>CM056056.1:154872863-154932863 GCA_029574335.1 Rana kukunoris
GGTTAAAGTTAGATATTAGGTTTCGGAATTAGGTTGTTTTTATAATAGCTTAAAGGGGAGTTCCACCCACAATTTCACTTTTTAAATATAAATACCCATATAATACACAAGCTTAATGTATTCTAGTAAAGTTAGAGAACATGTTTCCCAGTAGTCCTTGCAAACCTGACTGAAACCTATTACATTGCTTGTGCAGCACTGAGCATGTGCGAGATATGCAAAGCTGAAATCCAGGAAGTCATACAGTCTGGCTTCATGATGCCCACACTTAAGATGGCCACAGTCTATTTCTAGATTTTAAACTAAATGCTGTAACAACCTAACAAAACGGACCTTAGTTTACAGACTAACTTTACTAGAATACATTAAGCTTGTGTATTACAAGGGTATTTATATTTAAAAAGTGAAATTGTGGGTGGAACTCCCCTTTAAGCTATTATAAAAACAACCTAATTCCGAAACCTAATATCTAACTTTAACCCTAACCCAATGTTAAAAGATTAAACGCTCCTGGTTAAAATCAATTCTCGATCCAGCATGCAGTATTATACCCATGACAAGACTTTAAAAGTGCCAAAATATTCACATACCTTTCTTTTATTTTATTTATTTATTTATTATCTCGTCTTAACGAGAACCTGGCTCTTTTGGATTTGCTTCCTGTCTGTCTGTGTGCAAGCAATGCACATATATTGCAGTCACGTGCATGGCTCTGCTAAAAGCACAAAGCCCAGCACCTGCCTAATCACCTGTGCATGTATTACCTTTCATTTTCTTCAAGCAGGGAACCAGCATCCATCAAACATGAGTCACAAATCATGACTCCAACAGTTCTGTTCCTGTTCCAGCTGTCACTATGAAGTGAGCTGGGGTGGTGCTATGCGGGCAGAGAATTTAAAGCGGAGTTCCACCCAAAAATGGAACTTCCGCTTATCCCACTCTTCACCCCCATACATGCCACATTTGGCATGTAATTTTTTTTGGGGGGGGAGTGGGGGCTTCAGGAGGAGTGGGACTTCCTTTCCCACTTCCTCCTTCCGCCAAGGGGCTGGTAAGGCGATTAGGCTTAATCGCCTTATTGCAGCCCCTCCCTGTAGGCGATCATCTAGGACACTGACAGGTCCTAGACGATCGCCTGTCCAAGCAGCGGCGAGCCGCGCGCTCATGCGCAGTGCGGCTCGCGCATGCGCAGTGGGTGCCCGGCCGTGAAGCCGAAGGCTGTCACGGCCAGGTGCCCACAGTAGAAATGAAGACGCCGGAGGGGGGGGGGGAGGAGCGGAGCCCCCCCGGCGTGTCGCTGGAGCAGGTAAGTGATTGTTTATTAACCACTTGCCGACCAGCCGCCGCAGTAATACGGCGGCAGGTCGGCACTGCTGCGCGAGAGCCCGTAGCTCTACGTCGCGCCTTTCGCGGCCACTAGGGGGCACGTGCGCGCCGCCGGCGGCCCACGTGCGCCCCCCGCTCGCCCCCGAGTCCCGTGCGTGTGCCCGGCGGGCACGATCGCCGCCGGGCACACGCGATCGCTCGTTACAGAGCGGGGAACGGGAGCTGTGTGTGAAAACACACAGCGCTCGTTCCTGTCAGCGGGGGAAACGCTGATTTTCTGTTCATACAATGTATGAACAGAAGATCAGTGATTCCCCCTAGTAAGTCCACCCCCCCATACAGTTAGAACACAAATAGGAACACACTTAACCCCTTCCCCGCCCCCTAGTGTTAACCCCTTCACTGCCAATGGCATTTTTATAGTAATCCAATGCATTTTTATAGCATTGATCGCTAAAAAAATGCCAATGGTCCCAAAAATGTGTCAAAAGTGTCCGAAGTGTCCGCCATAATATCGCAGTACCGAAAAAAAACGCTGATCGCCGCCATTACTAGTAAAAAAAATAATAATAATAAAAATGCCATAAAACTACCCCCTATTTTGTAAACGCTATAACTTTTGCGCAAACCAATCAATAAACGCTAATTGCGATTTTTCTTACGAAAAATATGTAGAAGAATACGTATCGGCCTAAACTGAGGAAAAAATATTTTTTTTTATATATTTTTGGGGGATATTTATTATAGAAAAAAGTAAAAAATATTGAATTTTTTTCAAAATAGTCGCTCTGTTTTTGTTTATAGCGCAAAAAATGAAAACCGCAGAGATGATCAAATACCACCAAAAGAAAGCTCTATTTGTGGGAAAAAAAGGACGCCAATTTTGTTTGGGAGCCACGTCGCACGACCGCGCAATTGTCAGTTAAAGCGACGCAGTGCCGAATCGCAAAAAGTGCTCTGGTCTTTGGACAGCAATATGGTCCGGGGCTAAAGTGGTTAAAAGCCAGCAGCTACACTTTTTTGTAGCTGCTGACTTTTAATAAACAAAACTTTTGGCTGGAACACCCCTTTAAATATGGGCATTTTCTGT
Source organism: Rana kukunoris (assembly GCA_029574335.1). NCBI lineage: Eukaryota > Metazoa > Chordata > Amphibia > Anura > Ranidae > Rana > Rana kukunoris. The sequence continues at coordinate 154,875,280 of CM056056.1, forward strand.
GTCTTATTATGTTCCGGTGTTCCGGTGCTGGTTGCATCAGCCAGTATGCTGTAGTTCATGTCAGGAGCAAACAGAGGAAGGTGTTTGTTTCCACATACATTGGAACCATGTAGAGCAAACATACCATAGTCACCCTCATAAAGAAAGTGCAGCTGTGGAGATTTTGGGCCAGATTCTCGTATTTTTGCGTAAATGCCAGCGGGGCGTAGCGTATCCTATTTACGCTATGCCACCGCAACTTTGGATGCAAGTGCTGTATTCTCAAAGCACTTACGTCCTAAGTTACGGCGGCGTAGCGTAATTGCCCGGCGTAAGCCCGGGTAATTCAAATGTGAGAGAGGTGGGCGTGTTTTATGTAAATGTGTTGTGACCCCACGTTTTTGACGCCTTTTTTTTAACTGCGCATGCGCCGTACGTGGACGTATCTCAGTGCGCAATGCGCGAAATCACATCACAAAAAGTCAATGCTTTCGCCGTGAACGTAACTTACGCAAATCCCTATTCGCGAACGACTTACGCAAAATACGACACTGTTCCAACGTCCATACTTAACATTGGCTGCGCCTCATATAGCAGGGGTAACGCCTTACGTAAACAACGCAAATAGATATGCCGGGCGCAACTACGTTCCTGAATCGGCGTATCCACCTAATTTACATATTCGACGCATAAATCAACGGAAGCGCCACCTAGCGGCCAACGTAAATATGCAACTAAGATACGACGGCGTAAGAGACTTACGCCACTCGTATCTTAGCTAAATTACGGTGTATCTTGTTTTTTGAATACAGAAAAAAGATACGCCGCCGCATCTTAGAAGTTACACGGCGTATCTCGAGATGCGTCGACGTATCTTGTTTCTGAATCTGGCCCCATGAGTTTATTTTTATTGATGCGCTGTCTGACATTAGAAGGGGCACAGCTAGCTACCAATTGAGGTATAAAATATAATTCTGTTTCTTGAGTTTAGTGCCACTTTAACCTTATATTTTCTAAAAAGATTGTTAGAATAATCGCAACAAAAATGACATCATCCTACCTAACTTATCCCAAGTGCACTGCCTCCACATGTCCTGTACCCAAATGCTTGCATCAAAATCTACCCATTTCAGTACAATATGGTTTCTCTCCCTGTATATTTTACATCAAAGTTTTTTATTTTTTTATTTTTAACTGAAGAGGTTTTATTAGACAAACAGTACAGTACATACAGATCAAGGTTAGCAAATACAATCTGACATCTGGTATGGTGTGACAGATCCTGATAATAATGTAGGCATGAGGCCGCCATTAAGATCAAAATTCTTGTACCGGGTACTATAAACATTCAATACAAATTCTACCTTTATTTGGAAGCCAACAGAATATTTGCTCCTGTCATTAACTGGTGCTTGCTACCAAAGGTAAGAGAAGGGTGGCCCAGGGAGCGTGGCGAGAAAATGGTACAAGGAGAATTCTCCCCGGGGAGATATATAAAATACATGCCAAGTGCAGGTTGGCACCATAGCTATTTGCCCCATTAATAAATGTTGTGATTTTCTATTAGTAGTTGCAGTTTTTCAATTTTATGAACCATAATTAATCATACTTAAGCAAGCCATACACGGTCGAATTTCATACAAATTTTCTTATCAGAAAGTTAGTTTTTTTTGTGATCCGATGATGCCACCATTGATTCGGCCGACCAAAACTTTCATGTTGCCGGGAATATTCGTTTCTCTCCAGGGATTTTCTTTTCTTGCACATTTTTTTTTCTATTACATTTCTCACACGATTCTCCCATCATTAATCAGAAAATCGACCGTTTTTCTGAAAATTTCCAACATGTCGGATTTCTCAAATTTGTTTGCCACACGAAAGTCGGCTGTTGCTGCAGCCCACTAACGGTGCGAAATACGAACGAAAATTCTTTGATACGATTTTTGCAAGAAAATTCTTTCATAATTCGAACCGTGTATGGCAGGAATTATAGTGTAGTAAATAATTGTGATTTATTTTATTTTGTTTTGTGTCTAGTTCCAGTGTTTGGTTGAAGGATGTGTGGAGAAATTCAAAACCTCTGGGGAACGTAAATGCCATTTAGTCAGGACACACCTTTATCCTTCTGACTTTCGATTTGACAAGCCTAAGAAATCTAAGAAGTGAGTTTGCATTTAGCTTTCCTCTTTATATACATAAATTGCTCATAGATTATGATTGGTAATGATGTGACAAATTGCTAACAAACTAAAAGAAAATAATTTGTAAACATTAAAGCCATATTACACCCAAAAGTATATTATATTGCAGCTTCTCGAACATTGAATGTGGTGGCTGCACCAGTTGTTTTTTTTTCCCTCTGTTTTCACCAGTAACAAACCTCTCCGGTATTAGTGAGATTCCACTCTGAAGGAATGAGAACAGGAGGCACATCAAACAGCAGCATTGTCAGTGTCGGGGGCAGGAGTAGTGTTAAAGATTAGGGCTGTTACTGATTAAAATTTTCGTGTTTGATTACTCAATTTTTTAATCTACTAATTTCGATAAATTTTTAACGCACATAGAGATCCAACTACTTTTAGCTGATCTCCTTGCAGGCTGATTCCCAGTGCAGCTCCCAACCACTGGAAAAATGTTTAGCAGGACACAAAAAGCACACAAAGGCAGCGCTCGATGGGAATAGCACTGAGCTGCTCTGATGCCTCTAAAAAAGCTGCACCGCTTATGACGCAGACATGCCTTAAGGCTTCCTGGCGAAGAAGGTGTATGCCTACAGAAAATAGAGACCAGCTTCACCGGAGGCTTTTCTCCCCCAGCCAGCTCCAACCGGACCACCCCCCCCCCCCCCCCTGCCTGCCATTTTGGTTACCTGAAGTCCCTACAGCAGGCGCTGTCCAGCCAAACCCACCTGGTGAGGAGAGAGTACCTGTATCGGGCTTCGGCCTGGGATGGATTCGAGAGGAGGCGAGGAAGAGTGAGAGAAGGAGGGGGGGCCTAGTTTCTGCACCATGAGTTTCTGGGTTGTACTTGCCCCCTGGGCCTAATGTTACCAGGCAGCCCCTGCTCTTATTTGTTAGTTGTCTTAGACAATCGCCACCCCTCTCTTAATAATGTCTGTTTAAAAAAAGATGGAAAACCATCCAGTGAGACTTTTTTCTTCCTTCTTAATATATGGCCTGTTCAATTTTGTATATGTGTCCACAGGGAGATATAGCGAATCAAACCAAGATTTGGTGAAATAACTTGAAAACTATTTTTGTTTGGGAGCCACGTCGCACGCCCGCGCAATTGTCAGTTAAAGCGACGTCATAGGCGTGCGCACAGGGTGTGCCAGGTGTGCCTGGGCACACCCTAATCACAATATGTGGTACAGATTCCCCCTGTTTAGACCCCTAATCACCAAACCCAACAGGGCTCTTAAATAAATTGTAATAAAAAAAATGTAGAAAATAGAAAAAATGTATAAAACTACTGACACCATCCAATGCTTTACTGGCACTGTCAATATGTATTCACACGCACACACACACATATATGTGTTTGAGCTTTGGGGTGCACACCCTAATGCAATAGGCTGGGCACACCTATGAGCGACGTAGTGCCGAATCGCAAAAGTGGCCTGGTCATTGACCACCAAAGCGGTCTGGGGCTGAAGCGGTTAAAGTACCTCGGATATTTGCGAAAACTCATATTTTGCATACAGGCATTGTTATGATTGCAAGGAATTTGTTATAACTCCTTACTTGGATCACCTACCTTTCTGGAAACTGCAGATGCTTGCCTTCAGTCTGCAATATCTTGCAGCATAGCGGATTATTAATCTGGACAAGTCTGTTTAGCTGTCATTACATTTGCAATATTAATAAGCCATACGTTTAACACTGTTTTTTTAAATCTTCCTAAGTTCAGGATTGGTGCTGCCTAACGTGGTTTGCTTCTTTGATTCCCATCACATTTGTAGTGAAAATGAGCCATGCATTTAAAGCAGGGTTCCAACCACAATTAGCATTTTTTTAATGTATGTCCTTTCATCCTGCGTTTTTATAATATTAATCCAGGCACTTACTATTTTACAATCCGCCGCCGCTCCGCATAGTTATTAAAAAGAATATAGTTTTATAAACTATGTCCACACGGTTGTCATTTTGCTTGTGGGCATTGCGAAGCCCACAAGCACTTACTTCCTGGAAGTCTTGGATGGGGAGTGATAATTGGGTAGCGCACTGCATCCTGGGAAATGATGACACACATTTCCCAGGAGCATTAGAGGGAGATGTCAGGATCCTGGGTGATTCCAAAGGCAGATTTCATGGGACCGCATAGCAACAGGCATTTCCAGATAAGTAAAACATTTTTTTTTTCTTTTCTTTTTTAGGTCTAACGAGCACAATAATGAAAAAAAACATTTTTAGGTCTAACGAGCACAATAATGAAAAAAAACATTTTGGGATGGAAACTCCACTTTAACACAGTTCTTGAATCCATTCTTAACTGAGGAAAAAGTTCAGATTTAGCTTCACTAGGCAGTGCCATATGCCCAATAATACCCATAACAGTGGAAAACCCTACATCACTGGAATTGCAAACCAAAAACGACACCGCCTTTTCTTCTCTCTTTGGAGGATATTCCCTTTGGTGATGGATATTTCTGAAAAACATTTTTAAAGGACAGTTGTGATTGCAACTTGTTATTTAATCACCATGGAGGGCAGTTTCACAGCTGGTAGCAGGGACTTTGATTGAAAAGAAATCTGCTATATAGGTTGACATCCTGCAACCTCATGCATGTTATCACTTGCAGAAGTTAATTTGACTGCAGGCAATTGGACAATGTCAATCATCTGGTAGCATCCAAGACCTTTGCACTAGAAAATGATGCATTCCTTCTTGGTCTGCCTCCCAATCTAGGCATTAAGAGTGTGATCTCTATAACTGATCCAGTTGTGGTGAGATAGCCATAACTTACAGTCTCAGGAGAGTTGGCAGACAGTGACTCAATCCAAAAGACACTTTTCAAATTGTAGAAGGGTTTAATCAAAACGTGTGCAGATCTTAACGGATGAATATCAGATAGGTCAAAACTTCATATGTCTCGCTCCATCGGAACATGTGGTGAATGAAAACGAAATTCTAAAAAAAAAGGAGGATGTGACTGCATATACAGAGCATTAGGTAAAAAAAGACCGCGCTATAAAACCCCTCCCCCCCAAGAACTACAGGCTGCAGCAAGCGTGTGATATACAGAGAACAATAGAATATAAAAAGCCGCGCCCCACACAGGTTAGTCAAAGTTAGTTACACCAATATCAATGATGGTAAACAAAATAATACTAAAGTCCATTGAAGTCCATAGTGGTAGAAATAATAATTCCCAGAAGCGATCCTCTGTAAAGTGTCACCAAGCGAACACACTCCAAAAGGTGCACCCACCACCGAGTGAATAAGCAGCTTACCAGAGGTCCGTCATAAGTCAGCGTCTGACTGTAACCCAGCCAACGGCCTTTAAATCCTTGTGGTTCCCAAGATCAACCCGAGTGGACCAGGACGGGACACTTCTTATACTCAGGATAAAGGAAAAGGCGCACATAGCATAATTCCGTTGGCGAAAATTTATTGTAAAAAGTAAAAATGTACTTACACAGCACACATGGTAAACGAGCATAAAAACAGATACAAATATTGCCGGCCGGCATGCAGGAGCCCTTCCTCCTCAGCGTGGTGACGTCACTGCGTCGCCTCCCATACGCGTTTCGTCACTAGAAGGACGTTCTCAATGGGGGTGAGAACGTCCTTCTAGTGACAAAACGCGTATGGGAGGCGACGCAGTGACGTCACCACGCTGAGGAGGAAGGGCTCCTGCATGCCGGCCGGCAATATTTGTATCTGTTTTTATGCTCGTTTACCATGTGTGCTGTGTAAGTAAATTTTTACTTTTTACAATAAATTTTCGCCAACGGAATTATGCTATGTGCGCCTTTTCCTTTATCCTGAGTATAAGAAGTGTCCCGTCCTGGTCCACTCGGGTTGATCTTGGGAACCACAAGGATTTAAAGGTCGTTGGCTGGGTTACAGTCAGACGCTGACTTATGACGGACCTCTGGTAAGCTGCTTATTCACTCGGTGGTGGGTGCACCTTTTGGAGTGTGTTCGCTTGGTGACACTTTACAGAGGATCGCTTCTGGGAATTATTATTTCTACCACTATGGACTTCAATGGACTTTAGTATTATTTTGTTTACCATCATTGATATTGGTGTAACTAACTTTGACTAACCTGTGTGGGGCGCGGCTTTTTATATTCCATATACAGAGCATTCCCTAGGTATGGAGTGAAGTAGGGAAAAATTATTTAAAGGCAAACATGCAGATAATGCACATAGCTATATGCACTGCCGCAAGGGTTTCCTTAGCCAGTAGACCCTGGACCCCCAATCAAGTGATCCACTTATTCACTCTTTTGCATTTAACAGACCACCGGGCATTACCATAATTGATCCACCACCATCTGTGAAACTCGATTCAGAGATTTTCAGGTGCCTACTGACCCCTGTTAAGTCGAACTTTAACCACTTGAGACCCGCGCTATAGACGAAAGACATCCACAGCACGGCTCTTAAGTGCCGAATGGACGTCTTTGGACGTCCTTTTATGTGCATTACCCGCGCGCACCACTGAGGGGCGCGCCACGGGTAAACACTGTGCCGACGCATCGCCGAGGAGCCGATGCGTGTGCCTGGCGACCGCGATGTCCGCCAGGCACCCATGATCGCCGGTGACAGCAGGGACGTGGAGCTCTGTGTGTAAACACAGAGCTCCACGTCCTGTCAGGGAGAGAGGAGACCGATCTGTGTGCCTTGTACATAGGGACAAAGCATCGGTCACCTCCCCCAGTCACCCCCCTCCCCCCACAGTAAGAATCGCACCCAGGGAATACATTTAACCCCTTCCTCACCCCCTAGAGTTAACCCCTTCCCTGCCAGTCACATTTATACAGTAATTAGTGCATTTTTATAGCACTGATCGCTGTATAAATGTAAATGGTCCCAAAATTGTGTCAAAAGTGTCCGATATGTCCGTCGCAATATCGCAGGCCTGACAAAAAAAAACGCAGATCACCGCCATTACTAGTAAAAAATAAACCATAAATCTATCCCCTATTTTGTAGGCGCTATAACTTTTGTGCAAACCAATCAATATACGCTTATTTTTTTTATTTTTTTTTACAAAAATATGTAGAAGAATACATATCGGCCTAAACTGAGGAAAGAAATATAAAAAAATAAAAAATAAATTGTGAAATTATTTTAACAAAAAGTAAAAAATATTGTGTTTTTTTTCAAAATGTTCTGTATTTTTTTTTGTTTATAGCGCAAAAAAAATTAATCACAGAGATGATCAAATACAACCAAAAGAAAGCTCTATTTGTGGGGAAAAAATGATAAAAATATAATTTAGGTACAATGTTTTGTGACCGCGCAATTGTCATTCAAAATGCATCAGCGCTGAAAATTGGTCTGGGCACGAAGGGGGTTTAAGTGCCCAGTAATAAAGTGGTTAAAAAAAGTAACCATCTCCATAACCCCATGTAATATTAACTCTCATTGTAATCATATCTAGAATGTATTTAAAACATACCCATCTTTTTTTGTGCAGCAAAAAAAAGCAAGAGGACGGCACAGGCCAAGAACTTTTCATGGACATTACACCTGATGAAAAGGTAGTGTCGGAATCCATGGAGACCAGTGAAATGCCTACTGATGACGGCACTACTACACATGCTACTTACAGGTCCAGGTATAGTATCCTGCCACTGGGGCTAGATTATCCATGGGCTACCTTTTACACAATGCACTCTGGGGAATAAGCAGAATGCTGCACATTAACATTTATGCTGCAGCACACTGTACCTACAGTGCCTTGAAAAGTATTCATACCCCTTCGAATTTTTCCACATTTTGTCATGTTACAACCAAAAACATAAATGTATTTGATAGACCAACACAAAGTGACTCAGGGGGGGCTGAATACAAATGCACGCCACACTTTTCAGATATTTGTAAAAAAAAAAAAAAAAATCATTTTCATTCCACTTCAAAATTTTGAAGTGGAATGAAAATAATTTTTATTTATTTTTGACAAATATCTGAAAAGTGTGGCGTGCATTTGTATTCAGCCCCCCTGAGTCAATACTTTGTAAAACCACCTTTCACTTCATTTACAGCTGTAAGTCTTTTTGGGGATGTCTCTACCAGCTTTGCACATCTAGAGAGTGATATTTTTGCCCATTCTTCTTTGCAAAATAGCTCAAGTTCTGTCAGATTGGATGAAGAACGTCGGAACAGCAATTTTCAAGTCTTGCTACAAATTCTCAATTGGATTTAGGTCTGGACTTTGACTGGGCCATTCTAACACGTGAATATGCTTTGATCTAAACCATTCCATTGTAGCTCTGGCTGTATGTTTAAGGACGTTGTCCTGCCAAAGGTGAACCTCCGCCCCAGTCGCGAGTCCTTTGCAGACTTTAATAGGGTTTCTTCTAAGATTGCTCTGTATTTGGTTTCATCCATCTTCCCATCATCTCTGATGGCTTTCTTCTTGCCACTCTTCCATAAACGCCAGATTTGTGGTGTGCACAACTAATAGCTGTCCCATGGACTGATTATCCCGCCTGAGCTGTGGGTCTCTGCAGCTCCTCCAGCATTACCATGGGCCTCTTGGCTGCTTCTCTGATTAATGCTCTCCTTGTCCGACCTGTCAGTTTAGGTGGACGGCCATGTCTTGTTAGGTTGGCAGTTGTGCAATACTCTTTCCATTTTCGGATGATGGATTGAACAGTGCTCTCTGAGATGTTCAAAGCTTGGGATATTTTTTTATAACCTAACCCCGCTTTAAACTTCTCCACAACTTGATCCCTGACCTGTCTGGTGTGTTCCTTGGCCTTCATGATGCTGTTTGTTCACTAAGGTTCTCTAACACACCTCTAGGTGACTTCTGAAAGCAATGGATTCTACTAGATTTTAGTTGGGGGTATCAGAGTAAAGGGGGCTCAATACAAATGCCCTTTTCAGATATTTCTAAAAAAAAAAAAAATGAAAAACATTTTCCTTTCACTTCACAATTATGTGCCACTTTCTGTTGGTCTACCACATAAAATCCCAATAAAATACATTTACTTTTTGGTTGTAACATGACAACATGTGGAAAACTTTAAGGGGTATGAATACTTTTTCAAGGCGCTGTAAACAGTTGGCTGTGTAGGGGCCCCTTTAAAAGTATTGGCATGGTTAATGGAAACTACAAGTAATCTGGCTAAGGCAAATACAGCAAGTGGGACAACCAAACAGACCCAACTAAAGGTGTCAAAATCCACATACGGTAACTTTGTTTAAATATGAATTCTTCTGCATTGAAAACCTTTCTATAATCTGCTTATTTTTTTATTTTTAAGGGTTCCTTCCACAATCTGCTTTGGACATGGATCTGTGAGAGGATTCAGACATTCAAGGAAAAAGAAGTGAAAGTCTCAAATTTAAAGACAAAAAATTAAATGGCAATTAAATTGTATAACGAAAAATTCTATTCTCTGTCCTGATGTGCCTTCAAAGAAAATGACTTCAGGACTGCATAGTTTCCAATGGTGTTTTTTATGTCTATACTCGGCGAGGAACAATGAGCAAAGAAAAGAGCAGGAAACGGCATGAAAAATATATGTTTTAAAAGATGTTCAGTTTTTACAAATTGAAAAATAAAATCTTTTCTGTATTTAATTCAATGTTTTTTTCAGTGTTTTGTGTGCTTTGACATAAGATTACCAGCAGATGGGGGTGTTGAGCTACTCTCCAAGGATAGGGAGTTGGGCTTGGTTGGAGAGTTGGTTGGTTAATTTAGATGGATGCGTTTGTTTTTTTTTGTTTTTTTTTTTTCAACCTGACTATGTAACAAGATGCTAGATAAAATTGAGTACTGTCCGTGATACTTTTTTTATTTGCACTAACATACAATTTTTCAGGACAAGCTTTCGGGGTGTTACAATCACGTCACGTATAACAAGATGCTGGAATGCACAAGTTTTTCTGTATCGAGGCGTGCTGCATTAGGCAGCTTGTTGACCATGAAAGGGCTGCAGGACACCGCAACACAAATAATGGTGCATGCTGCATATTTTAACACCGCACAAAACACCGTGATTTGTGTTGTGTTGAACCACACGGGCGCTGTGGAGAGTTGCATTAGGTTGTGATTGACGGTGAACGACAATACCAATGCACCTAAATTGGTGTGAATGGATTCTAACTGGATGACATTAAGTGCTACAGTAATTTATAGGACAATGCACATATTAATGTGCTGTATGTGTGTATTGCTTTTTTCATTATTTAAAGCAACTCAATGCATGTATACAGTGGGGAAAAAAATATTTGCCTCTGCTATAGCGCGCCACAGTACAGATGCAAATGTTCTCTGCATTGCTTATTGTTAAATATATTGCACATATTTTTTTTCCTTAATATGAATTGACTAGGGTTTAGGAAGCCCATTCAAAATGTATGCATGTGTAATGACATGAAGTAATGTGCATCATAAATATGATGATGTGAAAAGGTTGTAAATTTGGGCTATTGGTACGGGTGCAAATGTATACTGTATGTGACATGTTGAAGTGTAACCCAATGGGATATAGTGAAGTGGGCCAAAATAAACCAAAAAGCCCCCCACCTGCACCAGGACAAAGCACAGTGTCTTCTTTTGTGGATACTGGATGTGCAATACATGGCCAAAAAACATAAGGGAACCGTCCCCCCTAATCCATGTGCCTGGCCCCTAATCTCCAGACGTAAAGACAGGCACCAGACGCTTGGATTTCAATGTGTATTTTTTTTTTATATATAAAAAAAATGATTAGAGTCTGGGGCTCTAATTGGCCTAAAAAAGGGGTGGGCTCGGGGCGCAGAGTAATGCGCCCTGAGCCCATCCAGTGGTGTGACATTAGAAAATTTAATATTCGCTAATGTCTTTCTACTTCTCACAGCCAATCAGGAAGCGGGCAGAGAGTCTTGGGACTCCCGGTTAATCGGGTCTTGGGACCTGCTTTCCGTTCGGCTGGGAGGAGACGCAACGGTCCATCAGCAACAGCCTCTTCCTGCAGCCCTACATGGGATTCAGCTCACTATCGGTCTCCTCCCCGCACTTGTACCGCAGCATAAGGTAAGGCCATGGATTGTGCAACGCTGGGGGGTTGCGAGTGGATTGCCGATCGCTGGGGGGTGTAGTGTGTGTGTGTATAGGGGATATGCATAGCACACCCAGGTCTGCTGCCCTCTGCTGCTTCCTCCCCTCCCTATTGCCAGCAATTCTGGGCTCTGAAGCCCCATACACACTATCAGTTTTCCTGCAGGTTTTTCTCTTCAGGTTTACCAAAACCATGTAGTGCAAGGGCCTGCCTGATCGCATACAAATTGGAACTCTTAAGGCCGCGTACACACGATCAAATCTATCTGCTGGAAACGGTTGGCCCGACCGTCCCAACAGACAGATTCGATCGTGTGTACGGGCGAGCCGACGGATTTGGCCACCCGACAGATTTCAAAGCATGCTTTGAAATCTGTCGGCTGGGAACCTGTCCGCCCGACATGTCTGCTGGTTAGTACGCTAACCAGCAGACATGTCTTCTCGCACACGCGCCAAATGGTTTCGAGGCATGAGCAGAAGTGTTTTACTTCCTGGTGCGGTGACGTGGCGGCGTCAATGTCACCGCCACGTCAGCGCGCCATCTGGCAGCGGGGATTTTGGTTTGATCGTTTGTACACGATCAAACCAATATGTCCCCAGCAGACAGATTTGTTCAAATTGGTCGGCCTGACTGATTTGAACAAATCTGTCTGCTCGTGTGTACGTGGCCTTAAGGTTTGACCTCATATTAGATTAGGTTATGGTTAACCTGAAGAGAAAAACCTGCAGGAAAACTGATGTGTATGGGGCTTGAAAATAAAACCAGCACTTAGTGTGTACCTAAAAACCTTTATCCCAAAAGGAACAAATTTGTTTGTTGTAACTGCTTATACAGTGGTTTGCTAGAGTTCAGCTTTATTCTTTTAATCAAGTCCATTCGATGTGAATGTGGGAATCCTCACTGCTGAGTCATTGTATTCTGGCAGTGGGGAGATCTCCCTGCCATGAGAATACACAGATCCCCAGTGCAGTCTATAGTCTGCAGCACTGATTGAGCAAAAAAATAAAATACCAACAGGGCGGTTGAATAGAAGCCGATCGGTATACTTCTATGGATCCAAATTTGGCTGGTCCCTGCTGTATCAATCAAATTTCGAACCATGTATGACCAGCTTTACAGTACTTTCCCTCCAGATTGACAATGCTGCTGTCCAAAGGTGTCTCTGTTGATCCTCCATCCAGAGTGGAGAAACCCTAAGACAGGAAATGTGTTACTGGCCAGATCACAAAGTGAAAATACAGTAAAAAAAAAAACACCTAAATAAGAAATCTAAAGCAGCCACCACATTAAGTTTGGTAAGCTGCAATATATTATATTTTTGGGGGGCTTTTGGATATGCGCTTTAACCACTTACTGCATATACAGCTTTGCTGAAAAGCAAGTGGGTGCAAAGTCAGATTTACGAATAACTGGCATCCCCTGTGTTGTATGAAGATATAAAGTACTGTGTCTGTTTTTCTAACATTATAATCCTGAATACCTTTTTACACAGCTCCGCTGTGCGGTCACACTCCTTCCCCAATCTAAGGAGAGCAGCGGGAGGGGCTGAGATTCCCCACTGACGTCAGCCAGCCAGCAGAGGGAGTTCACGTGACCACACAGTGGAGCTTGGCAAGAAGGTATTTAGCATTACAATTTTAGAAAAACTGACACATAGCAATTTGTCTTCATGCAACAGAGGGGATGCCAGTTATTTGCAAATCTTACTTTACAGCCACAGTGAATAGTGAGAGGAGGAGACTGGAGGGTCGCGGAGGAGATCGGCTCTCACACACAGAAATGGCAGGCAAGGAGGGAGGGGGAGAGACTCTGAGCACACAGCGGGATGATGGAGGAACGTAAACTGACTACGATATCATGGATCAACAGCCATAATTACCATGGTCAGTACACCTAGTGGGACACAGGAACTGGCAGGATCAACCAGGTATTTTACAACATAGAATAGGGCAAATGACACTGCAAAACGCTGTGGTATTTATCATGCTTTAAAGGAACCAAAGATTTTTTTTCTTCTAGAGTTACAACTGCTTTAAGTAAAACCCTGGCAGTCTCGTGATCTTATCTTTATGCCCAATATATACTGCATATATTACCAAATTCAGTTTTTTATCTAACCGGTTTGCTCTAATGGCAGCGGTAATGCCTGCTGAATACAACAGGAGCAAAAACGTTTACTGCAGGCATGAAGCAAAGCATGGAGACAGGGGTACGCCATCAGCTTAAGGGGGCGGCTGGGGGGGGGGACTAAAAATGTGACTCGACTGCATTTTTAACCCACCCCCAATTACAAGTCTGAAGGAGCCCTGATACAAATGCATGCATCCTCTGTGTGCACAGTTTAGCAGTAGGACAATTCAGTAATTGACTTTAAATACTTTGTTTGATGATTTTGACAGTGTTGGGGAGATCTTACCACGCTTCCTGTACCTATGACAGCGTGAAAAGAAGTGCGGACAGTGGTTGTCACTTAGACAAGAAGATGCAAGCAGTAATAATCTGACGCAGGATTTAACCCTGCACCTTTTTTTTTTTTTTTTAAGCCTGTGATTTCTCACCATTTCCAGTCTTAACAGGAAACAAGTGCAAATTTCTGCAATGGTGGCACAGACCACTATAATAAAAATTGGACGGGGGTTCTATCCAATTGCCAGTGTACCCAAAACAAATTATTACCTTATTATTATTATTGTACCTTCTAATAGTGGGAATAATATTTTGACCAAAACAGTGTTCTTTGGAAACCGCACTACATCACTGAAGTCTGTAACTTATTCCTGTTTTTGATCATTTACATGTGGCCCTATATGAAATTGTACCACTTGAAGAAAAAAAGAAAAAAGTTAAATGAAATTTTCATTTTGTATTACTGAGTCCTGTAGAAAATGATGCTACTTACATTATGAAATCTTGTAAATTTAGACTGGCCATTCTCAACCAATGTTCCTTGAGAGGTTGCAAGGGGTCCCTGATGCAGTGGCTTATAAACCTCCCATTTGATGGTGTCTGCATATTCCAGGGCTCACACTACTATGTGCAATATGTGGGAGCAGGTAGATGCCCCAGTAGAAGCCCGACTAATCTGGCTTCTACTGGGGCATCCTAAGACAAAACGCGTCAGGCTTTGGTACACCGTTCCCCATATTGCTTTTATTTTACCGTGATCACTTTTATGCATTTGTATGTTGGTTTTTATCAATAAAACCCATATATATTTTTTGACCTGCACTTTTGGAGGCCCTTCCATTTTTTTTCTTTCTTCCATGTCCTGTGGATGCAAGTTTTTGGTGGGTTCTCTATTTGGCTAACGTTACCCCAGTGGGGGCCACTATTCAATATCTATTGAGTATTTTTTGGACTATCCTTGGGTCGTTTGGCTCCGTGAGTCCATTGGAATATCTTTGTCCGACTGATTATTGGTCATGAACCTCTTGGCCCAGTATTTCCATTTTGTGCTACTTCCATCTAGATCCCTACAAGGAGTGTTTGGAGTTCCATTGGATCCTTTGGATATCTGGTCTACCCATCGATTGGGAACCCTTATGCCTGATTGATCTGCTGTCACCGAAAGTCGGGTCCAACATTTCTGGTAAGAGTGTCTAAAGGCTCGTACACACGGTCCGACATCCAACAAACTTTCGCTTGGATTTTTGTCCTAATTGATTTGTCCGGTTACACCCATAGCATACACAAAGTCAGACTTTTCTGCAAACTTTTCTAAAACTTTCCCATCATCACATGGTTTTTCTGCTCTTTACCGCCACCCTTTGGTTAACTTCTGCTATTGTTGGTTGATTTTAACATTGGTTCTGAGCATGCGTATTTGCACTTTGAACAAAAGTTGGTTGGCTTGCTGTAAACATGGTCACACAAGGCACCATCGGACTTTTGTTCCCGAAAAGTTGGACCCAACTTTTTGTCGGATGAAACACAAAAAAGTTGGTCCGATGGAGCGTACACACGGTCGAACAAATTCGAAAAGTTGTAGATTTCGAAGTTGCTTGGCCAAAAGTCTGACGTGTGTATGGGGCTTTAGACACACCACTTTGTCTAGAAGATATATTTCCAACTTTGGTCACTTCCTCATCATTTTGATCCTTCTATCACTTGTGACGGACACTGTTATATTACCACACCACTTTAGGGCTTACATTATTAATGATTCATACATAAACCACTGTTCATTATTTAGAGCTGCATATTTACCCTCCCTTGCTTTGAATTGTTGTCACATTCTTGTGTAGCTGCTCTTCTTCTCATTTTTATTTTTTTAATTTTTTTTGATAGCGTAATAATTCACTTTATTCACATAATTTGTAACATGTTTATTTATTTTGCTTATAAGTAATTCTTCACACTGATGAGGCTGCACTGATATGCTGCACTGTTGGGGCTGCACAGATAATCGAGTTAGTGATCATCCATGCAGTGATTATCGGTGTACGTGCCCCCGTTACAGGATAGCAGGTTATCTGCTTTTCTTTCCTCACACAGTGACATGACTGAGGAAATGAAAGGCCACTAACCAACATTTGTTTACATGTGGTGAGCTGTGATTGGACACAGCTGATCACATGACAAAGGGCCACTCTGATTGGTCCTTTACATCGATCTGTGATAAGCTGTGTCCAACAGACACAGCGATCACAGAACGCACCCGATGCGCACCCCAAGAGCATGAGAGTTGGGGTTCTAGAAGGACAATAGGTCAAAAGATGACCTCCCAGAGCTAGAGGACTGCGCTGTAGCCATCTTTCTGCTATAGCACGGTTGGCAAGTGGTTAAGGGTTCCTCTAGGCCAGGGGTAGGGAACCTTGGCTCTCCAGCTGTTTTGCAACTACAAATCCCATGAGACATTGCAAGACCCTGACAATCACAGGCATGACTCCTAGAGGCAGAGGCATGATGGGATTTGTAGTTTCACCACAGCTGGAGAGCCAAGGTTGCCTACCCCTGCTCTAGGCTAAAAAGTACACGTACAGGAAAAATTTTCAGTGCCTCTATATTGTGATTGCATTCTAAACCCAAAGATGCATCGCATACTAGCACATTATGAAACACTTGCCTCAGAATGAAGCCCCCCCCAGGGACGCATGGTCACCGCCGAGGGAGCTGACCTGTTCCCCCGGTGTTTCTTTTGGGTTCGCAAACTCTGGTGCTGTGAGTGTTGTATGTTTTTTTTGCTTTTACTTATAATTACTCTTTTTCAACTTCCTGGTTGAGTGAGTAACTGGCGATGTCCAAAGGGAGAGCTAAGCATTACTGTTTTGGAGCCACAAATAATTTTTATTATATATCAATATGTACAACAGAAATATTGACAGGACAATGATTCATACACGTGATCGTAATTACATTCTGAATACACTACTGTGTAGTTTTGATTTGACTACATTCGATTGAACCTTTTTGGTAACATAAAAGCTGTTACTGTCACCCTTTCTAAAATGTTAATGAGAAAACCTGGTGATGTGTAAAAAAAAAAAAAAGTACCGGTAAATTTTTTTTGTGTCTTCATAATGTGTATACATCTAAATAAACATATACATGTGTTACCCCAATATAAGTGTCCTGTCTATATCAGGGGTCACACTGCATATTTTACAAAAATTCACATGCCAGTTTTCCAAATAAATGAATTTAACAGTTTAACTTTTTTGGAGTATTGCTTGGATCTTTTTTATTTTTATTTTTTATCAGCATGATATGATTGAGAACAAAAGAGAATTTAAGTAAAACAAAGCAACCAATACCCCCATACAACGTGCCCCTCTTACACCAGAGTCTTTCCTAGGAGTCCCCCACTATATGTCAGAGCCTCCCTTATGTCAAGGACTTCATAAGAGCCCCCCTTACATCAGATTCCCCATCAGTGGTACATATGACTGTAATCAGAATATCAGGAGGGCAGGGGGCAAGAGGTGGACCAGGTATGGTCAGAGAAAGTCCAGTCTTTCTGCTGGGACAAGCATATCAGTGGTTGCTAGGATGCTGATGGTCCTAACATTATTTGACTTGGAGAAAGGCAGTGCCGCAAGGGGAACCTGACCCTAGCAGCGGTCCAGATACAGTCTTGTAGTAGGCCAGTTTTGCCTACAGGCTATAATTTAAAGACTACAGTATCTATATACTGTCTATGTTCCAAAGTGGTCCTGCTCTATGATAAAAGTAGTGGTGCCACTAACTGTAAACCTGTAGAAATAAGTGTACCTGCTGGGACAAGCATGTCATTGGTTGCTAGGCTGCTGGTGGTCATAACACTTAATTGACCTGGAGAAAGGCAGTGCCGCAGGGGGAACCTGACCCTAGCAGCGGTCCAGATACAGTCCTGTAGTAGGCCAGTTTTGACCACAGGCTATAATTTAAAGACTACAGTATCTATATACTGTCTATGTTCCAAAGTGGTCCTGCCCTATGATAAAAGTAGTGGTGCCACTAACTGTAAACCTGTAGTGTAACAGCAGCAACAGCCCCAACAACGGACAGTGGGAATCAACTCCTGATGTACCCTTAACAATGTAAAGCTTTGCTTACAGAATGTACTGATAAAGTAAATTCTTTAGCAATTTTATTAAACCTTGCATTGTCCTAAGCAAGCTTGATGCAAAGAAGATACGCAGCAAAGACAGCAGTTACGGCTTTTATTTTTCTGGTACCATCCAAGAAAATGACCAAATCATTGTTGGATATGGTTGTTAGTACTACAACAAACTGCTTTTGAAGGTCAAAGTTGACTTTCTGTTTTTGTAAATTTTTTGAAGAGTCTTTAATGCCAAAGCAACAAAACTGTAGAAAAATTCAGGAATTGAAGAGTTTCAAATATATAATGATTAGCCAAGAGATGACAGAAGTTCAGACCAGGTATCAGAAATTAAATGATAGAGTAGTGCGTTGCTGAAAATATGTTCACAGAATAATACAATTTTTATGACTTTATAAGGTAAGAAGACGCACATAGGTGTCCAGGGAAAGGTGGATTGGCCACAAGCATCAGTATTAGCTTTACAAAATAGACACTATTAATAAGGTGAATACTCTATTTTCGGGTATTTAAAGTCATGACTTTCTTATGCCGCGTACACATGGACATTTTTTGTGATGAAATAAAACTACGTTTTAAAAAAGGTCATTTAAAATGATCGTATATGGGCAAAACGTCGTTTTATGTCTTCTGAAAAACGACCAAAAAAAAAATTCGAACATGCTTCATTTTTTTATGTTGTTTTTCAGAATGTCGTTTTTTGTGTCATAAAAAATGATCATGTGTGGGCAAAACGACGTTTAAAACAATGTTTTTAAACCCGCGCATGCTCAGAAGCAAGTTATGAGACGGGAGCTTCAATGGAACAGAGTGCTGTCGAACGTGATGTACGTAACCACGCTTTGCAAGAGCATTTTCAGAAAACGATGGTGTGTAGGCAACGTCGTTTTTTAAAATTAAGTTTGAAAAACTGCGTTTTGTTTCGTGAGATAAAACGACGTTTTTTTACATTACAAAAAGTGATCGTGTGTACGCGGCATTAGTGGCAATGTTAACACATATAAATCATCACAATAGCCAAAAAAGCGTATATACAGGATATGGGACTTTAACGGTGCAATGTATGAACGTTCACTCAAACACGGAATAAGAGAAATAGAAAAACATTTACAGGGAGTGCAGAATTATTAGGCAAGTTGTATTTTTGAGGATTAATTTTAATTTTGAACAACAACCATGTTCTCAATGAACCCAAAAAACTTATATTTTTGGAAGTAGTTTTTAGTTTATTTTTAGTTTTAGCTATTTTAGGGGGATATCTGTGTGTGCAGGTGACTATTACTGTGCATAATTATTAGGCAACTTAACAAAAAACAAATATATACCCATTTCAATTATTTATTTTTACCAGTGAAACCAATATAACATCTCAACATTCACAAATATACATTCCTGACATTCAAAAACAAAACAAAAACAAATCAGTGACCAATATAGGCACCTTTCTTTGCAAGGACACTCATGCAGCCTGCCATCCATGGATTCTGTCAGTGTTTTGATCTGTTCACCATCAACATTGCGTGCAGCAGCAACCACAGCCTCCCAGACACTGCTCAGAGAGGTGTACTCTTTTCCCTCCTTGTAAATCTCACATTTGATGATGGACCACAGGTTCTCAATGGGGTTCAGATCAGGTGAACAAGGAGGCCATGTCATTAGTTTTTCTTCTTTTATACCCTTTCTTGCCAGCCACGCTGTGGAGTACTTGGACGCGTGTGATGGAGCATTGTCCTGCATGAAAATCATGTTTTTCTTGAAGGATGCAGACTTCTTCCTGTACCACTGCTTGAAGAAGGTGTCTTCCAGAAACTGGCAGTAGGACTGGGAGTTGAGCTTGACTCCATCCTCAACCCGAAAAGGCCCCACAAGCTCATCTTTGATGATACCAGCCCAAACCAGTACTCCACCTCCACCTTGCTGGCATCTGAGTCGGACTGGAGCTCTCTGCCCTTTACCAATCCAGCCACAGGCCCATCCATCTGGCCCATCAAGACTCACTCTCATTTCATCAGTCCATAAAACCTTAGAAAAATCAGTCTTGAGATATTTCTTGGCCCAGTCTTGACGTTTCAGCTTGTGTGTCTTGTTCAGTGGTGGTCGTCTTTCAGCCTTTCTTACCTTGGCCATGTCTCTGAGTATTGCACACCTTGTGCTTTTGGGCACTCCAGTGATGTTGCAGCTCTGAAATATGGCCAAACTGGTGGCAAGTGGCATCTTGGCAGCTGCACGCTTGACTTTTCTCAGTTCATGGGCAGTTATTTTGCGCCTTGGTTTTTCCACACGCTTCTTGCGACCCTGTTGACTATTTTGAATGAAACGCTTGATTGTTCGATGATCACGCTTCAGAAGCTTTGCAATTTTAAGAGTGCTGCATCCCTCTGCAAGATATCTCACTATTTTTGACTTTTCTGAGCCTGTCAAGTCCTTCTTTTGACCCATTTTGCCAAAGGAAAGGAAGTTGCCCAATAATTATGCACACTTGATATAGGGTGTTGATGTCATTAGACCACACCCCTTCTCATTACAGAGATGCACATCACCTAATATGCTTAATTGGTAGTAGGCTTTCGAGCCTATACAGCTTGGAGTAAGACAACATGCATAAAGAGGATGATGTGCTCAAAATACTCATTTGCCTAATAATTCTGCACTCCCTGTATTGATACAAAATTATAAAAGTAATGAGTACAGATAGTTCAAAGTCATAGGTGTACACCTACTACCTATAAAATGACAATGAGATACTATACATATATACAAATTGATGTGGCGTCCATTCGTTTCAACAGTTTCGCCTGTAGGGCTTCTTCAGGATTAGAGGCTGAAGCACTTTAGTTTTATATGGTAAAATATAAGTCATTCAACTGATTGGTGTATATATAAAAATCAGTTGAATGACTTATGTATTACCATATAAATCGAAAGTGTATATGTGTATTGTATCTCATTGTCATTTTATAGGTAGTAGGTGTACACCTATGACTTTGAACTATCTGTACTCATGACTTTTATAATTTTGTATCAATAAATGTTTTTCTATTTTTCTTATTCTGTGTTTGAGTGAACTTTCATACATTGCACCGTTAAAGTCCCATATGCTGTATATTCGCTTTTTAAAAAATTACAGGGATGTTGGTGCCATTTTTTAGGATTGTTTTTTTTTTTTGCTGGTTTCTGCTCACTTTTCTTGACTACATCACAGTAGCCAGTTAATGTGTAACCAGTTTTGTTGGAAAAACAAAACAAAAAAACTCTAGGTAAACTATATACATTGCTACAATATTAGCAAACTTTTTTGCAGCTTTATACCTTTCTTTGCCGTTTGTTTTCCTGTGTATCTTTTCGACCGATTCCTAAATAAGAGAGTCAGCCTTCTTTATAACCCCCTGGGGCAAACTCTGTGTTGCAGTAAGAAAAGCTGGAGTATCTGCATTTCTTTAAGTAGGGACGGAAGGAAGAGTGTGTGCCACCAATATTAAATCTCCCATTGCAGAGAATGTGTAGAATGTGACTTTTATTAGACTTCCAAAGTACAAAAGCAGGGCATTATGGGGCTATTCTGTACCTTAACAAACATCATGGCCCAGATTCACATACAATTAGATTTGCGTAGAGTATCAGAAATACACTACGCCGCCGTATTTTACCTGGCTCTACGTGGAATCCCGGTAGATTTTGTCCAGTAAACTACAGCGGCGTAGTGTATTTCTCCCGCCGCAAGCCATCTACGCGAGTAGGGGGCGTGAAGCATTTAAAATAGGCGCGTTCCCGCGGCGATCGAACTGCGCATGCTCCGTTCACAAATTTCCCGCCGTGCATTGCGCGAAATCACGTCGTTACGTCATTTTTTTTGAGTAGCGTCGTTTACGGACATTCCTATTCCCGAACGAGTTACGTAAAAAAAAAAAAAAATTTAAATTCGACGCGGGAACGACGGCCATACTTAACATGGGCTACGCACCGTTAGACCAGCAAAAAGCTGGTCTAACAGTACGTAGAAAAAAATAGACGAAAGCGATTGCGAAGACCGCTCGTATCTTCGTGGATCGCCGCAAAAACTCATTTGCATATCCCGACGCTGAAAACGACGCGGACTCCTCCCAGCGGCCGCAAAAATATTGCAGCGTAGATCCGAAGGCTTACGAAGACGTAAGCCTCTCGGATCGAAGCCCGAAGCCGCCGTATCATGGTTTGAGGATTCAAACTAGTGATACGGCGCGCGAAATTTGAAATTACTCCTGTCTAACACCAGTTAGACAGGCGTAATTGCTCTGTGAATCTGGGCCCATGTCTCTAGGTTACAATAAGCAACAGTCATTTTTTGTTTTTGTTTTATTTATTTAGAAAATGACAGCCATGGCCTTCTCTGACACTGTAGTAGTGTGTTGGGTGCCTATCAAAATGAATAGCATCACAGTTCATGTGTGAGAGTGCATCTCAATAACCCACGCTAAATTGTACATTTTACCCCCCTCCCCATAATACATCAATGTGAATAAAACCCTAAAGGACATTTCCACCTCTGTTTTAAAAATCAATATTGTCATAAGCCTAGCATATTTCAGCAGTATCAGAAAATCAAAGCTATACATTTTTTCCACATAAAACTAAGATTTTAAAGTAGAACTATAGGCAAAACTTTAAAAAAAAATGTTTCGGATAGAGTAAGGGAGGGTTATAACCCTGTCAAGTTTATTTTTGACATATTTGTCCTGTTGGGGAAATTTACCTTCACCTCCTTTCCCTTTTCCAAAACAGGAAGTTACATAGTTACAGTGGGGATCGAAAGTTTGGGCACCCCAGGTAAAAATTTGTTTTAATGTGCATAACAAAGCCAAGGAAAGATGGAAAAATCTCCAAAAGGCATCAAATTACAGACCAGACATTCTTATAATATGTAAAAAAAAAGTTAGATTTTATTTCCATCATTTACACTTTCAAAATTACAGAAAACAAAAAAATGGCATCTGCAAAAGGTTGGGCACCCTGCAGAGTTAATATCTTGTACTGCCCCCTTTGGCAAGTATCACAGCTTGTAAAAGCTTTTTGTAGCCAGCCATGAGTCTTTCAATTCTTGTTTGAGGTATCTTTGCCCATTCTTCCTTACTAAAGTCTTCCAGTTTTTTGAGATATCTGGGCTGTCTGTCACGCACTGCTCTTTTAAGGTCTATCCATAGATTTTCAATTATGTTGAGGTCAGGAGATTGTGAAGGCCATGGCAAAACCTTCAGTTTACGCCTCTTGGTGTAATCTCCCGTGAATTTTGAGGTGTGTTTAGGATCATTATCCATTTGTAGAAGCCATCCTCTCTTGAACTTTTAGCTTTTTCACAGATGGCATCAAGTTACCATCCAAAATTTGCAGAAATTTTATCGAATACATTTTTCCTTCTACTCGTGAAATTTTCCCTGTGCCACTGGCTGCAATGCAACCCCAAAGCATGATTGATCCACCCCCATGCTTAATAGTTGGACAGAGGTTCTTTTCATTAAATTCTGTGCCCTTTCTTCTCCAAACGTACCTTTGCTCATTCTGGCCAAAAAGTTATATTTTAACCTCATTGGTCCACAGAACTTGTTTCCAAAATGCATCAGGCTTGTCTATATATTCATTTGCAAAGTTCAAACGCTGATTTTTGTGGTGAGGACGTAGAAGAGGTTTTCTTCTGATGACTCTTCCATGAAGACCATATTTGTACAAGTATCTCTTTATAGTGGAATAGTGTACCACAACTCCAGTGTCTGCCAGATCTTTCTGGAGGGATCGTGCAGTCAAACGTGGGTTTTGAATTGCTTTTCTCACAATCCTGCGAGCTGTTCTGTCTGATATTTTTCTTGGTCTTCCAGATCTTGCTTTAACTTCCACTGTTCCTGATGACTGCCATTTCTTAATTACATTCCGAACAAAGGATATTGACATCTGAAAACGCTTTGCTATCTTCCTATAGCCTTCTCCAGCCTTGTGGGTGTCAACTATTTTCAGTTTCAGTTTTCTAGACAACTGCTTAGAAGAACCCATGGTGCTGATTGTTGGGGCAAGGTCAGATGAGTCTGGGCATTAAAACCTTTGAGATTGACATCATCTGGTCTTCCCAGACGATGATTGAGAACAATCCATGACACTGGCAGGTCTCAGCTTTGCAAAGGGGGCAGTGCATGCTATAAATTCTGCAGGGTGCCCAAACTTTTGCAGACGCCATTTTTTTGTTTTCTGTAATTTTGAAAGTGTAAATGACATATTATAAGAATGTCTAATCTGTAATTTGATGCGTTTTGGAGATTTTTCCATCTTTCCTTGGCTTCGTTATGCACATTAATACACATTTTTACCTGGGGTGCCCAAACTTTCATTCCCCACTGTACATAGGTGAGGTTAAAAAAAGACACAAGTCCATCAAGTCCAACCTATCTCTGTGATTATATGTCAGTATTACCTTGTATATCCCTGTATGTTGTGGTCGTTTAGGTGCCTATCTAATAGTTTCTTGGAACTATCGATGGCCCCCGCTGAGACCACCACCTGTGGAAGGGAATTCCACATCCTTGCCGCTCTTACAGTAAAGAACCTTCTATGTAGTTTTAGGTTAAACCTCTTTTGTTCTAATTTTGGCTAGTAAGAAGCAATCCCTGCAATTTAAGCAAATTTCTTGGAGACACCCAGGTCACCAGAACTAGTGTCCCTATTGGAAGGTATCCCTTCTAGTACTTTTCTGGGGACAACCCAAAATTTAGGAGTTTCTTTTACTTTCACTTTCAATGATTATGGTAAACAGGTTAAACGGAGCTGTCTGTGCCCCCCACCCCCATGGTCAACCCTCCCTCCTCTACCCTGCAGTAGCCACTCACACAGGGGGATCAAGTGACTGTGCCAAAACCCAGTTAAAAAATTGGTAAATACACAGATCTTTTTTTATATAGATTAGGTAGAAGGAGGGGAAGGAATTATTTTTTTTAGTTATCACTTACATCATGAATGGAAAAACTAAAAGGTGGGACTTTGATTAAAGCACATTACTGAATTCTATGAACCAAAATATAGTAAAAATAGTTTTATTAAAACAAACTTAGCCTTAGGCTCCTTTTTTATCACTTACATCATCACTAACTGCCCATCCAGGCTCCTCCTATGGAAGAACAAGTACACAGGAATGGATATTCTGTGCACTACAAGTATTTTGGTTCATCCTGCCCACCTTTAAGCTGATAGGTGGACAAGCTGAGTAGATTTATCAGTATTCTATCTCAGTAATGATGTACACCAATCAGCCATTACTATACGACCACAGACCACAGGTTATGTGAATAACATTGATTGTCTTGTTACAATGGCATCTGAAAGTCGTGGGATGTATTAGGCAGCAAGACAACATTTTGACCCTGAAGTTGTTTTGTTGAAAGCAGAAGAATGGGAATCGCAATTTGTTGTGTGTGGGACTGCGTAGCCATAGTCCAGTCAGGGTGCCCATGCCCACCCGTGTCCACAGCCCAAAGCACCTTCAATGGGCATGTGAGCATCAGAACTAGACCATGGAGCAATGGAAGAAGGTGGCGTGGTCTAATAAATCACATTTTCTTTTCAATAATGTGGAAGACTGGGTGCCCAAGATTATTTGGGGAAAAGATAGCACCAGGATGCGGTATTGGAAGAAGGCAAGCCGGTGAAGGCAGGGTGATGCTTTGGACAATGTTCTGCTGGGAAACCTTGGGTCCGGCCATTTATGTGAATGTTACTTTGACACATACCCTATACTAAAAATTGTTGCTGACCAAGTACACCCCTCCACCCCTGATGACAGTGGCCTATTTCAGCAGGATAATATGCATAAATGGTTCAGAAATGGTTTGAGGAACAAACCAATAACTTTCAAGTTGGCCTCCAAATTCCACAGATCTCGAACCAATCAAGCATCTGTGGGATGTGCTGGTAAAACAAGTTTGATCCACTTCGCAATTTACAGGGACTACAAGCATATGCTATTGACAGCTTGGTACTAGATACCACAGCAGTGGTGTCCATGATTCGATGGGCCAGGGTGGTTTTGTTATCAAAAGTGTAATGGCTGATTTGTGTAAATGGTAACCAGTTTAATTGATTTTAACAATTAAGTTAGGCTAGGCAAACCATTGCAAAGTCTTAGTTTTTGTGAAAAAAATGTATAGACTTTATATTTCTTAAAAGAGGAAAGCTACAGCGCTGACCAACAGTGAATAAACGTAAACAGTGAAAATCTTAAACTAAATTAAATGCAGCTCAAATCTGTTACAGTATGTGCTAACAACAATAAAATGAATATAAAATAGAAGGTGATGAGCGCAAAACCTAAACTAAACTAAAAGGCGCAAATTATTTAATATTTATTTATTTTATTTATTTAATATGTATGCTGGGTTTATAATAATATTGATTTTTTTTACAACAAAGGTGCAGTTACCCTTTAATAATGACATGAAAAGAACTTGTATCTTATGAGGAACAGTTCAAAGTCTGTAGGACTACAGACCAATAACCACTGGCATGAAGAAAGAAGATATACTATACAAGGGCCGACTTAATACATTGATGATCCAATTCCTTTTTCACAGCGCACATGTTAACATGCATTAAATTAAGGGCTCTTTCACACGGAGCGGATCCGTATTGATCCGCCCCGTGTGTGTCCGTCTGCTCAGCGGGGATCATCCGTAAATCCCCGCTGAGCTGTCGGCTGACGGGGCGGTCCTTGCACAGTGTGCGGTGACCGCCCTGTCTTTTCTCCGCTCTCCCCTATGGGGAATCGGATGAATAAAGACCGTGTGTCCGTATTCATCCGATCCGACCTGCCAGATGGAAGAACAATAGGATTTTCTTCCGTCCGAAAAACCGGATCTTGACGGAGGCGGTTGATTACGGACGTTAGCGGATGCATCATCCGCTAACGTCCGCGATCCCATAGGGATGCATTGTAAGTCCGTAAACGGACTTATGAAAAGCGGACCGTTGGTCCACTCATGTGAAAGGGTGGGCCCTAAGACAATGCATTCAAAATAAATGTGATGCCAACACACCCTAATGTGCTTCACACGTGTGGCACTCTACAACAGGGGCGGACTGACAACTCATGGGGCTCTCGGGCAATAGGAGATTATGGGGCCCCTGGGCAATAGGAGATTATGGGGCCCCCAGGCAATAGGAGATTATGGGGCCCCCAGGCAATAGATTATGGGGCCACACAGTACTGTAAACACACGCACACACACATACAGTATACATACACACAGTATACACATACAGACACACAGTACACACACACACACACACACACTGAGAAGGTATTGGAAAGGCGGGGTAGCTATAATCTTGTGATTTTTAGACCAAAATGAAGTCGGTAAGGGACATTTCAGGGACGGATGTTAAAAAAATGAATTTTTACATACTGTCCCTGTTTTTACTGAGGCTGGCAACCCTCACAGGGCCCCCTAGTGGCATGGGGCCCTCGGGCAGTGCCGAAGTGCCCGAATGGTCAGTCCGCCCCTGCTCTACAACATAGTGCTCCAAGCCTTAGTTCATTGAGGTGCCATTTAAAATTAATGACACCTCACCACAGTACTGAAATGTGAAGAATGTGTTGGGGATATTTAGTTTCAAAGTGAAACTAGATAGATTTTTAAAGCCACTTTGTAAATCGAAATCATACTGTATCTTAACACAACAGGGTAAGGTGTTAACCCGTTCATGCTTGATGGATGCGAATAAAGATTGCAGGTTGCTCACCAACTATTTTTCAGTCCTCCCAATGCCCAATCCACAACTATATAAGAAAAAAAATTTGGCTGGACATACACTATAAAGTTAGCTTTACTCCTTTATTTTACTAATTTTCACAACAAAAGAATTTCATCATACTGATAATGGAACCAAAGTTTAATTGAACCAAACTGCACAACAACATAATTTAGTGACAAAAACTCTGTGCAGAAAATTATATGTCAAATGCTAACAATCTGAAAATAATGGCCTTTAGTCCTCCTGTAGTAAGGCACTAAGGGATTGATTTATAAAGCAGTGAAAGCGCCAAACATTCTCTGCTGGTGAATCAATCACTCTAATTTAAAACAAATGCATTAGGAAGATTCATCTGCAGTGAATGCTTGCTGTCTGTCAGATTCACCACCCCTACTGTGTCTTTCAAGAACTAAAATGAAAGTCTTGGTCATAGTTTACCTCCATTATTAACTAAGGTCTTCTGGTCAACTATTATATTCAATATAATTACCTGGGCTGCAGGAAGTTTACGGACAGATAACCCAATGAGACAGCCCACACTGATAATAATAATGTAAGAAGCACCTCAAGCTTAGATAACTTTGTATGTTTGTGCTACACATTTCTGATTAGCATTACATTGGCTGCACTGATACACATACAGTATGAGGATTTCCCACAGATCAATATGTACATCACAGTGCAACAGACACAGTACAGTTTGGAATGTGTGCTGTGTTATCATCAACAGCACCAGACACCTTGTTGGCTACTCCATAGACAGCAGACACAACTACAAAGTAATCCACCTGTACCACCTAGGGTTGCCAATTTTTTTTAAGCTGAACCAGAACACTTTTAGTATACACTCTAGGATTGTAACAGACCTCGGACACCTTTGGGTGCACCGAAAAGAATAGTAATGTGGCATAATAATGCAGGACAGTCCAAGTTTTGATTGAGTCCGGGTTTCAGTCCACCTGAAAACCGAACACATGATTCAAAACCCAAACAGGTGGCAACCCTAGTACCACTATGTACAGTTGCAAGAAAAAGTATGTGAACCCTTTTGGAATGATATGGATTTCTGCACAAATTGGTCATAAAATGTGTTCTAGTCTTCATCTAAGTCAAACAATAGACAATCACAGTCTGCTTAAACTAATAACACCCAAAGAATTAAATGTTACCATGTTGTTATTGAACACACCATGTAAACATTTACAGTGCAGGTGGAAAAGTTATGTGAACTCTTAGACTAATGACATCTCCAAGAGCTAATTGTAGTGAGGTGTCAGCCAACTGGAGTCCAATCAATGAAATGAGATTGGAGGTGTTGGTTACAGCTGCCCTGCCCTATAAAAAACACACACCAGTTCTGGGTTTGCTTTTCACAAGAAGCATTGCCTGATGTGAATGATGCCTCGCACAAAAGAGCTCTCGGAAGACCTAAGAATTGTTGACTTGCATAAAGCTGGAAAGGGTTATAAAAGTATCTCCAAAAGCCTTGCTGTTCACCAGTCCACGGTAAGTCAAATTGTCTATAAATGGAGAAAGTTCAGCACTGCTGCTACTCTCCCTAGGAGTGGCCGCCCTGTAAAGATGACTGCAAGAGCACAGCGCAGACTGCTCAATGAGGTGAACAAGAATCCTAGCGTGTCAGCTAAAGACTTACAAAAGTCTCTGGCATATGCTAACATCCCTGCTAGCGAATCTATGATACGTAAAACACTAAACAAGAATGGATTTCATGGGAGGATACCACAGAGGAAGCCACTGCTGTCCAAAAAAAAAAACATTGCTGCACATTTACAGTTTGCACAAGAGCACCTGGATTCTCCACAGCAGTACTGGCAAAATATTCTGTGGACAGATGAAACCAAAGTTGAGTTGTTTGGAAGAAACACGCAACAATATGTGTGGAGAAAAAGAGGCACAGCACACCAACATCAAAACCTCATCCCAACTGTGAAATATGGTGGTGGGGGCATCATGGTTTGGGGCTGCTTTGCTGCATCAGAGCCTGAACGGATTGCTGTCATTGAAGGAAAAATGAATTCCCAAGTTTATCAAGACATTTTGCAGGAGAACTTAAGGCCATCTGTCCACCAGCTGAAGCTCAACAGAAGATGGGTACTGCAATAGGACAACGACCCAAAGCATAGAAGTAAATCAACAATAGAATGGCTTAAACAGAAGAAAATACGCCTTCTGGAGTGGCCCAGTCAGAGTCCTGAACTCAACCCGAATGAGATGCTGTGGCATGACCTCAAGAAAGCGATTCACACCAGACATCCCAAGAATATTGCTGAACTGAAACAGTTCTGTAAAGAGGAAAGGTCAAGAATTACTCCTGACCGTTGTGCACGTCTCCATTGTGCAACTACAGGAAACGTTTGGTTGAAGTTATTGCTGCCAAAGGAGGTTCAACTAGGTATTAAATCCAAGGGTTCACATACTTTTTCCACCTGCACTGTGAATGTTTACATGGTGTGTTCAATAAAAACATGGTAACATTTCTTTGTGTGTTATTAGTTTTAACCACTTAAGACCCGGACCAAAATGCAGGTAAAGGACCTTGCCCCTTTTTGCGATTCAGCACTGCGTCGTTTTAACTGACAATTGAGCGGTCGTGCGACGTGGCTCCCGAACAAAATTGGCGTCCTTTTTTCCCCACAAATAGAGCTTTCTTTTGGTGGTATTTGATTACCTCTGTGGTTTTTATTTTTTGCGCTATAAACAAAAATAGAGCGACAATTTTAAAAAAAAATGCAATATTTTTTACTTTTTGCTATAATAAATATCCCTCAAAAATATATAAAAAAAAAAATATTTTTTTTTCCTCACTTTAGGCCGATACGTATTCTTCTACATATTTTTGGTAAAAAAAATCGCAATAAGCGTTTATCGGTTGGTTTTCGCAAAATTTATAGCGTTTACAATATAAGGGATAGTTTTATTGCATTTTTTTTTTTTTTTTTTTTTTTTACTACTAATAGCGGCGATCAGCGATTTTTTTCGTGACTGCGACATTATGGCGGACACTTCGGACAATTTTGACACATTTTTGGGACAATTGTAATTTTCACAGCAAAAAATGCATTTAAATTGCATTGTTTACTGTGGAAATGACAGTTGCAGTTTGGGAGTTAACCAAAGGGGGCGCTGTGACATTGAATGTTCCCTGTGTGTGTGTTTACAACTGTAGGGGGGTGTGGCTGTAGGTGTGACGTCATCGATCGCGTCCCCCTATAACAGGGATGACGCGATCGATGCTGCGGCCACAGAGAAGCACGGGGAAGCCGTGTTTACACACGGCTCTCCCCGTTCTTCAGCTCCAGGGACGGATCAATGCACTGCAGCGGCGATCGGGTCCGCGAGTCCCGCGGTCCCGTTCCTGGAGCTTCGGACCAGGTCACGGGGGCGCGCCGCGGGCACGCACCCGTGACCCACGGCTGGGTACTAAAATCAACGTATATATACGTTGATGTGCCCAGCCGTGCCATTCTGCCGACGTATATGTGCAGTAGGCGGTCCTTAAGTGGTTAAGCAGACTGTGATTGTCTATTGTTGTGACTTAGATGAAGATCAGATAACATTTTATGACCAATTTGTGCAGAAATCCATATCATTCCAAAAGTGTTCACATACTTTTTCTTGCAACTGTATCACTACTATCAACAAAGCCATTCTCTGCTGACAAGAAGCACCCTGTAAAAGCAAGACTACAGTTTATGTACCGGCTTTACTTTCCTCTCTAAAATGATTAAGTAATACATTTGACTGGATTACCTTTTAATCTACGTTTTCCACAGTAATACAATCTGCACGCCTTTGTGATGTCATTGTACTATGATGTTATAAGGGAATTTGTAAAATGTGCCTGCAAAATTTTTCGACAATATACATGTAAGTGCATCGGTACACCAGTTTCCTGACAGAATCAGGTATAATTGTCAACAATTGAACAACAAAATGACCTTGTAAGAGGGAAGGAATGTTATTATAGTTAACAGACGACTGCACGTTATATACAGTACTTTTGCCCAGGCTACCTAAAACAGAAAATCATTTCACAGCAAAGCATTTTTTGTGAAAACTGTACAACCAAATCTCTGCTTCTTGTGGTAAATAATAAATGTACAAAACAATGCTAAAAAATATTAACCCCTTTACTCTTTTGGTTCCTGCAGCATTGCTGGATTGTTGTTGAAGAAAAGGCACCTGAGAGTAAAGTGCTGTCTTTAGCGTCGTTGTCATATTAGTTTATATCAAATATTATTCCATCATAACATTGTATTTTGTGACTACTGCACATTCAGAAAGTCATATTGAATATTTTTGTTAAATCTGTATGCTAGTCACCCTGGAGATAGGGGTAGGATATGTAGTTCTCTTAGTTTTCAGTATTATAGGCCTTACAACACCCAAGAGATACCCTGTTTATCTAATACTTTGCTAATTTTCAATGTCTTTATGATAAGTAATACATTCCATATGTGACCGGAGTTGTGAACAATCCTGGAACAGGCATGGGAGGTCTCTGGAAAGAGTTAGGATGTCCATAAGGTGAAGCGGACCCTAACTGGGCAGTTAAAGGGAACGGAAGAGCAAAGGAGGGTAGTAATGGCTTGGCAGCCATTTTTAGCTTCTCTATTTCAGCCTCTTGAAGCCTCTTTGCTTTGGCTCTTCTGTTTTGAAACCAGATCTTTACTTGTGTCTCTGTGAGGTTCAAAGAGCTTGAAAATTCAGCTCTTTCAGCAATAGAAAGGTATTGCTTCTGTCGAAATTTCCTTTCCAAGGCCAACAACTGAGAAGTGGTGAATGGAGTTCTTGGCTTTCTGTTATTCTTGTGCTTCCTCAAAGTGCATGGTGGAGGGCTTGGATGTCCTATGGAGAAGCAGAGCATAACAAAATTATAAGTTACACTACTGGGTACCTATATGTTAATTTCACTAATAAAATCACAGTGATCCATTTAAAAGCATATTTCACAACTATATTGGTTTAAAAATAATAAACACAGAAATTATTTCACCTCATTCTGGTAGGTTTACAAAAACAGCGGTACAAAATATCCATCAATAACAAGTTTGTTAATTTTCCCTTATATTTATACGCTATTTCTTTATATATGGGCTTCACCCCTACTATTGGTTGTATATTTGCACTTAACCTCAGTCTAATTGTGAGCACTGGGTTTTAGTTAAAAAGGAAGTATCGGTGTTCTCTACCTGTAGATGCAAAGAATTGCAAAAGAACCCGACAACTCAACACATCCCTAAATAAGCCAATTGCTATACCCCCGAAGCGTTGGAATCCCTGTCTATACCCATGAGACAGTTTTGAGGGCTTCTCCTGTTGCTCCTTTGTCGCGTGTACACGTATATACAATTTTGATTGTCTTGTCTCACCATGTATAATGTGAGGTACCGTTGTTAACTGTCCCCCCCACGTCGCGCTCTCTTGTTCTTTAGTGGTCATTTGGGAATTTTTTGTAACCTATGCTGTTAACAAACCCTTTTTTTTTTGATACGTTGTTCAAATGAGCAACATTATTTAAACCAATACATTTTGAATACTTTTGATACTTACTTGTTGACTAATTTAGTCTTATACTCGAACCCGCCTCACACACTTAAAGTCCCACCAAGGAAACACACCCCCTTCGGGGGTATAGCAACTGGGTTATTGTTAGACATGTGCATTCGTTTTTGTCCGAATGCATTTTCGTCCGAATTTCTGGTATTTTCATTATCGTTTTAACAAACAAAAACAAACGCGCAGAATCCGAAATCCGAAAGATTGCTACAACAGTTCGATATGGATAGAAGATTCGACACTGACAATAGCAATCTGTGTCTATCCAACCTGTGGTCGAATGTGCCTAACCTTAACTCTATTAGTCCAAGATTATTCTATGTAGAGAGGAAAGATTCGGCATAGAGTGGAAAGATTCGACATAGAGAGAAAAGATTCGACTTTGAGAGGAAAGATTCGACATAGAGAGAAAAGATTCGACTTTGAGAGGAAAGATTCGACATAGAGAGAAAAGATTCGACATTATAGAGATAGTGTTGGGGTAGACCATTTGAGATGAACAACAAAGATTCGACGAAGCAGATGAAAACATACAAACGCCGAATATGTCATTGAAGGCTTATGGCAGGGTCGGGAACCTTTTTGGCTGAGAGAGCCATGAACGCCACATATTTTTAAATGTAATTCCGTGAGAGCCATACAATATGTTAAGAACTATAATATCCACATCTCCCCCCCACTGTAATATCCACATCTCCCCCCCACTGTAATATCCACATCTCCCCCCCACTGTAATATCCACATCTCCCCACTGTAATATCCACATCCCCCCACTGTAATATCCACATCTCCCCCACTGTATGTACGATTGTCTGCTTTCTTACTACTACACAAGCAGGCAGATCCACGAGCAGTTGAGGTGGGAGATGATGACGTCAGTGCGCTGCTCACCTAGGCTGCCGCCAGATGTACCAAGACGGCCGTTGCTCCGGAGCTAGGCTGAAGTGGCTAGAGCCGCCTGTTATCCTATGAGGGTGAAGAGGCTGCATGAACACAGCTGCAGGTCCTAATTTGATAAGTGTGCAGGTACGGGTGAGTGGCTCTGAATGCACACTGTCTGTGTTTGGGGTCGTACACCTGCATCCAAATGCTTGTCAAATTAAGACCTGTGTTCTTACAGCTGCCGCATCCCCAAAACTTAACATAGGCTGCACGCACACAGCATCATAAAAAAAACTCCACAGATTTACACTGTACAGGCCATATCACATATGGGAATGAGCCCCACAACCTCATTTACACAAAGAACTTTATTTATTAACTCAATGCAGTTGTATATTTTGTAAGATATGTTGTATTTGTGTCCACTAATAATGATTTTTATGTATTTTTTTCTAAAAATAGTGCTTTAATTTTTTACGGATAGGGGCCTTTGGTGGCTGGGTCTGTCTGTAGACTTTACTGGGCCCCATATTTTCCAATGGCAGCCCTGAGCTGCAGTAAACTACTGCTCAGTTTATATCTACTGATTTAAGCAGGCCTGTTACAGTTTGTTGAAAAAGCACATGTTGCTGCTAAAACTACCTGAAAAAAGCTTATTATTTAATTTGAAATGAATCAGATTAGATGCCACTGCTGCCTCTATGCCAAGCTAAATGTAAAGGAAAAAAAAATTCCATAGCCAAATATGCACTGCTGTCTGTGAAAAGGATAACATTCTTTAACACCATGTACAGCTTAAAGGCATCCCCTAAGCATGTTATCTAAATGATTTGTGTATCTTCATTGTTGTCTTTGAAGCCAAATAAAAATATGTTTTATTTAAATTAGATAAATCAACAATAACAATCTATTTAGGTTGGTTTACATTAACCACTTAAGGACCCCTTCACGCCGATATACGTTGGCAGAATGGCACGACTGGGCACAAGTAAGTATCTGTACGTCCTCTTTAAGTGCCCAGCCGTGCCATTCTGCCGACATATATCGGCGTGAAGGGGTCCTTAACCACTTAAGACCCGGACCTTTAGGCAGCTAAAGGACCCGGCCAGGTTTTGCGTTTCGGCACTGCGTCGCTTTAACAGACGATTGCACGGTCGTGCGACGTGGCTCCCAAACAAAATTGGCTTCCTTTTTTCCCACAAATAGAGCTTTCTTTTGGTGGTATTTGATCACCTCTGCGGTTTTTATTTTCTGCACTATAAACAAAAATAGAGCGAAATTTTTAAAAAAAAAATCAATATTTTTTGCTATAATAAATATCCCCCAAAAATATATAAAAAACATTTTTTTTCCTCAGTTTAGGCCGATACGTATTCTTCTACATATTTTTGTTAAAAAAAAATCGCAATAAGCGTTTATTGGTTGGTTTGCGCAAAATTTATAGCGTTTACAAGATAGGGGATAGTTTTATTGCATTTTTATAAAAAAAATGTTTACTACTAATGGCGGCGATCAGCGATTTTTTTTGTGACTGCGACATTATGGCGGACACTTCGGACAATTTTGACACATTTTTGGGACCATTGTCATTTTCACAGCAGTTTATTGTGAAAATGACAGTGCAGTTTGGGAGTTAACCACAAGGGGGCGCTGAAGGGGTTATGTGTCACTTAATGTGTGTTTACAACTGTAGAGGGGTGTGGCTGTACGTGTGACATCATCGATCACACAATCAATGCGGGCGCCACAGTGAAGAACGGGGAAGCCGTGTTTACACACGGCTCTCCCCGTTCTTCAGCTCTGGGGACCGATCGCTGGACTCCAGCGGCGATCTGGTCTGCGAGTCCTGTGACGTCACACATCCAGCCCCACCTCCCTACAGTTAGAAACACATATGAGGTCACACTTAACCCCTACAGTGCCCCCTAGTGGTTAACTCCTAAACTGCATTTTCACAGTTTTCAGTGCATTTTTATAGCACTTTTCGCTGTGAAAATGACAATGGTCCCAAAAATGTGTCAAAATTGTCCGATGTGTCCGCCATAATGTGGCAGTCACGAAAAAAAAACGCTGATCGCCGCAATTAGTAGTAAAAAAAAAATATTAATAAAAATGCAATAAAACTATCGCCTATTGTGTAAACGACCGTGCAATTGTCAGTTAAAGCGACGCAGTACCAAAACGCAAAAAGGGGCAAGGTCCTTAACCTGCATAATGGTCCGGGTCTTAAGTGGTTAACATGGTAGTCTAGCAACAGAGTAGTATTTCCAGCATTTTATAGGTTATAGATTCCTGGATATTGCGTTACGGATCTGAATGCAGAACATGTTTATGCGCCTGAAAACAACGCAGCTGTGTTCAGATGCGTGAATAAAAAAATGCTTGTAAATGATATTTTTTTTTTTTACAGCTTTGTAAACTAAAAAAGAGTTAACAAGAATAAACCTTCTCGAATGCCATCTTAATTGATAATTCATAATAAAACTCTGACAGATATACCAGGACTCTTTTACCATATGATCCATGAGGTTGTCGGTTCAGTCCTGATTTAATGAAAGCATTGATGTCTTTCTCTGATTTACTAACACTTAGTATGATGTACACATACATCTATATCTCATAAGTTACAGTACAAGAATACTTTCCTTCTTTTCACAGAAATATGCAAGCAAGAATTATAGAATTGAATAAAGTTACAGTTAAAGTTTTATGAAGTTCTATATCCAATGCATTTTTCATTATTTATATTATAGGTTTACAGTAAAAAATATAGGTAGATGGCGCACGACTTAAAAAATGCAATCAAAAGAATTAATAATATAATTAACAATTAGTAGATCATAAGGTCCATGTCAATATCAAAGGAAAAAAATTATTAATTAGTAATAAATGACCATATAATGATAGTCCAAATAGATGACCATGCAAAAGATGGTCAAAAAAAAAAAAAAAAAGTCCCAAAAGTTCAATGTTTAATCCAGCAACACTAGTGGCAGCACAGTCCTGAGGCAGAAGCAGACTCTGAAAAATATATATAGACAAGAAGGACATGCGCCAAACTAAGTGTAGTAAATTAGGGATTTAATGAGGTGAAAATAGTAGTAAACAGTAGATTGGCTACTCACAAAACAATTGAGAGCAAGGGCACATCAGGGGTTAACGGCTGGTCGAGGGTCACAACGATCGTTTATATCTGCAGGCAGGCTGACTTGGCCAAGTCATGGGAGTTATGGAGACCCATCCTGGGGAAGCCTGGAAGAAGCGACAGGGGATCCAGAAGCTGTGTTTCCTGGATAGGACGCGCTATGCGTTCCAGCATGAAGCGCAGTCTATCGCCGTACGACCGGAAGTGACGTCGAACCTCGGGCCAGCCAATGGGATGACGCGTTTCTCAGCATCCGCTGGTTCATCAGATCCAAAACGTCCAATAGGAGCGGACGTACTATATATGCAGGGGATTATCGTGATTGGTCAGCGGGGCTTAGTAAACAAATGCACACAGGAAGTACTGGGAAATACTGACAGAGATAGTAAAGCACACTAGAATTATATATATATAAATAGAAGCAAAAATACGGAAAAATAGCATATATATAAAAAATGTTAAAGATAGAGGGGCAGATTCACAAAACAATTACGCCTGTCTAACTGGTGTTAGACAGGAGTAATTTCAAATTTCCCGCGGCGTATCACTAGTTTGAATTCTCAAACCATGATACGCCGGCTTCGGGCTTCGATCCGAGAGGCTTACGTCTTCGTAAGCCTTCGGATCTACGCTGCCATCTATTTGCGGCGGCTGGGAGGAGTTCGCGTCGTTTTAATGCGTCGGGATATGCTAATGTGTTTTTACGGGGATTCACGAACAAACGAGCGAGCGGCGCAGTCGTTTTCGTCTATTTTTTTATACGTAAAGTTAGAGCAGCTTTTTGCTGCTCTAACTTAACGTAGCCCATGTTAAGTATGGCCGTCGTTCCCGCTTCGAATTTATTTAATTTTTTTTTTTATTTACGTAACTCGTCGGGACGTGGATCGCCCATAAAGTACGCTACATAAACAACGAATGACGTCACGACGTGATTTCGCGCAATGCACGGCGGGAAATTTGCGAACGGAGCATGCGCAGATCGATCGCCGCGGGAACGCGCCTAATTTAAATGTTTCACGCCCCCTACTCGTCTATATGGATTGCGACGGGAGAAATACACTACGCCGCCGTCGTTTACCGTAGAAAATCTACCTGAATTCCACGTAGAGCAAGGTAAAAAACGGCGGCGTAGCGTATTTCTGCTACGCTACGATAATCCATTTCTATGTGAATCTGCCCCAATATATATAAAATTATAAAATTATAAAAGGTATATATATAAATAAATGAATGGATATATACACATATATATATATATAATGACAACATTCAAAAAATTATTATTATCACTCAAAAAATTCCTAGAAAAAATTACTAAAAAATATATATACATATACATATATACACATTAAAAAATATATATATATATGCATATATATACATATATAACATATGCTAAAAATATATATATACTAAAACATACACACTAAAAAATACCATAAAGTGCCATAGTCACAGAGACCTAGTATAAGATGAAATAATATAGAATAATATAATAAATAATAATCAAGCACATAAATTCGGTATGTATATATATAAGAGATATAAAGTCACCGTACGCATATGCACAAAGCAAACATAACTATGTGCGCATGGGTGACTACAGGTGACACATCCACAGACCAGGGTAATATATGCACAATATATATATATGTAGCTGGGGTGTAATACACATACACATGTATATACATAAAATCAGTTTGGACAGTAATATGCGGGGGGAAATAATATAATACAAAGCTGATGCACAAACAAGGCAATCCTGTATAGTCATGAGTGTGCAGTAACATATGTATTCTCTGGAAGAAATTATGTACGAAAAAATTATTATCATTATTATTATACTATGTATATGTGTATACATACAAATGCATGTGTAATCGCATGCACACATGCATACCCACACACATAGTACGGTGCAAGGAAGTATATCGTCAGTCACCAAAAAACAATAAAGACAATAATACAGGAAAAAGTGATTATAAAAGTCATGACAGCAAAAGGGTAATTATAAGAATGGATCATTAAGAAAAAAAGTTTAAAGAAAAAAGTCTTAGATAATGTTGTTTGTTTCTATTTCCTCATTGAGTCCACGTGGCGTCATCGTATTGAGGGAATAAATCCAGAAGGTTTCTTGTCTGCATAGTCGTTGAAATCTCTCGACTGCAGTAGGGGTTTCAGGAATGGCCTCAATAACCCAAACCTGTAAAAGGGAAATGTCCCCATGATGGTGAATAGCAAAGTGTCGTGCGATACTAGATTTGGGGTCACCAGCATGAACTGCACGTCGGTGCTCCCCAAATCTAGTACGAAGGGCTCTAATTGTCCTACCCACATAAAGGAGTCCGCAAGGGCAAGAAATACAGTAAATGACATATGTCGTCGAGCAATTATAAAACGAACTCAGATTATAAGTCTTGTTGTTGGCTGTAAAATTCTTTTTACCATGTTTAACATAAGAACAAGTTAAACATTTGGCCTTTTTGCATTGAAACATCCCTACTAAGGGTATAAGTGTTAGTTGTTTAAGCCTATGAAGTTTGGTGTTAGCATTGGACTTTATTTTGCTAGGGGCTATCTTGCTCTTGATATTTGGGGCCCTTCGGTACGCAAATTTTGGCTGGATAGTGATAGATGAAGACAAGAGGGGGTCCTGAGTTAGAATAGACCAATGTTTTTTAATGATATTTTCCATTTTTTTATGTTTAGCATGGTACTGGGTAATGAACCTGGTGGTGGGGGCCTGTTCAATTTTCTTAGATATAGGTGGAGAATTAGAATCATACATAATGCGAGCAGACTCAACAAGGTTCGGGGGGTAGCCTTTGACAATAAATTTCTCTTTAAGATTGACACTCAAAGATTTGTAATCCTCCAATCTAGTACAATTCCGTCTAAGTCGATGGAATTGACTTTTCGGAACATTATTGATCCATTTGGGGTGGTGACAACTAGAATGATGGAGGTAAGAATTCACGGCTGTAGATTTAGTAAAATTCTTGGCATCTATATAGACAAGAACAACCCATTTTCTGCACATATTGTTTTCTTTGGCCGATATATAGATGACATAATCATGATCTGGGATGGTTCCATTGATTCTATCACCAACTTTGTAGCCTACTGCAACAACAACCCTTTTGGCTTGACCTTCACTTCAGTTAGTGATCCTGAGTCTATATGTTATTTAGACCTTGAACTGTTCCATGACCGGAATACTATCAGTGCCAAGAATTTTACTAAATCTACAGCCGTGAATTCTTACCTCCATCATTCTAGTTGTCACCACCCCAAATGGATCAATAATGTTCCGAAAAGTCAATTCCATCGACTTAGACGGAATTGTACTAGATTGGAGGATTACAAATCTTTGAGTGTCAATCTTAAAGAGAAATTTATTGTCAAAGGCTACCCCCCGAACCTTGTTGAGTCTGCTCGCATTATGTATGATTCTAATTCTCCACCTATATCTAAGAAAATTGAACAGGCCCCCACCACCAGGTTCATTACCCAGTACCATGCTAAACATAAAAAAATGGAAAATATCATTAAAAAACATTGGTCTATTCTAACTCAGGACCCCCTCTTGTCTTCATCTATCACTATCCAGCCAAAATTTGCGTACCGTAGGGCCCCAAATATCAAGAGCAAGATAGCCCCTAGCAAAATAAAGTCCAATGCTAACACCAAACTTCATAGGCTTAAACAACTAACACTTATACCCTTAGTAGGGATGTTTCAATGCAAAAAGGCCAAATGTTTAACTTGTTCTTATGTTAAACATGGTAAAAAGAATTTTACAGCCAACAACAAGACTTATAATCTGAGTTCGTTTTATAATTGCTCGACGACATATGTCATTTACTGTATTTCTTGCCCTTGCGGACTCCTTTATGTGGGTAGGACAATTAGAGCCCTTCGTACTAGATTTGGGGAGCACCGACGTGCAGTTCATGCTGGTGACCCCAAATCTAGTATCGCACGACACTTTGCTATTCACCATCATGGGGACATTTCCCTTTTACAGGTTTGGGTTATTGAGGCCATTCCTGAAACCCCTACTGCAGTCGAGAGATTTCAACGACTATGCAGACAAGAAACCTTCTGGATTTATTCCCTCAATACGATGACGCCACATGGACTCAATGAGGAAATAGAAACAAACAACATTATCTAAGACTTTTTTCTTTAAACTTTTTTTCTTAATGATCCATTCTTATAATTACCCTTTTGCTGTCATGACTTTTATAATCACTTTTTCCTGTATTATTGTCTTTATTGTTTTTTGGTGACTGACGATATACTTCCTTGCACCGTACTATGTGTGTGGGTATGCATGTGTGCATGCGATTACACATGCATTTGTATGTATACACATATACATAGTATAATAATAATGATAATAATTTTTTCGTACATAATTTCTTCCAGAGAATACATATGTTACTGCACACTCATGACTATACAGGATTGCCTTGTTTGTGCATCAGCTTTGTATTATATTATTTCCCCCCGCATATTACTGTCCAAACTGATTTTATGTATATACATGTGTATGTGTATTACACCCCAGCTACATATATATATATTGTGCATATATTACCCTGGTCTGTGGATGTGTCACCTGTAGTCACCCATGCGCACATAGTTATGTTTGCTTTGTGCATATGCGTACGGTGACTTTATATCTCTTATATATATACATACCGAATTTATGTGCTTGATTATTATTTATTATATTATTCTATATTATTTCATCTTATACTAGGTCTCTGTGACTATGGCACTTTATGGTATTTTTTAGTGTGTATGTTTTAGTATATATATATTTTTAGCATATGTTATATATGTATATATATGCATATATATATATATTTTTTAATGTGTATATATGTATATGTATATATATTTTTTAGTAATTTTTTCTAGGAATTTTTTGAGTGATAATAATAATTTTTTGAATGTTGTCATTATATATATATATGTGTATATATCCATTCATTTATTTATATATATACCTTTTATAATTTTATAATTTTATATATATTATCTTTAACATTTTTTATATATATGCTATTTTTCCGTATTTTTGCTTCTATTTATATATATATAATTCTAGTGTGCTTTACTATCTCTGTCAGTATTTCCCAGTACTTCCTGTGTGCATTTGTTTACTGACCAATCACGATAATCCCCTGCATATATAGTACGTCCGCTCCTATTGGACGTTTTGGATCTGATGAACCAGCGGATGCTGAGAAACGCGTCATCCCATTGGCTGGCCCGAGGTTCGACGTCACTTCCGGTCGTACGGCGATAGACTGCGCTTCATGCTGGAACGCATAGCGCGTCCTATCCAGGAAACACAGCTTCTGGATCCCCTGTCGCTTCTTCCAGGCTTCCCCAGGATGGGTCTCCATAACTCCCATGACTTGGCCAAGTCAGCCTGCCTGCAGATATAAACGATCGTTGTGACCCTCGACCAGCCGTTAACCCCTGATGTGCCCTTGCTCTCAATTGTTTTGTGAGTAGCCAATCTACTGTTTACTACTATTTTCACCTCATTAAATCCCTAATTTACTACACTTAGTTTGGCGCATGTCCTTCTTGTCTATATTATAGGTTTACAACCCATCTAAAAATGGCTCCCTAACCCTAATCACTAAACTCTAATCTGAACTAATTGACAAATTCCTTTCCAATGGGCTTGCTGTTTACCTTGTACATGACAGTTATCTGTGTCCAAATACATCAACCCAACCCAATTGCAATGCCCAAAACTAGCGATCCACCCGAAGTAAATTACTGGCCAATTTCTATCTGCCGCTTTACTTAACCACTTAAAGCGGAGTTCCACCCAAAAATGGAACTTCCGCTTAATCCCCTCCCCTCCCCCTTACATGCCACATTTGGCATGTAATTTTTTGGGAATGGGGGCTTCAGTAGGAG
Organism: Rana kukunoris; assembly: GCA_029574335.1. NCBI lineage: Eukaryota > Metazoa > Chordata > Amphibia > Anura > Ranidae > Rana > Rana kukunoris. Next base: position 154,918,347 of record CM056056.1, read on the forward strand.
TGGGAATTCCTGTCCCACTTCCTGCTTCCGCCGAGGGGCTGGTAAGGCGATTAGGCCTAATCGCCTTACTGCAGCCCCTCCCTTTGGGGATCGTCTAGGACACTGACAGGTCCTAGACGATCGCCTGTCCAATCAGCGGCGGGCCGCGCGTGCATGCGCAGTGCAGCTCGCGCATGCGCAGTGGGTGCCCGGCCGTGAAGCCGAAGGCTGTCACGGCTGGGTGCCCACATTAACAATGAGGATGCCGACCGGGGAGGGGGGGAGAGGAGCGGAGCCCCGGTCGGAGCATTGCTGGAACGTGGAGAAGGTAAGTGTCTGTTTATTAAAAGCCAGCAGCTACACTTTTTGTAGCTGCTGACTTTTAATAAACATTACATTTGGGTGGATCACCCCTTTAAGCCCCGGACCAATATGCTGCTAAATGCCCAAAGGCGTTTTTACAATTCGGCACTGCGTCGCTTTAACAGACAATTGCGCAGTCGTACGACGTGGCTCCCAAACAAAATTGGCGTCCTTTTTTCCCCACAAATAGAGCTTTCTTTTGGTGGTATTTGATCACGTCTGCGGTTTTTATTTGTTGCGCTATAAACAAAAATAGAGCGACAATTTTGAAAAAAATGCAATATTTTTTACTTTTTGCTATAATAAATATCCCCCAAAAACATATATAAAATTATTTTTCCTCAGTTTAGGCCGATACGTATTCTTCTACCTATTTTTGGTAAAAAAATTGCAATAAGCATTTATCGATTGGTTTGCGCAAAATTTATAGCGTTTACAAAATAGGGGATAGTTTTATTGCATTTTTATTATTTTTACTACTAATGGCGCCGATCAGTGATTTTTTTCATGACTGCGACATTATGGCGTACACTTCGGACGATTTTGACACATTTTTGGGACCATTGTCATTTTCACAGCAAAAAATGCATTTAAATTGCATTGTTTATTGTGAAAATGACAGTTGCAGTTTGGGAGTTAACCACAGGGGGCGCTGTAGGATTCAGGGTTCACCTAGTTTGTGTTTACAACTGTAGGGGGGTGTGGCTGTAGGTCTGACGTCATCGATCGAGTCTCCCTATAAAAGGGATCACTCGATCGATGCAGCCGCCATAGTGAAGCACAGGGAAGCTGTGTTTACATACGGCTTTCCCCGTTCTTCAGCTCCGGGGAATGATCGCGAGCGGGCGGCTAGAAACGAATAGCCGCGCCCTCGTCCCGGATCGCTCCCCGCGGGTTTCCGACCACCGCATGTAGCGGGGGGGGGTCCCGATCGGACCCCCGACCCACGCAAAGGCAGGGACGTAAATTTACGTCCATCTGCCTTAATGTGCCCTTCTGTGGACGTATATCTACATGCGGCGGTCGGGAAGTGGTTAAAAAAGTTTGCTTAAAGAAAATAATAATAATAAATGCATTTTTTTTTTGCAGGTAAAAAATGTGCATTAAATATTTTTTGCTTAGGAGTCTGAAGAGCATTGCACCCATGATCAGAAAATCACGGGTGCAATGTCAGACCGGGCAGACAGTTACTGAAGAGCAGGAAGAATCAATTAAAGGGTTTGTAAAGGAAAATGTTTTATTTTTTTTAAATAATGTTATACTTACCTCCACTGTGCAGCTTGTTTTGCACAGTGTGGCCCCGATCCACATCTTCTGGGGTCCCTCGGTGGCTGTCTCTGGTCCTCCAGGCAAGAACTCCACACATTCATGTGAGAGAGCTCGCATGGTGTGGAGTCCTTGCGGGCGCGCTCCCGTGATACAGCCGACGGCCATAGCCGCCAACTGTATCACTTGGCCCTGCCCCCCGGCGTACAGCGTCGTTGGTTGTGATTGACAGCAGAGCGAGCCAGTAGCTGTGCTGCTTCAATCGACCAATGAATGAGCTGGGAAACGGCCAAGATGCCATCGCATTCACAGCGCGTGACTTTCGAGGGGTCAGGTAAGTAAACAGGGGGGCTGGGAAGGTCAGTATTCTCTGAAGTTTTTTTTTTTTTTTTTTAAATTGTTTATTTATTCAAAACAGGAGGCCGGTCCACAAGGAACGCAGCAATAACAGTACAGCAGGTACAATATAACAAATGTCGTCATTCGTAGTACATATGCAACAGGATAAAACAGTCAGATGTAGGCCGGAGCCGTGAGGTAGCAAAGTGTGGGCAGCCCGTGGGCAGGAGTGAGAACACCGACACCGGAGGGCAAATTGCCGTCCGTATCGCGCTCCCACCTCCACCACAAACCGCCTGTCAGATCTACCCAGCGCATGCGTGGTTCGACCTTAGCCAAGGTATTATGGGTTCACGGACTCAGCCTCCTTCATTTTCCGTTTTCTCAGTTAGAGTAAGAGTGAGAATAGTAGATAACTAGGTATTGCTCAGTGAGCAATAGAGGGGGAGAGTAGGAGAGAGAGTGGTACAGAAGAGGAGGGGGAAGGGAAGGGGAAGGGAAGGGGTGAAGTACTCGGGCATAGACCTCCCTGATCAGTTCATCATGGATAGAGGGGGACGGGTATCGTAAAAAACAGTCTTATTTGGTCATTCAGGACCCCCTGAGGGCCTGGCCTTCCTCTGAGTATTTGAACATTGTCCACATTTGCCAGGTCTGGGAGTAGAGTTCATTCCTGTCTTGTTTAGACAGGACCAGGTCTTCCATGCAGCCGATCTCGTCAACCCTCCGTAGCCACATGGCAATTGTCGGGGGGTGTGGAGATTTCCAGCACAGCGGGACACATGCCTTGGCTGCGTCTAGCAGATGTCGGACAATCGACTTTTTATATACCCTTGCGGGGGTCCCCGTAGCATGCAGGAGGAAGTACGCCGGGTCGTCAGGGACTATTCGGTCCGTAAATTTTTGTGTGATTCGTCTTACTTCTGCCCAGTACGGTCGGATGCGTGGACATGACCAGAAGACGTGTAGCAAAGTGCCCCTGTCTGTCTGGCATCTCCAGCAGGTGTCTGGGGTTGTTGGGAACAGTTTATTCAGTATGGCCGGTGTCCTGTACCACCGTGTCAGTAATTTATAGTTGGTTTCCTGGATCCTGGCACAGATCGACGACTTGTGTGTAAATTTAAGGATATGTTGTCTCTCACTAGTCGAGAACCGATGGTTCAGGTCTCGTTCCCATTTATCTAGGCTCGGAATTTGGTATCCCTCTGGGGGTGTAATCAGCAGGGTGTGGAGAAGCGACAGAGCGTGTGGCAATGTTTCTGATTCCTGACAGATCTCCTCTAAGGGCGTGGGGCAGTGGTCAGTCGGGGGGGGAGTCATGGTTCTAAGGAAATGGCTGATTTGACCTGCTCTGAAAACATCTAGCCGATAGGGCCCTGACTCGTCCATTAGTTCAGTTAGCGTTCTCCATCTACCCGACTCGCTGAAATGGGAGGCCTGGAAATAGCCCGACTCACGTAGTGTGGTGAATTTAAGGTCCCTAAGTCCGGGTTCGAATCGGGGGTTGCCCAGAATTGGGCGAAGCGGTGAGGTGTCTGAGGACAAGCGGGACCGTTCCAGTAGTGTACTACAGGTCTTGATGGTGTTGCCTATCAAGGGGTGATGGTGTACGTCCTTTTGTTGTAGGGCGAGGCACCATGGGGCTCGTTGCAATAGAACCGTGCATTGCGCCTGCTCTATACGCGGCCATAGTTTGGTCTTCCCGTGTCTGCACCAGTCGATCAGTCGATTAAGCTGTGACGCCTGGTAGTATGTTCTTATGTCCGGTAGGGCTAGGCCTCCGTGTTGTTTAGGCAGGGAGAGAACCTTCTTGTGTAATCTGGGATGTTTCCCTGCCCACAGGAATGTCCCGAGTGTGGACTGTGTTTGCCTAAAATAGCTCATTGGAATATGTATGGGTAGGGCTTGCATCAAGTAAATAAATTTGGGCAGAATGCACATCTTCAAAATACTACATCTGCCGAGCCAGGAGTGTAGGCCAGTGGTCCAGCGGCTCAGTAATTGTTGGACTGTCTTCAGTAGGGGAGGGAAGTTAAGTTTGAACACATCAGAAAGTCTCGGGGGGATACGTGTACCCAGGTATGTCAGGGCGGTGTCTGTCCATTTTAATTTAAAACTTTGCTTAAGGCGGGTCAGCAGAGGATGAGGGACCCCCACCCCCATCGCCTCTGATTTCGTCAGATTGATTTTTAAATTGGATAGTCTGCCGTATGTGTCAAATTCGTGCATCAGGTTTGGCAGGGAGGAAGCCGGGTCGGTCAGGGAGAATAACATGTCGTCGGCGTAAGCCGAGACTTTGTATTGGCTATTCCCGACCATCACCCCAGTTATCTCAGAGTTCTGTCGCACGTGCCGTAGGAAGGGTTCTAGGGATAAAGCAAACAAAAGGGGTGATAGCGGGCATCCCTGTCTAGTCCCGTTAGTAATCGGGAACGGGTCTGAGAGGGTACTATTCGCCCGGACCCTGGCTGATGGGTCAGTGTAAGCCGTTTTTATCCATCGCAGCATTTTCTGACCTACTCCTACATGGCTCAAGGTGTCGAACATGAACTGCCAACTCACACGATCAAACGCCTTTTCAGCGTCTGTCCCTATGAGGACACAGGGTGTCTTTGTCTTGCTGGCCACATGAAGTAAGTTCAGTACTTTCGTCGTATTGTCCCTGGCCTCTCTGGTTGGGATAAAACCCACTTGGTCAAGGTGTATGAGACCAGGGAGATACTTCTGAAATCTAGTGGCAATCACCTTAGTAAATAGTTTGATGTCGGTATTTAGCAGCGATATAGGTCGATAGCTACCGCATTGACCCGGGTCCTTACCCTCTTTATGTATTACAGCTATTTGTGCCTGCAGGGTGGATACGTGGAATGTGCCCTCTGTGCCCTGGGTGTTGAACAGGTCCGTTAGGTGGCTTCCCAGGGACGGGAGTAAAGTCTTATAGTATGTGGTGGTGAGGCCGTCTGGGCCAGGTGCTTTGCCGTTTTTAGAGGATTTTAGTGCCGCCTGGAGTTCCGATACGGTGATCGGCTCCTCCATCAGCTCCCTCGCTTTCTCTGAAGTTTTTTTACCTTTACAACCCCTTTAACTACATGGGTGCTCATCAGTGCCCCCGCAGGTCATTGAGAACTACAAGCCATCTACTGTAGTGCATCCATTCACAAACCTCTCTGCCTACTCAGTCGTACTGTTTTTAGATTGTGACAGCGGGTGCTGGGAGATGGTCCCCTTCCATTTTTACAGGGGAAGGGGGGATCAGTGGTGTGAGGGGAGGTTGCTAAACATGTTACATGTTACACCCTAAATAACAGTGTAACATGTTTAGAAAGGTGAACTTGTCCTTTAAAGCGGGCCTATTACAGTTCAATGAAAAAGCATGTTTCACTGCTAAAACTTCCTAAAACAAGCATTTTATTCACATGGAAATTAAACAGATTAGGTGCCACTGCTGTAAATGAGCCAACCAAATGAAATGTAAAAGAAGAAAAAGCTAATTCTGTAGCCAGCAAGTGTATGCTGTCGCTAATATTGTCCATGAAAATGGTACTTTTCTTTAACACCATGTATGGCTTTAGGGTATCCTCCAAGCATATTAAATAATTTGTGTATTTTCAATGTTGCCCTTAACCTCCCTGGCGGTCTTCCCGTGTGTGGCACGGGGTGAGATTTTAAAGCTAAGATCGGTAACCCCGTGCCACACACGCGCTTACCTCGCTGGATGCAGAAAAAAGTTTACTTACCTTTTCTCTGCGATCCAGCGATGAATCCCCGCAGTACACGGCGGGCGGATGTCCGCCTGATGCTGTGTGTTCCGCCGATTCCCTTCCCTGCGAGCGTCGCGACGTAGGGGGGGGAACGGCGCCAAATTTAAAAATGTAAACAAACACTATACATACAGTACACTGTAATCTTATAGATTACAGTACTGTATGTAAAAAATACACACCCCCCATGTCCCTAGTGGTCTGCCCTGTACACTACATGTCCTTTTATATAATAAAAACTGTTCTTTCTCCCTGCAAACTGTAGATTGCCCATAGCAACCAAAAGTGTCCCTTTATGGCAAAAATTGTTTTAGAGCAGCTAAAAAACAGCGACAATAAATCAGAATCACTTGCAGAATTTAGCGATAGCGATTTATGGGGAAATTCGTCATAAAAAAAAAATAATAATGACAGCAAAAATTCTGCAACTGAGCAAATTTCAGTGATTTTGATTTGATTACATTATTGAATAATTTTTACTATAATTATATTATTATTTGTTATAATTTTTTATAATTATTTATTATATTATAATTTTTAATAAGAAAAAAAAAAAATCATACCCAGGATGCCTATTAGACTCTTGTTTGGATAGATTTCAGTGAGTTATTCCTAAGAATTACAAGCCTACAGTATAAAACGCCAAATTTCCTTGCAAATAATGGTACCGCTTTTAGCACCTAAAATCTGAAAGAATCATACCGCCAGGCAGGTTAAAACTGAATAAATAGACCCTCTCTTTGTTGTATGGTACTTTTTTTTTGCCGTTGGTACATCATTACTCACAGTTAGTTAGAACCTAGGTAATAGGGCACATTTTTTTTATAGGCAATATGCTATTCTGCTATTGATTATGACCCTTTCCCAAGCCCCCCCCCACCCTACATTCTTGAGAAAAGGCCAATTTAAAGCAGGAAAGAGATAGGAATATTGATTCATTCATATATTGAGCAAATTTGGTGAACCTAGTGAATGTCTTTCAATTTGTCTAAATACAAGAATTTTGCATTACATAGAATCATGCAGTTTGGAAATCCATGCAATCAAAATAACATCTTTTGTTCTGCTCAGAGCTGTATCCTGGCCTAGGCCAACAAGGCCCAGGCCTAGGGCAGCACTTTGCAGGGGGGCAGCATGAAAAGAGTCTCCGCCGGCTTGCGCTACACTGTTAGGAAAATTAGTCTAGCGCCCCCATAAAGCGGCTGTGCTGCTTCTGGTATGCGGGCGGCCGGCATTCTGCAACTGTGGGGGTTCCAATTTTGACTGTTTTATCATCCTGGACCACAAGCTCTCCTCACTGTGCTATATGTTTCTGCTGCACCATCTACTTAAAGTAGAACTATAGGCAACACATTTTTTTTCATTTTGAGTAGAGTAAGGGAGGGTTATAGCTTCTGTCAGTTTATTTTTTACAATCCCTGTCCCATTGCAAAGATTTCCCTTCACTTCCTGCTCTATGGGCAACCAGGAAGTAAGAGGAAATCTAAGTAGTCGCCTGACAAGTCGCGTCCCGCTCTGTTCAATAGAACCGTTCTAATAGGAGTGACTTAGAAAGAGGTTCTGGTTGCCTTGCCGAGTCGCCCCCAAAGTCATGCCGCCCCTGTGTGAATGGGCTCTTTGTGTAGCAATATAAAACCAAAAAAACTGCGCTAATTAATGATAATTGATAAAATCAATAAGAAAATGAAAATATAATATTCAATAAAGAAAAACACATTAGACTGCAGTTGTCGTGGGATAACACAAGAAGAAACAGAAAACAAAAGCAAAACTGCGCCACATAAAAATTGTATGAAGGAAAAAACCGTATGTATAGTTTTCATAAAGATTCAACACAGCATGAGTCCAATCTAAATTTCAATGGATGTGTCTTTGAAATTTAGATTGGACTCATGCTGTGTTGAATCTTTATGAAAACTATACATACGTTTTTTTCCTTCATACAATTTTTATGTGGCGCAGTTTTGCTTTTGGTTTTTGTGTAGCAATATGGTTACATTTAATGAAGGTACAACATTTAGCAACATATTGCTACACTTAGAGGTTCCTCTCTTCCCTTTTATACCTTGTAAAAAAAATGCTTTGATATACAAGTGCTTTGGATTACAATCATGTTTCTGGGACAAATTATGCTCGTAAACCAAGGGTTTACTGTACATATTTTAGCAGAGTGGTGGAAGTCTCACCCCTTAACCCCCCCCCCCCCTCAACATTTTACTACTGTCTGCACCCCTGCTGCAGATTTGCACTCACTTCCTGTTTGAGGAAAACTGTTGTCAACTGTGAAAGAAATGTATCTAAGGAAGTCCCTGATAGCTGCAAAACCTGACAAGGATTCTCAATCCTTTCCCACTGTATTGAAAAATAACCAAGGAAGTTCCTACACTTTTGCAACTTGCATTGGTACCATGGAAGGTTGAACACTCTAGCTACAATTATCAGCGTAACCAGGAAGCTTCAGACAAACTTTGAAGCTGAGAATCACCTACAATCAGAACCTGGAACAACGATTGTCTCTGGACAGCTGCACTTTGAACAAATTGTAGTCTTTTATTAAAAGAAGGACAGCACTACAAGTCACAGCAAAATAAAACCTGACTGCTGACGCTGTTCGCACTGAAACTATTAGATATGTGCATTCCCGTTCGTACGAATGTTATTTTCGTACGAAAATGTTCATTTTCGTACCCGCGGTAAAATGTGTACATACGAAAAAGGTAAAGCACCAAAATACGAAAACGACGGGATAACGGATGAGCCGCATACCGAACGACCGCAAATACGAACGAACGATCCAACGGGAAAAAACGACAAAACTAAAATGGCAAAATAACGAAAATGAAATCTGTATCAAGAGGTTTGCATTGTGTATTTTGTTTGAATCCGTTTTGTGTTCGTTTTCAGTTGTATGTTCATTGTTCAATGACATCTATAACAAAAGAATTTCATTATGTATATTGAATGAATTCCTTTTTCTTTTTTCTGTGTATTCAAAATACTGAAGGCAATTTTTCTGTTATAGGTGTCATATCAACATACGAAAATAAAATAAATAAATAAATAAATCCAATCAAATCGTTCTCACAGACCATTTTAATTGGATTTGTCTGCTGGGGTATATTGGTTTGATCGTATACACACAATCAAACCAAAATCTCTGCCGGCAGACAGCGCGGTGACGTGGCGGTGACATTGACGCTGCCACGTCACCGTCACCAGGAAGTAAAACACTTCCGCGCATGCGTCGAATCCATTCGACGCATGCGCGGGCAGATATGTCTGCTGGTTAGTGTACTAACCAGCAGACATGTCGGACGGACGGGTTCCCAGCAGACAGATTTTAAAGCATGCTTTAAAATCTGTCTGCTGAAAAAATCTGTCTGTCCGCCCGTACACACGATCAAATTTTTCTGCTGAAACGGTCCGTCAGACCGTTTTCAGCAGATAGATTCGATCATGTGTACGCGGCCTTAGTCTTTGCATTTTGAGAAGGCATGTTTTGTTAGTAACAAACATGGTCGTTTTTTTTACAAGCGAGTGATCGTTTTGTGCTGTGCTTCATCCACTCTGAATAAACCATAAAGCAGCTTCTTTTAATAAAAGGTTTGAAAGTATGTTTTATTTGAATTAGAAACATACCAACTGGCTTTCTGCCTGGGAAACCCTCATTCCTAATTTTATATAACATTCACCATCCTTTATCTGGAGGTCTATAACCAATCTGCAATATAAATCTCCTTAGGTGGGTTTGTCCTGGAATGGTGGTGTAATAGTATTATTATATTATCATGTTAATAGGGTGAAATGTAGCAAACAGTGATAATATTAGAGTGTACCGATTTCTACAAAAAAATAAATACAAAAATAAATGTACTCCAATCCCATCGAAAATGATACATTGTAATTCATAGTAAAAGTTTAGCAGGTATACCAAGACTCTTTTACCATATGATCCATGAAATTGTCTATTCAGTATTCATTTATTGGAAGCATGGATGTCTTTCTCTAATTTAGTAACAATTAATATGAGGTACGCATACATGAATATCTCACAAGCTACAGCACAAGCATGCTTCCCTTCCTCTCACAGGAACAAAAATTCAAGGATTTCAGCAAGGAATAAAGTTACTGTCAAAGCTTTTCAGTGTTGGATTGAAAATGTATTTTTCATTATTAATGCGCGATATGCAGGTGGTATTAAAATTAGTTTAAAAATGGCTGATTCTAAATGGCTAAACTCTAACCTGAATTAAAGGACCAATATCTATCCAATTGGATTACAGCTGGCCTTGTACATAAAGATTATCTGCATCCAAACATAACAATCCCACCTAACTAAAAATGTCTAAAACAAGTGATTCGTAATGTAGGAATAAGATTAGAGTATATATAGTACATGAGAAAAATATATTGTAAAATATTGCATTCTTACAAAATTAAACCCTAATTAATATTCATTATGCCCCAATTTACCCATGTTTATGTGGAACATACCACGCGCTTACTCAAAATGCCCCACCTAACATGGTGAGCATACAGTAATGCCGCATACACACGGTCGTTTTTTGTGATGAAATAAAACAACGTTTAAAAAAACTACATTTAAAATGATCGTGTGTGGGCAAAACGTAGTTTTATGTCTTCTGAAAAACGACCAAAAAAAAATTCAATTTTTTATGTCGTTTTTCATAATGTTGTTTTTCGTGTCATAAAAAAATTATCGTGTGTACGCTAAAACGACGTTTACAATGACGTTTTTAAACCCGCGCATGCTCAGAAGCAAGTTATGACGCAAGCTTGAATGGAACAGAGTGCCGTCGTACGTGTTGTACGTAACTGCGCTTTGCAAGAGCATTTTTAGAAAACGATGGTGTGTAGGCAACGTCGTTTTTTTAAAATGAAGTTTGAAAAACTTCAAACAACGTTTTTTTACAAGACAAAAAACGACCGTGTGTACGCGGCATAACTGTCTACATGGCCTTGAGCATGTTTACGCTCACGCTCTACCAGGACCTGCACATTTTGATTTAAATCAGTGAAAAAATAAACTGTTGGCCTTTGACAAATATGGTACAAATATTCTTGAGTTTAAAAAGTTTAAAAATGAGAGGGAAATTTGCTTTTTTTTTTATTGGTACTCTTATATTTAATTTAGCTGTACAATTCTTATTATTTATTAGTAAATATACTGAATACTGATATTATAAATGATATTCCAATATATATATAGATAGATAAATATATATAGATATTTATACACACACACACACACATATATATATATATATATATATATATATATATATATATATAAATATAAAAACCCCTGTGCTGAAAATCATCCAAAGTTAATTAAATATGTTATAATCTCTGATCACCAAGAGTAAGATGCATTCAGGGACTGACTATGGTGTGTTCATCTGTTTAAACGTGCATATACATGCACAATAATACATAGGAAAGCTAGTATCCTTTTTCCTGCAAAGGAAAGTGAATACCACTCAGCTCTGTGGGAAGTTAAGGCTGCCGTAGTAAATTAGGCCTTAACAGTTTGCCTGCATTCCACAACCATGGCTAAAAACTGTAAGAAAGTTCCAATGTCCTCAAATGCTAGAAAACAGCTGGACACTAAAGAATACATTTTCTCAGTGTTTGTATCAGACAGAATATAGGCTCAAATTGTGTTGTATTTATTACACTTGATGTGATTGTAGCCGTATTAGTGCAATTGTGACAGAGAAAATTGAGTACTGTACGTGATACTTTTTTCATTTGCACAGACAGTTTTTCAGGGTATGTCCCCTTCTTCAAGGTCCCAGCGGTACTCATGCTTGGACCTTGAAAAAGGGGACATACCCCGAAAGCTTGTCCTGAAAAATTGTATGTTAGTGCAAATCACAGACAGTACATCATTTTTCTTTGTATTTATTAAAACTTCATGGTTGAGAATATGAAATAAATACAGACTAGTGCAAAATGTTAAAGGGCTGATTCACTGAAGTAGTAATTTCTATACTGGCCCAGTGAAACCTTTTAAAAATCCGATTAACAATATAGGGCCCAATCGTAACATACTTGTTCGGATGCTTGAAAACCCAAAGGTTTGCTGGATCAGCATAAACATAGCAAGCTCCAGTTATTAGGCTCCATGCACACTGGGCTTAAAAAAACGTCTGTTCTTTTTGGAGTAAATAACGTCCATATAGAGCATTTTTGTACAAAGTTTAGACCAGTTTAGGAGAGTTTTAAGTTTTTTCTGCCAGTGATCTCCAATCAGAAACACGAATGAGAAGGTTTTTTTTTTTCCTGCCTCTAAACGTTGTTCTCAAAAATATGCCTGTAAACGTCCTAATGTGTATGGACACATAGGATAACATTGAGTTGCTTCTACAGACAGAACACAAAACTCCTGTAGAAGCAACGTTTGTTATTACAGTGTGCATGAAGCCTTATAGCTTTTACATTAGTTTACAAGAAGTTATAAGCGTTTGGCATTTCAAATGCCTCTAAACACAGCTTCTGAATGCATTTTTGTGGGTTGCCGAAAAAGCTTCTAAACTCAACTGCCTAGATACTACCATAAACGACCTTGTGTACATGTACTGATAAGATAACATTGAGGAGAGTTCAGGGGCAGCTGAAAAAAATGCCCAACTGCTCCTAAACGTCCATTTACAAGCAGCAGTGTACATGAGGCCTAAATGTCTAGTTTGGAGCAGGTTGGCAATGTACATCTGTACAATGGACATGTTCATAAAAACTTAATTTTGAGAAATAATATTCATGAAATGCAATTTTGCAATTTATGATACATATTAATAAGGTGGTACGAAGTGTCTTAACTATACGAGTTAAGCAATTCATAGCAACTGATCAAAATGTAACAAGGCTGATTTACTAAAGTACTAGAGGACATTCACCTAGCAAAATAAATGTTCACTTTGAAATGTGAATGGAAGTAAATTAAGCGAACGTGTAGGTTTTTCCTAGCACATGTATGCTAAGAGAACATAGCTTTACATTATTCACTAACGTTTCCTTTGGAAAGTGAGTATTCACTTTGCTACCTTAACAGCCAATACTCCTTTAGTAAAATGAATCCAATTTTTTATTATGTAAAACAACAGGGCTAATTTTATTTTTCTTTTGTATTTTTTCTTTTGTACTTTTCTATTTAAAAACCTTTTAAAGTAGAATCTTTAAACATCCAAAATGTTAAATAGGCTATCATTTGAAATGGACTTTATGCTCAGAAATTGAACATTGTATTAAAAAGAAGTAAAGGCCAAAGTTTGTCAAAAACAATTTGGAAGAAAACATTTGTGGTATACAAAAGGAATTATTATCAATGCACTTTTTAGCATAATTGTGCCTTGACACATATATCCTCACTAATCCACAAGTTAAATAATTCACTGCATGTTCTTGAGGTACTTACTGTATATATTATATTTGTCTACAGGGAACGTTGTTTGGATGGACAGTTCTGTTGTCTAAAATGCCATATCCAGCTGTGACGACAACACAATAGCAGCCTGGTTTGCCTGTTTATTGGCTGCTAAAGTATTGTTTCAACTTACCAAGGCTTACATTACAGGCATACCCCACTTTTAAATACACAATGGGGTTTATTTACTAAATCCGGAAAGTGCAAAATAAGGCTCACTTCTGCATAGAAACCAATGCGCTTCTTACCCCAGCTTGTTCAATTAAGCTTTGGTTATAAAACCTGGAAGATCATTGGTTTCTATGCAGAAGTGAGCCTGATTTTGCAATTCCCATCTTTTGTAAATAAACTCCATTTTGTACTTAAAAGTGGGGTTTGCCTGTATTTACTAACAACCAATTCTGTTACATGGAAGTGTACACATTTCCCTTCTTTTTTTTTTTATCTTTATTTATTGCAACTCCATAAGGCAGCAAATAACAAATAAGACTTGTATCCTTAATATTAAAGACCATGAACAGTAAAAAATAGCCATGACAGTAGGTGACTTATAGAAAAATATTATGCGCTAGAAAGGCCTGGATCAGGGGCTCCAGGTCTAAAAGATTTGCAGGGAACAAGGCCTTGGTTATACGTTTTTCGGGTAGGTTTGATAAGTACCTGGAACAGTTAGATCCCTAGGTCGCCTAAGGTAAACTCAACATAATGTACTGTACACATATCCCTTCTTTTTTATCTTTATTTATTGCGACTCCATAAGGCAGAAAATAACAAGTCAGACTTGTATCCTTAATATTAAAGGCCATGAACAGTAAAAAAAAGCCATGACAGTAGGTGACTTATAGAAAAATATTACGCACTAGAAAGGCCTGGATCAGGGGCTCCAGGTCTAAAAGATTTGCAGGGAACAAGGCCTTGGTTATAAGTTTTTCGGGTAAGTTTGATAAGTACCTAGAACAGTTAGATCCCTAGGACGCGTACGGGGGAACTTAACATAATGTACTGTACACATTTTGCTGATTTGGTATTAAAGAGAAAGTAGGTTTGCTAAACTGGCATAAAATATATTTTTTGTAAGACCTCTCCCAATTTTTAGTTCATTTATGGGATCATCTTGGGTTTAGGTTTACCCAACGGACAAAAGCATCCACTTCAAAATTTCCCATAAGTGGAAATTGTAAAGAAAATTCTCCATAACTCGACTGTTGGCAAATTAGACAGATGAGCCTTTATCGTAGCACATTTTTTTAGAATGTATTTTATAACTTCAATTACACTGAACTAGCATTGCAGACCATGCCTCTTGATGTTTTTTTGCTTTGGCATGTACATGTAAACACACCTCTTATATATAACTGCTGG
>CM056056.1:155537863-155841829 GCA_029574335.1 Rana kukunoris
ATGCAAAGTAAGATAGTTAAAGCCGGGATTTGTCATAATTGTGATGATTATGGTTTACAGCTCATGAAAACCCCAAATCCATAATCCCCCCGAAAATTTGAATATTGTGAAAAGGTGCAATATTCTAGGCTCAATGTGTCCCACTCTAATCAGATAATTAAGCCATAGCACCTGCAAAGGGTTCCTGAGCCTTTCCTGAGTCTCTCAGTCTGGTTCAGTAGGAATCACGATCATGGGAAAGACTGCTGACCTGACAGTTGTGTAGAAAACCATCACTGACACCCTCCATAAGGAGGAAAAGCCTCAAAAGATAATTGCAAAAGAAGTTGGATGTTCCCAAAGTGCTGTATTAAAGCACATTAATAGAAAGTTATGTGGAAGGGAAAAGTGTGGAAGAAAAAGGCGCACAAGCAGCAGTGATGACCGCAGCCTGGAGAGGATTGTCAGGAAAAGGCCATTCAAAAGTGTTTGGGACTTTTACAAGGAGTGGACTGAGGCTGGAGTCACTGCATCAAGAGCCGCCACACACAGACGGATCCTGGACATGGGCATCAAATGTCATATTCCTCTTGGCAAGCCACTCCTGAACAAAAAAACAACGTCAGAACCGTCTTACCTGGGCTGAAGAAAAACAGACATGTTTTTTTTTTGCTCAGTCCTTTTTTCTGATGAGAGCAAATTTTGCATGTCATTTGGAAACCAAGGACCCAGAGTATGGAGGAAGGATGGAGAGGCGCACACTGCAAGATGCTTGAAGTCCAGTGTGAAGTTTCCACAGTCTGTGATGATTTGGGGAGCCATGTCATCTGCTGGTGTTGGTCCACTGTGCTTCATTAAGTCCGGGGTCACTGCAGCCGCCTACCAAGAGATTTTGGAGCACTTCATGCTTCCTTCCTCAGACAAGCTCTATGGGGATGCTGACTTCATTTTCCAGCAGGACTTGGCACCTGCGCACACTGCCAAAGGCACCAAAACCTGGTTCAATGATCGTGGGATTACTGCGCTTGATTGGCCAGCAAACTCGCCTGAACTGAACCCCATAGAGAATCTATGGGGCATTACCAAGAGAAAGATAAGAGACAGGAGACCGAACAATGCAGAAGAGCTGAAGGCCGCTATTGAAGCATCCTGGTCTTCCATAACACCTCAGCAGTGCCACAGGCTGATAGCTTCCATGCC
The DNA here is from genome assembly GCA_029574335.1 of Rana kukunoris. Classification (NCBI taxonomy): domain Eukaryota; kingdom Metazoa; phylum Chordata; class Amphibia; order Anura; family Ranidae; genus Rana; species Rana kukunoris. Next base: position 155,539,043 of record CM056056.1, read on the forward strand.
ACGCCGCATTGAGGCAGCAATTGCTGCAAAAGGGGCCCAAACCAAGTACTGAGTACATATGCATGCATATACTTTTCAGAGGTCCGATATTGTTCTACGTACAATCCTTGTTTTATTAATTGCATGTAATATTACAATTTTCTGAGATTGTGGATTTGGGGTTTTCATGAGCTGCAAGCCGTAATCATCACAATTGACAAATCGCGGCTTGAACTATCTTGTGTTGCATGTAATGATTCTACCTCGTATATTAGTTTCACCTTTTAGGTTGCATTAGTGAAATAAATGAACTTTTGCACAATATTCAAATTTTTCGCGTTTCACCTGTATATATTTTTATTAATATTTATTTATTTACACACACATTTGTATTTACTATAAATATATATGAAAAACATTTATTTGCATCATTCAAGATCCAGGTTGTTGCAGCAGAATTGTTACATCTGCTTTGGACAACGCAAGCCTACGGAAAACAATAATCTTCATGTAGAAGCATTTAAATGCAGCTCTGGTCTGAGACTGGGGAATAACAAAACCTTACAGGACAGCATATAACTAATGACACCAACATTAGAGTGGAAAAAGCCAAGACGTGCAGCAGCTGCAAATGCAAAAAAAAGGACCTCTGTGTCCCCCTTTTCTTCTGCACCATCCCCTTCCTCCACTACCAACCCATCATATTGATAAGGATGTAATTTGATGGAATCTTCTCTTATTCTGCAAATGTAAGTGTGGAGTCAGTGCAGCTGTAAAACTTGGGGTGGGGGTTAGATATGAAGAGGGGAAGTAGGGAAAAGAAAGGAAGAGGGGGTGGGTAAGGGGTGAAATGGTTAAGAGAAGCCAGCTATGTCTGCTCCTCTGAATACGCTTTTCTCCCAGCAGGACCCATGCTGATCTGTCTTTACTTCAGCTTTTTCAAATGAGTTAATCACCGTTTGCCAGAATGTAACGTTTTGCAACCATTGTCTCCCATGAAGGCTTCAATTTGGGTATACATTTATTATTTTGACCTTTGGCTGGCAGGGGGACAGACTTCAAAGAACAGTTACTTTCCCTGCTAGAGAGAAGCTTTGTGCAGTCATTTCAATGAGAGGTTTTTCTATACTTGGTTAAATAAAAGAGGAACGTTCAGTCTCAGAAGTTGAGTGGGGAAACACCTCCAGATCTATATTCAATGAAAATAAAAATCAATTAGTCTCTGGGTATGAGGAGCAGCGTGAAGGAAGGGCCGGGATTATGCATAAACGGTCTTTAGAAAATAGAGAAAAGTTTCTCTGTAATCAAATCGTGCATGGTACACTTGTGAAAAAGGCCGCGTCTTTGTGCATCCAGCGCAGGTATTGTGGAGTCTACAGGCTGCTCATTTTCCACATGCCAAGCTGAAAGTGAAAGAAGTTCCTCAGATTGGAGTAAAAATAAACTATCTATAGAACTTTAAATATGTATTCTGACTGATCACTTACTACGGCTAAATTCACATTTTAAAGATTTATTTTGGATAAAATTACCTACTCATTAAAAGTTTAAATGTATTATAGAAATACTGTTCGGCAAAGTAATTTATACTTTAAAGGGGTTGTAAAGGATTTTTTTTTCTCCCTAAATAGCTTCCTTTACCTTAGTGCAGTCCTCCTTCACTTACCTTATCCTTCCATTTTGCTTTTAAATGTCCTTATTTCTTCTGAGAAATGCTCACTTCCTGTTCTTCTGTCTGTAACTACACACGCTAATGCAAGGCTTTCCCCTGGTGTGGAGAAATCATCTTGAGGGGGGAGGGGGCGACCAGGAGTGTCAGGATGCCCACTAACACACAGCTCCTTTTTCTATCTGCAAAGTAGAGAGTGTCCTGACACTCCTGCTCGCCCCCTCCCCCTCAAGAGGCTTTCTCCACAACAGGAAGAAAGCCTTGCATTACGGTGTTGAGTTACAGACAGAAGTACAGGAAGCATTTCCCAGAAGAAATAAGGACATTTAAAAGCAAAATCGAAGGATGAGGTAAGTGAAGGAGGACTGCACTAAGATAAAGGAAGCTATTTAGGGAACTATATTTTTTATCTTTACAACCCCTTTAAGCTGGCCATACGCGTCTCAAATTTTGTCTGATTCCTACTGAAAAAGTACCACTTTAAAGCGGTGTTCCGCCTTGGGAATACAAATTAAAAGTCAGCAGCTACAAATACTGCAGCTACTGACTTTTAATACATGGGTACCTACCTGTCCAGGAAGCCTGCGATGTCGGCACTCCAGACGAATTTAAAATCGGCTGTTGGGTGCTGCAGACACCATTAGTTGTAAGAGAAACCAGCAGTGAAACGTTTAAGCTTTACAGCCGGTTACCTACTTTGTATGCACGAAGCACGCTGCACTTTCTAACTGCCCCGGCGGCGGAGGAAGGAGTAGGGGGCCGAAACCTCAGAGGAACGGCACAACAGCAATGTCTCCCTCCTGAAAAGTGCCAAATGTAGCACCATGCAGATAAGCGGAGGTTCCAGTTTTGGGTGGAACTCCCCTTTAATGACTTGCAGCTTATATAAGCACAAGCACATACCTGTACACCAGCACTGGGTTCAGGGCACGCACACGACCCGCCCTGGCTGACTCCCGCTGTAATTTGACACAGCAGGATTTTATCAACAGGTTTCAGCCAATGATCCATGGCTGGGACCTGCCGATTGGACACAGCCAATCACAACCCAGAGCCCTTTGTTGGCAATCAACACAGGGCTCTGTACAGAGGGAACAATCTGTTTATTGTCACTGCAAAGCAGGAAGGAGGAGCACATATTACACATATTAACACTTGTTAGGCACACACTTAACCCCTTCCCAGCCATTGTCATTAATACAGTGACAATGTATAGTATGATCACTGTATTAGTGTCACTGGTGATGTCAGTGTCAGTTATTGTACCTCCCAGCCATCATCAGTGCCAGATTGCTTGCCGCACAGTCCCACTATAGGTCACTTATCACCACCATAACCAGTATAAAAAATAAAAATAGAAATTCCAGTATATACAGTATACCAAAGTTTGTAGATGGTATAACTTTAACACAAACCAATCAATATACCTGCTTTGCCAAAAAGTCCCCTGGTGTAAGCCTTGTATTTGTGGCTTTGTGCTTTTTAAAAAAAATATGTGGTATGGGAGAATCACTCTTAAAAAATAAATAAAAAAAAACACATTCTAGGCTGTTTCTATCAAAACTCCAGAGATGTGAAGTTTCCCGATCAATCAGTACTATGTTCCACAGTTTCAGTTGAATATCATAGGCTTGAGTCTATAATGCAAAATTCTACATTCACTACAATCTGTATAACTTTCATTAATTTTTTGTTATGGGTAGGGGGCAACATTTTTGAGATGAATAAAACTAAACTCCTAGGTACTAGTGTCTTCATATAAGCTGCCAGTAGGGATGAAGGTAAAGCAGTGGGAGCCAGTTTGACTCTATCGCACTGCATAATGCTCTCAGTCTAATGCTGAGACTTTGGCAAAGACACAGGCAAAGAGAACAGGTTGAGTGGGCGAATTGCTTAATCAATGTGATGATGTTCCTGTACAACAGTCTGGCTTATGGCAGAGCAGCAACCAACTTGATTGCTTACCTGCCTGAAAAAAAAGTAACTGAACAAAATGACCAAAAACCTCTTAAGCCCCGTACACACAATCGGACCTTTGTCCAACCAAAATCACATCGGAATTCCAACGGGGAATTCCATCAGAGTAAAAGAGAACATGTTCTCTATTCAAACGCTAATGGAATTCATCGGAATTTGCGATGGAATTACTCTGATGGGGCATACACAGATTCAGAATTTCCAATGGAAAAAGTCTGTCTGACTTTTTCCATTGGAAATTTAGTTAGAGTTTGACAGTTCCTACAAAAAGTTATTTCCACCATGTTTTTCGCTGTTTAACTTGAGTTCAACTTTAAAGTGAAGCTGTGGGCTTGCCCCACCTGGTAAAGTGGTCAAGGTACCTGGGGGTGTCCACAGATTAATTCCAGAGCACCCCAGAATCCTTAAAAACCCATTCCAAAACCCAATTAGTTTCCTTCCACCATTCCACCATTTACACTTCCCTGTTGGTTAGTAAACCATCTTTCAGTATAGCGTAAGCTCTGCTACTCTTTCATAAAGTTGCGTCCTAATTTACCTTGTATCCTTTTTTAAGAATAGCTATATTTTTACTGTGTAGATCATATTCCTAATGTGAAGAAAAACAAAAAGTGTTTGCATCTGGGACTTTATAAAGGTGATAAACAGTTGAATTTCATATATTTAAAATTATAGTATTTTATTTAAAAAAATTGTGTTTAACCACTTCAATACCAGGCTTTTATACCACCTCCATACCGGGCCTATTCTGGCACTTCTCTCCTACATGTACAAATCATAATTTTTTTGCTAGAAAATTACGCTATACCCCCAAACATTATATATGTTTTTTTAGCAGACACCCTAGGGAATAAAACAACGGTTATTGCAACGTTTTATCTTGCACGGTATTTGCGCAAAATTGTTTTGGAAAAAAAAAATTGTTTCATGAATTAAAAAATAACAAAACAGTAAAGTTATCCCAATTTTTTTGTATTATGTGAAAGATTATGTTACACCGAGTAAATAGATACCCAACTGGTCACGCTTTAATTATGCGCACACTCATGATGGAATGGCGGCAAACTTCGGTACTTAAAAATCTCCATAGGCAACGCTTTAATTATTTTTTACAGGTTACCAGTTTTAATTTACAGAGTAGATCTAGTGCTACAGTAGATTTGTTACTGGCACTCTAGCGCATGTGGCGATACCTCACATATGTGGTTTAAACGGCGTTTACATATGTCAGCGGGACTTACGTACTTTTATTTATTTTTAAAAGTATTTATTTTTTTACACTTTTTTCAATTTTTTTTTTCACTTTTATTCCTATTACAAGGAATGTAAACATCCCTTGTAATAGGAAATGTGTGTGACAGGTCCTCTTTAAGGAGAGATGCGGGGTCAATTACACCTCACATCTCTCCTCCAGGCTGGAAACCATGAGATCAGTGAAAAAAAAATTCACTGATCTCATGAATTGTTGCTTACAGCCGCAATCGCGGCTTTGTTTACTTACGGGGACCCGGGCATGACGTCATCACATCCCATCTGGTCACCAGTCATCTCTATGCTTTCTGCCGACGCCGGATGATTCGTTCTCCGGGCCCCCGAATGCATGGGAGAGCCCGGAGAAGCACCGGATGGTGGCGGGAGGGGGGATGTCCCCTCCCGCGGCCTGTAAGAACGGTCAAGCCGATCCGCCGCTATGATTGTTCTTATGTCGTGCAGAATCGCCGGCTTAACAAGAGGATATCTGGATGATGCCTCTGGCTGCAGGCATCATTCAGATATTCACCTGCAAAGCCCAGGCCATCATTTGACGTCCACTTAGGATGGGAGATCCCATCTCTGGACGTCAAATGACAATGGGCTGGTATTGAAGTGGTTAAATCACGAAAATATTCATATGAACAATTTTTAACAGTTGAGGTAAGCCACACTCATGACTGTCCTGCCTATATATCACTCTGTGAATGGTGATTACAGGAAAACATTTGGCCCCATATGTAAATTGTGAAAGAAATTGCTATAATAAATATTTTCGGTTTAATGAGCATGCAAACATAAATTTATTGGTGTATGGCAGTCTTGGAGCAGTCCACTCCTTTGGGCCCTTGACAATACATACCATGGGCCAGATTCAGAATGGAGAGCGGATCTTTGTGGCGGCGTAACGTATGTGATTTACGTTTCGCCGCAGCAACTTTACACGCAAGTACTTTATTCACAAAGCACTTGCCTGTAAAGTTGCGGCGGCGTAGCGTAAATGGCCCGTCGTAATTCAAATTCGGCGAGTAGGGGGCGTCATGTATTTAAATGAAGCGCGTCCCCACGCCGAACGTACTGCGCATGCGTCGTCCATGGAGGTATCCCAGTGCGCATGCTCCAAATTATGACGCTACCACGCATTGTTTTAGATGTGAACGTAACTTACGCCCAGCTCCATTCTGAATCGGCTTACGCAAACGACGTAAACATTTTCAAAATCGACGCAGTCACGACGTCCATACTTAACATAGGATGCGCCTGCTTTTAGGTGCTTTATCTTTACGCCGGGAAACCCCTTATGGAAACGGTGTAAAGTCACTGCGTCGGGCAGGCGTACGTTCGTGAATTGGCGTATCTTGCTGATTTACATATTCTCGGCGTAAGTCAGCGGGAACACCCCTAGCGGCCATTTTAAAATTGCAATTAAGATACGAGGGCGAAATGCAATTACGCCGCTCGTATCTTAACTCAATCCGGCGTATCTTGTTTTCTGAATACAGAAAAAAGATACACGGCTTATCTAGAGTTAAGCCGCGTAACTTCTACCTGAATCTGGCCCCATATATCTATTTAGGGACATGACATTATGCTGCAGGTAATGCAATAAAATGTACATATAGTTACAACATTTATTCATAATCAGCAACCATGTTCATTCATTTGTCCTAATATATCTTATAGATACAGTATACATCCTCTTGTCTTTGCATCAAGGAGGGCTTTGATTAATTATAATATGTTTTATATTCATAGATAGATAGATAGATAGATAGATAGATAGATAGATAGATAGATAGATAGATAGATAGATAGATAGATATAGATAGATAGAGATAGGGTTTGACAAATTTGATTGGAATCTAGGAGCCAGCTAAAAAAGTTAAGAGCCAGAAAACTCGTCCCGTCCTGCCAAGCTCGCGCACAGAAGCGAACACGTGAGTAGCGCCTGCATAAAATTATCTTTCACAATATAAAAAATTGGGATAACTTTACTGTTGTCTTATTTTTTAATAAAAAAAAAAGTGTATTTTTCCCCCAAAAAAAGTGCGCTTGTAAGACCGCTGCGCAAATACGGTGTGGCAAAAAGTATTGCAACAAACGCCATTTTATTCTCTAGGGTGTTAGGATAAAAAAATATACATAATGTTTGGGGGTTCTAATTAGAGGAAGGAGATGGCAGTGAAAACAATAAAAAAAAAACACACATTAGAACTGCTGTTTTACTTGTAATGCCAACAGCCACCACCAGATTGCGCCAGGTAACAGAAGCAAGCTTGGGCCTTCACAAGGCTGCAAAGCCATAGCCTAAATTACCAGCCATCGCGGGCCCGCCACGATCGCACCGGTATCCTGTGCCTTCGTGCGCCCCACCTCAACCACCGCGCGATTGCGTCGGGGCCACGACGGCCGGTAATTGAGGCCGTGGCTTTGCAGCCTTCTAGGCCTGCAAAGCCGCGGCCTCGATTACCGGCGGGTGCGGGCGCAGGGTCACAATTTCTTGTCGCAATTGCAAACTTGCGCCTGGATTTTGTTGAGCCCTGTGTATATTATATATATATATATTTATTGTGCGACGATCTCCCAGCACCGGGGGCCACAAAAGATATACCGTGTTTATTGGCGTATAACACGCACCTTTTCCCCTTAAAATCAGGAGTGCATGTTATACGCCTGCTGCCTGTGAGGGAAAGAGAAGCGAGCACCACCGAGTGTACTGTGCACTGTGTTCCTGGCAATGATAGGTGCTGCATTCCTGGCAAAGATAGTTGCTGTATTCCTGGCAAAGATAGTTGCTGTATTCCTGACAATGGTGAGTGCATTCCTGGCAATGGTGAGTGCTTTCCTGGCAATGGTGAGTGCTTTCCTGGCAATGGTGGGTGCATTCCTTGCAATGGTGGGTGTTGCATTCCTGGCAATTGGGGGTCTGCAGATGGGCACTGACCCTTATTTTGCTTCACAGTTCTTTATTTAAAATCTAAAGTTTTTTTCCCTGAAACTTCTTAAAGTGAAGGTGTGTGTTATATGCCAATAAATACGGTATATCTCTTTACCACACACAGCCATAAAGATAAGAGAATTCTTGTTGGGCAGTGTATTGGTGCTCGAACGAACACACTTAGACCGAATTTTAATGGTTCAAAGAATGTCAGGCAAAATGTTGGGCCCTCGAGCATGTTCACTTCATCAAATCTGGCCCCCTTTGAAAAAAGTTTGGACACCCCTACTATAGAACATCATAAATTATCTCTGTCTTCCTGACAAAGTCAATCACAAAATGTGTTCAAGTTTGCAGTCTGTATCAGTGGTCACCTGTCTACAGTGCAATATACACTGATGTGTGATACGTGATGAACGAAGGATGCTTATCATATAATTTATACTTACCCAGATACAGTATGTATCTGTAAACTTTGCACAAGTTGTAAGGAGGTAGGCCCCCAGAGGTACTAGGACTATCAGAAGCCATTCACGCATGGAGGGTTACTGCAACTGTTAAAATTGTAATTGTTCACATGAATTTTTGTTTTAAACACACATTTGTGCAATAAAAAACTATGAGGGGAAAGGGGGCAATTAACTAAGTTTGGAGCAGCAGATCTTTTGCCTGAGATTACCGCTTTGGCTGTCCATGTAGGCTTTAATATGGGCCTAGATACATTTTACTGCAATTTTATATGTTGCTGCCGATAAAGCAACTTAGGCTTATAACCAGTGACAATGTATTTGGGTATATTTTCACTGTAATAGGCTACAAATGTTTCCTCCTGATTAACTGTATTAATGGACATTTTGTTACAAAAAAATCCATTACGCACAAAAAAAGTTTTGTAATTCCAGTGTAAGGTCACATTCAAGGACCTGAATTTTAATGCTTGTATCTTGTATAGTATGAATATCCATACAATTAATTCACGCATTGCAAATATAATAATCTTGTATGTTCAAATAATCAAAATAGTTTTCCTTGGTTAACCACTTAAGGACCGCCGCATGTACATTTACGTCGGCAGAATGGCACCGACAGGCACATCAACGTATATATACGTTGGTGCCTTGGGGGGGATCGGGGGTCCGATCGGACCCCCCCCCCCATACATGCGGCGGTCCGCGCGGCTGCAGGAGCGATCCGACAAGAGGGGGAGGCTATCCGTTTTCACCCGCCCCCTCCGGATCGCTCCCAGCCAATGCGCGCGCCCGCCCGCCCTGTCACTTCCTCCTCCTGTGTAAACACAGGAAGGAGGAAGCGACGTGATCTCTCCCTCGGCGTTTGTTTCAAGCGCCGCTGAGGAGAGATCACCACACTACAAGTAAGTCCTGCACCAACAGCACACTTACACACACACAAAAACACATTTAACCCCCGCGATCGCCCCCCCCCCTCCCCCCTGTCACAGTGTCACTGAATGCAGTAATCATACATGTATGATTACTGTATTTAGTGTCAGTGTGACAGACAGTGTGACAGTCAGTTAGTGTTAGTGTCAGGGTAGCCCCCCCAATAAAGTTTTAACCCCTTGATCACTGCCCTAGTTAACCCTTTCACTCCCTATTGCCAGCATCACTAAGCGATAATTTTTCTGATCGCTGTATTAGTGTCGCTGTTCCCGCTAGGTAGCTAATTTTTTTTTAATGCGATTTTTTTTTACTAAAGACATGTGGCTAAATAAATTTTGGCCTAAATGTTTGACTAAAATTTAGTTTATTGGTTTTTTATTATAACAAAAAGTAAAAAATATTGTTTTTTTTTTCAAAAATGTCGCTCTATTTTTGTATATAGCGCAAAAAATAAAAATCGCAGAGGCGATCAAATACCACCAAAAGAAAGCTCTATTTGTGGGAAAAAAAGGACGCAAATTTTGTTTGGGAGCCACGTCGCACGACCGCGCAATTGTCTGTTAAAGCGACGCAGTGCCGAATCGCAAAAACCCCTTGGGTCATTTGCCAGCGTATTGGTCCGGGTCTTAAGTGGTTAAGTATTGAATTGTTGGAGTAAATGTTCTTTGCAGTGAAACCGTCAATGGGAAGCTAAGCCTTCAGGGCGGAAACGGGTTGAGTGACAGCTTTAGCGGTTCTCAGCTCTTGTTCCAACTTTCACAGCAATCAAGATTTTTCTGTTTTCCTCACACTAATCGCTTATTAGTCTTCACAGAAAGAGGTGACAAATGCAAATAAAACAGCCTTATAAGAGGTTATAATGGGCACCGCATGGACCCATTTGTCTCTTGAAGCTTTTAAAAGAGCTGTTAAAAGACCAGGCTTAAACACCCAGTAAAGAAAATAAGAACTCTTCAAGGCTGTTTGTGAGGGATAGAAAGTTCGCTGTGAGGGTGAATAAAAGCCGGTACTCATTTGATCCACAGAATCTCAAATAAATAAAAGTCTTCTGCGCTGAAGGAAAATAGCTTAGCCTAAAGTATAACTAAAGGCAAAACTTTTGGATCGAGCGGAGATGGGTTAGAACCCCTGTCTGTTTTTATTGCTGTATCCCAGTTAGGGAGATTCACCCTCTCTATTTGTCCTGGTTAGGCCTCATGTACACTGCTGCTGGTAAACAGACATTTAGGAGCAGTTGGGCATTTTTTTTCAGCTGCCCCTGAACTCTCCTCAATGTTATCTTATCAGTACATGTATACAGGGTCGTTTATAGTAATTTCTAGACAGTTGAGCTTAGAAGTTTTTGGCCATTTTCCCCATCGAAAAAACTGTGAGGAGCATACACACGGCCGTGATTCCCGGCCAAAAGCTCTCCTCAAAGTTTTCCCGTCGGGGAAAACTGATCGTGTGTACGAGGCTTAAAGTGGATGTAAACCCAAAAAAAATAAAAAATTTTTTATTTGTTTTTGATGTCACAATGTAGAGTATAAGATTTCCTATTATCTGTGCCCAGTCTTGCCACACAGAGTTAATCCAGCGCTGAGTAATCCTCTTTTAATGTTCAGTGAAAATGAACAGAATTCCAGATAAAAACTTGCCAAATTATAAAGTCCGTTTCTCTGTTCATGCTTTGAGTGACAGGTTATTTACGTATCTAGCTTAGACATGTTTACCATATGCTGTGTTATGTTTATGAGGTGATCCAAAGTTCATTGTATATTACCAGGATGTGTTATGTGGGGGAGGGGTGGATTTCTCACTTTTTATACTGTGAATCATCTCATGTTATGATAAACATAACATAACATAACATATGATAAACATGTCCAAGCTAGATATGTAAATAACCTGTCACTCAAAGCAAGAAGACAGAAACTGACTTTTTATTTAGGCAAGTTTTTATGACTTCACAGGAAATGCAGCTTTCACATATGATTGAAAATATATTTAACAAAAGTAGATGGTCAGTGAGCCCTGTTTGCTGGCTGGAAAGGGCTGAGTGTTGGTGCAGAAGTAGACCTCAATTTAAGCATTTGTGAAGATCCATGTCAGATTCCTTTGCAAAGTCCAAGCATACCAAATCCACATTGTTGTAATGTATGTCTAATGCTTTTCTAAACCTATGCAGGTTATCAGTTCTGATGTTACCTTTTGTCACATATTCTTGTATGTGGTCCATTGATAACCACTAAGCATTTGAAATGTTTAGAAATATAGTAATGGGTAGGAGACTTGAAAGACCTTTTTAGTTTATTGCCAATCTATCGGAATTATGCCAGCCATTAAAGCTGAACTCCAGTTAAATTCAAGAAAATCAATCAGTACAGACTACTAGCATTGTCACGATCAGAGTGTAAGATCACCTAGGACCATAGCTCAAGTTATAGCAGCCAGTACAATGACTAAGCAGGTGTACCCAGGTACAGGTCCTCATAGATGCAGGAGCAGTGTGACCGCACGCAACAGTGGTGTGCCAGAATCGCAGGAGCCACCCGGTCTTCTCCAGAGCCATGAGTGGAATAGATGTTGCGCTGTGTGGCAGCCCCCAGGTTCTCTAGCACACCCGTGTGGGCACAGTAGAGCCAAATAGCACGCTGGAAAGACATGGGGTACACACAGGAGCTCAAGCAGAAAAAAAAAACACACAGTAACAGGAAATACAGGAAACCACTGACAAAAACCAAAGGGCGTAAACTGCAAAGCCCACAGAATAAGGGAATACTCAGAACAGAAAACACCAGGAGGAACAGGGGGGTCCAGCTTCAGCGTGGAGACATGTTGCTTGAACACTAAGCCACAGATGCACAGGATAAATAATTCCTAGGTTCAGGGCAGATTGGCAGGAACCTGAGCAGCTTAAACAGGAGGTAAAACCTGGCATTGGATTAATGTACATGGAACGGTAACAAGCATAAATACCTCAAGTGCCCTGGTAGTTGAAGTGATGGTTTGGCCCCCACAGAGCCCTGTTCTTAACATAATTGGGTCTGCCTGGAATTACAGGAAGAGACAAAAGGATTTGAGGCAGCCTACATCCACAAAAGATTTGTGGTTAGTTCTCCAAATGTTTGGAACAACCAACCTGCTAAGTTCCTTCAAAAATTGTGTGCATAAGCCAGAGGCATAACTAGAACCATCCAGTGCAAGAAACCATGAAACCCCCTGGCAGGGGCCCTTTTCTCTCAGCCCAAGGCCTTCAATCTCTATTTCTGCGGCCTCAGTTGCACAGAATTAATAGACAGGAATAGCAAACCAAAGCACAGTAAACACAGTTTACTATGCTTCAATTATGAATGGACCATTCAGAAAAGGAAGTGGTCAGAGGAGGGCACTGTGAAAGGAGAGGGGCAGTGTAATAAGAAGGGGACAGTATAATTGGGGCAGTGTAACAGGAGGAGGGTGTATGACGGGGGGGGCAGCGTTATAAGAGGAGTGCAGTATAACAGGGGGGCAGTGTGACAGAACAAAGTTACCTGGGAAGTGTGACAGGGGGTGGTGTGAAGGGAAGGTAGCAGCGTAACAAGATGGGGGCAGTGTGACAGGAGGAGGCAGTGTGATAGGAGGAAACTGTATGGTGGGGAATATTGTGAAACAGGGGGGGGGGGCAGTGTAATGGGAGTGCAGTATGACGGAGGAAGGTGTGACAGTAGGGGAGCGGTATAATGGGGGGTTTTACTACAGAAGGGTGGGGGGCAGTGTGACAGGAGAAGTGTGACAAGAGGAAGGCAGTGTGAAATGAGGGGGGTACTGTGCAAGAAGGGGGACAGTGTGATGGGGAAAAGTATGGCAAAAGGTTTTTTACCTTCCCCCTAGATCAGGAGACTCCAAACTGCGGCCCGAGGGCCAAATGTGGCCCTTTGCTAGCCTTTATCCGGCCCTCGGGGCACTATTTGTCCCAATGATACCAACAACAGAGCACTTTTTCTACTACTAATACCAATGATTAAATACTATTCCTGCTACTAATTAGGGGCACTACTCCTCCTTCTATTGACCACCAACTCTGGGGCCATATTTATTCTCACTGATGCTGGGCCTGGACATTTTCTACCCCACCGCTGGGCGCAATCTGGCCCTCCTAAAGTCTGAAGGACAATAAACTGGCCCTTTGTTTTAAAAGTTTGGAGACCCCTGCTCTAGATCAACTGTGGATATAGGATTGTGCATATGGGATAGTATGAAGATTATTATTATTATTTTTCCCTTTTATTGGTTGAACCAGATGGACTTTTGTATTTTTTTAATCTAACTATGTAACTATAAGTATTGTGTTTACTTAGAAGAATTTATGCTGATTTGATGCCAACGGGTAGTTACACTAAATATTGATTTGGTTTAGATTTTTCCTCTGCTTACTTTGCATTTTGTAAATTGATTAAACAATTAAAATACTGTATATATTTCTGAAAGTATTCATACTTTACAGCATTTCTTCACTGTCTAAAACTTTTGCACAGTACTGTATGCTCAATTTGAATTGACCAGATCAGCGACACGCTTATTACTTCATGATACACGACTGTATGACATCTAGACTTATGTGGGCCAAGAGGTACAAAATCAGGCTGGCATACCTGCATAATATAAATATCCAGTGAGGCATTTGCTTTGCATGCCCAAACGAATGGCATTTGCTGTCTGTTTGCTTTACTGCATTCTGAAAGGTTGCCTTGTAAACAACCCTTTAGCAAGAATTAGTACCCAGTTAATATTTTTTTTTTACTTAAAAATTATATTCTTGAGAACACCAGGCATAGAAGCAATACAATTGCAAACCTGAACTCAGATTCTGATTTCATTTAAAACATTCTTGTTTGAATTTTTTTTTCATAAAAAAACATCTTGCTTGGCAATTCTTGAAATAACTAAAATCTGGACCTGCCCTGTAGCAGTATATTTTCTAATGTATACCAAGGGTCATTTTTGTCAAATTAAAAATAAAAAAACTTTTTAGGTGCAACTTTGAAACAAATTACTTTCAAGGCAATACTTCCCCCTGCTGGGGCCTTTTAGAAAAGAACTGTCAAACGACAAATGTTATTTCTGTCAAGGAATCAACACATTTGAAATGTAACATCTAATTACTGTGACGCAATAAGGTACTATAAAAATAAAATATGTGCATATATTGTCCAAACTGAATTGAATCATTTCTCCCATATTTTTGGGGCATATTTATTAACCACTTCAGCCCTGGAAGAATTGGCTGCCCAATGACTGGGCCATTTTTTGCGATTCGGCACTGCATTGCTTTAACTAATAATTGTGTGATGGTGTACCCAAACAAAATGTCCTTTTTTTCCCCCACGTATGGAGCTTTCTTTTGGTGGTATTTGATCACCCCTGCAGTTTTTATTTTTTGTGCTATAAACAAAAGAAGAGCATTCATTCACACTGTGATGTCTTAGTTGTGAGTTGTCTCCTTGTGTAACTGTAACACAGTTTCTGTGAAAATTAAGAATTTATATAAAAAGATAGACCTAGTTCAATACCAAGTGAAAAACAGTGGAAAATACTGCGCAGGTCTAATGAAAATAAAAATTGGATTGGTGGCAAAACCAAACGATTTTACATAAAGATAAACGTGAAGGCTGCTGCAGCACAAATGTCAGATGAACAAAATATAAACAGTAAATTGGGTGTGCTGCGCTGCTAAAATTAATACATCAATAGTGAAGGTGATAACAAAATGTGCATTGAGTGCAAAAAAATTGTAAATAAAAAACCAACACCAAGTGTTCCAATGTATGACAAAATCATATAAGAAAACAAACTGAATTGACAAAGTTCGTAAAAAGCTCCAGGGAAAAATCAAAGTTCAGTGAGTTCAGAGAAATATCCCAAGTAGGGGATTGAGATACTGCAGGACAGAAGAGAGCCTCCACCTCCACCTCTTATAGTAAATCTGCTTACCAGATAGATAATAATCGTGAGCATCAACAGCACAGCAGGCTGGATTGCCTTAACGGGTATTAAAGTGGAATCCTGTGTGTATCTCCAAACTTGGTCTCAATGCGGCTGGATCCCAGAAAAACAATCACTCCCAGAGTGTAGCCAAGGGAAGAGAAAGGAAGCCAACATAGAGTAGTAACGTTTTAAAAGTTTAATAAAAGAAATTCGATTGCACTTACAAAAAACGAATCCTTTGGAAGCATATAAATAGTAAGCCGGCCGGCTCTCACAATCCGCCCGTCCTTCCGGATGGTCGTGAGGATAAAAACAATGGTGTCGTCAGCACGCCGTTCCTCCCTACGCCGTTTCGTCCAATAGCAGACTTCATCCAGGGGCACGAGCGGCGCGCTGACTCGCCACCTTTAAATTCGTTTGTAACATTCTAGGACCGCCCTTCTCTGACGTCTGGGGATCATGAATGGCGATCGGCCATCTTTGAAGAGGGATCGCTTGCCAATAGTATAAGCACTGTCAGTGCCTTGAACTTTGACATTTTGTTTAAGATCACCCTTAGTGATAAGATCATCCCAAGCAGAGTTACAGAAAACTCAGGCAGCAATCAACCGTGTTACAAAAAGGGATCGCTTGCCTTAAACATTGAAAACACCTTTTGCAGTAAGGTCGCCCTAAACAAACAAGCGGGGAATTCAGGAAGCAATCGACCATTTTGGAAAAGGGATCGCTTGCCAGTAATAGGAATTGATATCTGAAAATAAGAATATGTAGGCAGAAAAAATATACATAAAAAAGAGCCTCAATTTGGAGTATAAGGGTTGTATGGCAAATACAGCTGGTATGACCACCTCCAAATATGCCACACATTAGTCCACTAATGAAGGGAAAACTTAATTATAAAAAATTAATTAGATAAAAAATATGAAAAATATATATATGCAGATTGATTCCATATATATATAAATGTATATTAAAAATATATATTAAAGAAAGAAGCAAATTAGGGATGATTATTCCATACACACTGAAGTGCACACAGAAAAGGAAAATTGATAGAGTATAAAAAATATGATTCCTTTGTGTGCTGATAGTGTAAATGAAGTGCACACTGAAAATTGGTAGAGTGTAGAAACTCCACAATTCCTTTGTATACTGATAGTGTATATCAATATGGTATGACACTACCAGATAATATATTAGAATGAATATATATTATGCCCTTTATACCAAATGAATATAGCCCAACACGAAAAACATCTGTGTTGGAAGTAACTGTAAAAACAGAAATCCAACTTCCAGCATATATTAACCATGTTGGAAAATCAAAAAATATATGTAAAAGGACAGGATCTATAATAAAATTATTTCAAAAAAAAAATTTATTTAAAAAAAGATTAATTAAATTGGTGATGCGGATCGACTAGACTAAACAGTGTAACGATGTGAAGTTGTTAATGAGGTGAAACTGATTAGAACTTATTGATTCTCAGATCTACCCAGACATCAGAGCAGGTACACAATAAATATAGCCCAACACGGAAAAACATCTGTGTTGGAAGTAACTGTAAGAACAGAAATCCAACTTGCAGCATACATTAACCATGTTGGAAAATCAAAAAATATATGTAAAAGGACTGGATCTATAATAAAATTAGTTCAAAAAATATTTCAAAAGAGATTAATTAAATTGGTGATGCGGATCGACTAGACTAAACAGTGTAACGATGTGAAGTTGTTAATGAGGTGAAACTGATTAGAACTTATTGATTCTCAAATCTACCCAGACATCAGAGCAGGTACACACTACAGTAATGGTAAAAAAAGGAAATCAGCTGTTATCTATAAAAGCGTTGACGTCCGTGTCCACATTTAACCCATAAGGTAGGTATGTCCGGACTCGATAGATCCAAGACATTTCAAGTCTGGAGAGTCCTCTAACTAAGGAACTACCCCTCCAGTGGGGATCAAATTTATCGATCCCCAAAAATATCGTGCCTTCAGGATTACGACTATGATGTAGGTCGTAGTGTGCTGACACTGAATGTTGGGAGAACCCTGATCGAATATTAGTAATATGTTCCCCCAATCGTACTTGCATTGTGCGTTTGGTCCTACCAATATATTGTTTCCTGCAAGAACATTGCAGCAGGTAGACAATGCCAGTAGAACTACAGGTTATAAAGGGTTCAATCTTATGTTCCCTGGAGGTACTGGTTGAAAAAAATGATGTTGTTTTTTTCGTTTTTATTTTGTTTAACGTACAAACCTGGCACCTCCGGCATTGGTGGTAACCTACGATGCCTCTTTGAAAGAAGGAGACCTTTTTCGCCGGAGGGTCCACCACATTGGGGGCTATTTTGTCCCTCAAAGAAGGTACACCCCTAAAAATCACATGTGGATTCGAGGGTAGGAAAGTATTTAGGACTATCGTTTTCAAGTATATGCCAATGTTTTTTTATAATATTTTTAATCTTATAGTGTTGGCTGGAATATGTAGTGATAAGCGGGACTATAGGTCCAGTTTGATTATTTTTATTATTTATAACACTACAATTCAAAAGCTCAGAACGGTCTATTTCCCCCACTTCTATTAGGGTGGTTTCAAGCATTCTTTGATCGTATCCTTTTTCAGACAGCCTATTGGCAAGAATATCTGCTTGTGTCTTATAGTCATCCAGGGTTGTGCAGTTCCTTCTCATCCTAATGAATTGGCTTCTGGGAACAGATTTTAGCCAGTTGTTATGATGGCAACTTCCTATTGGTATGTAGGAGTTTCTGTCTGTCTTTTTAAAGAAAGTTTTTGTTTTAAATGTTCCTTCTTCCTTAGCGATGGTAAGATCTAGAAAGTTGATAACATCTTGATTAGCTTCGTATGTTAGCACAATACCTCTGTTGTTGTTATTCAAAAGGGAAATGAATTCATCCAATTGAGATCTGGTTCCAGTCCACAGGAGAAGGATGTCGTCGATGTACCTGGCCCATAGTTTGATATGCGGGCTCAGGTCATTATAGACGACATCCTCCTCCCATTTGGCCATAAATAAATTGGCCAGACTGGGTGCATATTTGGCACCCATAGCGACGCCTCTTACTTGTCGATAGAAATTGTGATCGAACCAGAAATAATTGTGACTAGCCGCATACTCAAGGAGCTCAATCAAAAAATCCTTTTGTATCTCAGACAGATCAGAAAGTGCGTCTAGATAGTATTTCACAGCAGATATCCCTAGATGATGTGGGATGATGGTGTACAGTGAACAAACCGAAGTAACTTCTCGGATGGAGGCCATAGTACAGGGAGATGAAGTTCCTGTTGAAACCGAACCCCCCCCACAAAGTTCCTGGGTAAGAAATGACCAGGGGAAAACCCCTAAGAAAAATAAATCAGGAAAGAAGACTAAGATATACTAAGCCTACATATTCTTATTTTCAGATATCAATTCCTATTACTGGCAAGCGATCCCTTTTCCAAAATGGTCGATTGCTTCCTGAATTCCCCGCTTGTTTGTTTAGGGCGACCTTACTGCAAAAGGTGTTTTCAATGTTTAAGGCAAGCGATCCCTTTTTGTAACACGGTTGATTGCTGCCTGAGTTTTCTGTAACTCTGCTTGGGATGATCTTTTCACTCAGGGTGATCTTAAACAAAATTTCAAAGTTCAAGGCACTGACAGTGCTTATACTATTGGCAAGCGATCCCTCTTCAAAGATGGCCGATCGCCATTCATGATCCCCAGACGTCAGAGAAGGGCGGTCCTAGAATGTTACAAACGAATTTAAAGGTGGCGAGTCAGCGCGCCGCTCGTGCCCCTGGATGAAGTCTGCTATTGGACGAAACGGCGTAGGGAGGAACGGCGTGCTGACGACACCATTGTTTTTATCCTCACGACCATCCGGAAGGACGGGCGGATTGTGAGAGCCGGCCGGCTTACTATTTATATGCTTCCAAAGGATTCGTTTTTTGTAAGTGCAATCGAATTTCTTTTATTAAACTTTTAAAACGTTACTACTCTATGTTGGCTTTCTTTTCTCTTCCCTTGGCTACACTCTGGGAGTGATTGTTTTTCTGGGATCCAGCCGCATTGAGACCAAGTTTGGAGATACACACAGGATTCCACTTTAATACCCGTTAAGGCAATCCAGCCTGCTGTGCTGTTGATGCTCACGATTATTATCTATCTGGTAAGCAGATTTACTATAAGAGGTGGAGGTGGAGGCTCTCTTCTGTCCTGCAGTATCTCAATCCCCTACTTGGGATATTTCTCTGAACTCACTGAACTTTGATTTTTCCCTGGAGCTTTTTACGAACTTTGTCAATTCAGTTTGTTTTCTTATATGATTTTGTCATACATTGGAACACTTGGTGTTGGTTTTTTATTTACAATTTTTTTGCACTCAATGCACATTTTGTTATCACCTTCACTATTGATGTATTAATTTTAGCAGCGCAGCACACCCAATTTACTGTTTATATTTTGTTCATCTGACATTTGTGCTGCAGCAGCCTTCACGTTTATCTTTATGTAAAATCGTTTGGTTTTGCCACCAATCCAATTTTTATTTTCATTAGACCTGCGCAGTATTTTCCACTGTTTTTCACTTGGTATTGAACTAGGTCTATCTTTTTATATAAATTCTTAATTTTCACAGAAACTGTGTTACAGTTACACAAGGAGACAACTCACAACTAAGACATCACAGTGTGAATGAATGCTCTTCTTTTGTTTATAGCACAAAAAATAAAAACTGCAGGGGTGATCAAATACCACCAAAAGAAAGCTCCATACGTGGGGGAAAAAAAGGACATTTTGTTTGGGTACACCATCACACAATTTACTAGTTCAATACCAGCCTTTTCCTTGGACCACTTGCATGCACAGAATTTTGAAATGGTTAGAGTACCAAGTGAACTTGTAAAGTCTATGTGCACAGTGTTGTTGGCCTACACCACTGCTGCTTCTACAGTGAATGTATGACCACATCCACAAGCTGTAGACAAGTGTGTGCACTTGTGTGGGAAAGGGAGAGGAATCTGTCCCTGCATGACTGTCATTCTCTATAAGCCAGGCCAAAGACAGTTGGCTTTACCATAAACGAGAAGCGATTACTTAAACCACTTCAGCCCTGGAAGGATTTGCCCACTTCCTGACCAGGCCATTTTTTGCGTTACGGCACTGCATCGCTTTAACTGAAAATTGCGTTGTCATGTGATATTGTAAAGAAAATGTATGTTTTTTTCCCGCAAATAGAGTTTTCTTTTGGTGGTGTATGATCACCTCTGCGGTTTTTATTTTTTGCGCTATAAACAAAAAATAGCGACAATTAAATATATATATATAGCCCTCAAAATTTCCACTTGCCTACTAGCATTTGGCGAGTGGATTTAAGCTGGGGGCGAGTGATGACAGGGCTGCATGACCAATCTCCCTCCAATCTGTGCCTACATTTAGAGCCCCGATGCGATTGACGGCCAAAGAGGAAAGGTGCATGCTCGCGAAAAGTAGTCTGGTGAGCCGCGCACAGGCAGAGCAGTACACAGGTGCTCTCCTTACAATTCTCATTAAGCCATGGGACCTAACAGTATGACCTCTCTGAGCCTGCCCCCTCCCCCTGACCAATGTAGCTGGAGAGCAGGGAGCAGGAAGTAATAAGTGAGGTGGAGGTTGCGAAAATTCCCACTCTGGTTCAGCGCTCACTGAAAGTTGCCCTGACATGAGAGCGGCAGCCTTCCAGTTTGTGCAGTTTTCTTCTCCTTGTGCTCTATGTAAGTGTCCAACCGCACACACAGGCTCCTGATGACGAGATGAATAGGAGAGAGAGGATGGATGGGAGTTGCAGAGTAGACAGCAAGAGAATGGGGAAGAGACCCAGTTCTAGTGCCCTGTCCCTCTGGTCTGCCCCCAGTGCCCTGTCTGGTGTTCCCTAGAGAGGTGTTTCTAACTGTGGGGGGAGTGGACTGATTGGGAGTAGAGAGAGATCATTGTTCCTGATCACTAGGAACAGCAGATCTCTCTCTACTTCCCTGACAGAACAGGGATCGGTCTGTTTACATTCACAGATCCCCATTCTGGTTCTCTGAGGAGCAATAGCAGGTTGACGGCAGACATTGTAGCTACCAGCTCCGCGCATCAGCTCTGGCGGCATGTGCATGCCCCCTAAAGTTCTTAAAGCGGCCGACGTACACTTACGGCAGTTTGCACAGCCGTGCAAGCTGTAAAAAAAAAAAGCCTGGAAGAGAAGAGATACATTGTATCACTCGTATCTTTATGATCAAAGGAATGAACTTCTGTGTGTAAATAAGGTCAGTTTAACCACTTAAAGACCAAACCTTGGGGGCGTGGCTTGGCTGCGCTAGAGAATGGTGGTTTGAACGTGTTGCTCCCGCCGCTGCACAGGCTTTAACACAGCAGCAGCCTAGCCTGTATGACCTACATACCATAGCTGCTGACATCAAAGACACTTTGTCGGCTGCCATAGCTGAACTGCGCGTTAATGTACACGCCATCAATTTAAGAGTGACGGAGGTGGAAATTGTAACTGCGCAGCAAAGTTCTGCAATACTTCACGTCAATAACAAGGTTGACTCGTATACTCTACACCTGAGGAATTTACATAGACAGGTAGAAGATTTAGAAAACCGTAGTAGACGCCACAACATAAGGGTCCGTGGTCTAGCTGAAAAAATTGACACCGATCAACTTTCTTCTACTGTGTCTGAAAATTTTAATGACCTACTAGGCAGACCACTCATGACGTCTATTAAAATGGAGCGTATCCACCGCGAGCTTAGACCAAAAGGAAAGGCTTCTGACCCTCCTAGGGATGTCATTTGCTGCTTATGTGATTTCCAGCTAAAAGAGGACATCCTTAGGAATGCTAGACTAAGACGTAAACTTATACATAATGGTGTGGAAATCCATATTTTTCAAGATCTGTCTAATATCACTCTGCAGCATAGGAGAGTCTTGAGACCGCTTTTGGATATACTACGCGCGAAAGATATAATTTATAAGTGGAAATTCACCTTTGGATTGCTGGCTACCAATCAGGGTCGCTCTGCACTTCTTAGAGTCCCTGAAGATCTATTAGCATTTTGCGACACGATGGGGATCCCATTAGTGGAAGTTCGGGACTGCTCGCAGAATTTCGTACTAAGACTGATAAGAAGGACCAACATTCAGTGTCTGAAATGGAGACGCAAACTACACGTCATCGCAGACGTCGCTCCCTTTCTAGCAACAGGTCTCTTGATGTTTACAAGAATCACCATGGTAATCCAGGCTCCTCAGGCTCTCCCCACTCAAGGAAATACAGACGTGGCTACTAGTGACTCTTAACTTGATGTTTCCTTCTGCTACTGCTCTGAAGTATGATACTTGTATCGATTTTACAATGTTTGGAGTTTTATTTACATTGTTGATACATTTTTTTTTCCTTTTTTTTTTTGTTCTCTCAAATGTTATGAAATCTCTGGTGAGTACTGCTAGTTTGTTTACTCATTAGACACTTTCAGTTTAGCGTGAGATTATTCTTTGAGTGCCTAGTCTCTTTCTTAAACCTTCTGAAAAAAAAAAAAAAGGAATTGAAATCAGAGAAGGAGAGAGGGGAGGAAAAGAAAGGAAAAAGGGAGAATGGTGTCTATTCTTAAATATGGTGACTTAAATTTCGGCTTAGTTGTCTAAATCTCTTTTATTTTATTTTATTTTATTTTATACCGTGACACCCTCCCCCCCCTTTTTTTTTGTTTATGCCTATTCGGGAAAGTGTCACATCCTATCTTTCGCATGAACTGGTTAGTACTTTTCCTTTTTGTTTACATTCTGTGCTATCAATTTAGAGCAATGACCGGTGACTTAACTCTCTTATATCGCTCTACTTTTAAATAAACCTTTTTTTTGTTCTCGCTTATACGTGAATCCGTGGAGGCGGACCTGCGAGATTATTGTTCGGCGCGGTTATATCCAACCCCCACATTGTAGCGGTGTTTGAGGACATTCCTTCCCTGGGTGTATCTCATTAACACTGTTACGTATTACTCCACTGTCCGTGATTCTTTTTGAGATAGGAAGACACTTCCCTTTCTTTTCTCTCCAGTGGTTGAACCCCCCCTTTTTTTTCCCCTTTATATACCTTTAGTATATACCTTTAGTTTATTGGTAAGAAATCTGTTCTATTGATTCGTACGATATGTCACATCCTACTAACACTTCTCACCTTCCACGTATTAAATTTTATTCATTAAATGTTAAGGGCCTCAATGTCCCGGAGAAGAGATCTAAACTGTTTATGTTATTGACGAAATCTAAAGCAGATATTGTCTTCCTGCAAGAAACCCACTTTAAATCGAATAACATCCCATCTCTGTATAACAAAATGTTTCCTTCATCGTACCACGCAACTAATCAGGATTCCAAAACAAAAGGTGTTTCTATTTTTATATCTAAAAATTGCCTATTCCAAATTCAAGATACTTCCCTAGATGTTGATGGTAGATACATTTTTATTAAAGGTTCTTTACACAACAGACCCATCACTCTAGCCAACATTTATGTCCCTAATAAGCTACAAATACCTTAAAAACACTCTACAACTCCTATCCTCTTTTCAATCAGGACTACTTATTTTGGGAGGAGACTTTAATCTAGCCATTAACCCTTTAATTGACACTTCTTCTGGCACAACTACTTTCTCCTATAGAGCTTTACATACTATTAAAAATGTACTTAAGAACTTGACTCTCGGGGGGCGTGTCCAAGATGGCGACGGGAGCAGACGTGTAACTGCTGTGCTCCCGGTCCCGACTAATATCCTGCTTTGATCCTGGTGTGGAATCGCTCCAAATCTATCTCCATCCTACAAGCCTTACCCTCTGGAGCTCCCGGGGTATGCGGGGAACCAGATCCAGCTGAGGGAGACGGAACAAGCCTGCACAGCCCCACCCGCTACAACTCGGGCCTACTACCTCCCCTTCAGCCTGCCGCATGGAGGCCCAGAAGGAACCACCTCCGGACGGCGCGATCCTTACAGGCTCCCCAGCTTTCGATGCTCTGGTGCTGGCCATTGCAAACTGTCAGTCTGCGCTGACGGTGAAGATTGACCACGTCCAGGTCGAGGCGGCGTTGATTCAGCGGGACATGGAGGGGTTCCGCGAACGAGTGTCAGAGGTGGAGTGCAGAGTCGCCAGAGTGGAAGACGTGCAGCGGGACCACCGTGCCGACCTGGTGTCCCTGAAATCCAGGGTGAAGGTGCTGGAGGCCAGGGCGGAGGACGCCGAAAATAGGAACCGCCGCAACAACTTGCGGGTCCTGCGACTCCCGGAGGGTGCAGAAGGCGCCGACCCCGTCGCCTTCATGGAGCGGCTGCTCCCTTCTCTGCTGCCTGACGCGCGCTTCTCCCCCCATTTCTCCATTGAACGGGCGCACCGCATGCCGGCAGCTAGGGGCCCGCAGGGCGCCCCCCCGCGCACTTTCATTTTTAAACTCCTGCACTATCGTGACAGGGACACGGTCCTTCGGGCGGCCCGTCTACAGGGAGATCTGAAGTTTGAGAACACTAGGCTTCTTATCTTCCCGGACTACTCCGTTGAGACGCAGCGACAACGTAAGTCCTTTGATCATGCCCCTGCCTTGCTCCGGGAACGGGGGATAAAATACAGCATGATGTTTCCTGCCAAATTGAGGGTGCAGGATGGCGAACGCATCCAGTTCTTCACCTCCCCCCGTGATGTGGTGGCCTGGGCAGAAACGCTGCCACGCTGACTCTGTCAAGATGCCTGTTTGCACTCCTCTGAGTATGTTACGTGGTGGGCCCTGGTGCTTCTCTGGGTGAGGGGGGTGATGTGGACATGCCGGGGTGGGGATTTGGAGTTTGGGGGGATGGGGGGTGGGGGACCCTTGCCCTCTGTCTCTCCTAATCTGTCCTGGACTGATCTCCTGTTCTTCTTCCCCATCGTGTCCCCTATGGCTGCTGTGGGGTGCAGATCTCTTGGACCCCCCCCCCCTGTGCCTTTACCCCTGTTGGCCGCTCAGTCTGTCCCCCCCTGTGTGAGGACCCTCTTACATTTTTTGCGGGGGGGGGGGGGCCCCTCTAAGTCACCGTTGCTGAGACCCTGCCATGGAGCGGACTTGGACCTACCCACCGAACTGTTTGAAACGTGCTCCCTAAAGTTTAGTGCCCCCGGGGCTCCGGGTGATCCACACACTGTTATCTGCTCCGGAAGTCATGAAGGAACTCTTTTTGTTTTGGGTTTTTCTTTTATTTCCCTTGACTACTTGAGCCAAAAGGGGCGGACTGCCTTCTGTTCACTGCCCTTAGAACTGGCCTGAAGGCTGCTTTTTTCTTTTTTGGGATGAAGACTCTCCTCCGGGTTTTGGGGAGGGGGGTGGGGTGGGGGGGGTTGGGTTTGTTGGGCTGCCCTGTTGGCTTCCGTGTTTTGGTTTTATGTTGTATGACAGTAATTTCCTCATTGTATGTAGATGTACTGGCCTGGGGCCGTGGTGCTCCCCTCAGCCCGACATTGGCTGCTGGGGCTGTCCCACGTCCCCTGACCCTTGTTGATCCTTGCCACACCCCCCACACTGACCCGCATGGCTACCCTTGACATCCTCTCCTGGAACACACAGGGGCTAAATTCCCCGATCAAACGCTCCTTGGTGTTTCAATTTATTAAGAAGTACCACCCCCATGTCTGTGTGTTACAGGAGACGCACCTGATAGGGAGTAGGACTCTCAGCCTGAAGAAGCCGTGGGTGGGACACCACTACCATTCCACCTACTCGAGCTACGCTAGGGGTGTCAGTGTCCTTGTCCTTAAATCACTCCCCTTTAAGCTACTTGACTTGGTTCTCGACCCAGATGGCAGGTTTGTGATAGTATATGCGTTGATCCATAGTTTACCATGGGTGTTGGTGGGCTTGTACCTGCCACCACCTGCCTCCCTAGGGGTCCTGACTCTGCTTGCAACTAAATTAGCACAGTTCCCCTCTGATAATGTAGTACTCTTGGGTGACTTTAACCTTGTCCCGGACTCCGACATGGACCGCTGTGCCGGACCTGGCACGACCCGCCGGGGACTGGCGGCCTGGGCTGACACGTATGGCCTCACTGACGTATGGCGGTGGAGACACCCGACCACCAAGGCCTTTACCTGCCACTCCGCTACTCATAAATCCTTTTCTCGAATAGACCTGGCCTATGTTGGGGCCCCGGTCCTGCCTAGGGTCCGGGATGTCCTCATCCTCCCTAGGGGGATTTCAGACCATGCACCACTTCTCCTATCTCTGACCGTGTCGACTGACCCGTCCGACAGACTCTGGCGACTCTCCCGATTCTGGATCACCGATGCGGAGGTGGAGCATCGGTTTTATGAATCTCTCCGACAGTACTGGTCTGACAACCCGGGTACGGCGTCTGAGAACACTGTCTGGGATGCCTTTAAGGCCTCTTCCAGGGGACAATATCAATCAATCATTGCCGCGGTGCGGCGGGAGCGCTGGGCGGACTTGGTTAAGGCTGAGGGGGACGCGACTAGACAGGAGGCCCTCTATGTTCGGACTCGGGACCCTCACCACTATGACCAGCTACAGCTATTGACGCGACAGACGCTTTTGTTACGGACGGCCCTGACAGAGAAGAGAATGCTTCACCAGTCGCAGCGCATCTTCGAACAGGGGGAGAGGACTGGTAGACTCCTGGCCTGGCTGTCTAGGGAACAGTCGGGGGTCACCACCATTGCCCAAATTGTGGGTCATGATGGGGCCCCCCACTCTACTCCCGGGGAGATTAATGCATGCTTCGCCGCATACTACCGGAGACTCTATAGTTCCAGAGTGGCGTATGAACAGTCTGCCTTGGTTGAATACCTGGATGCTGTGGATGTCCCTGTCCTCACCTCCTCTTCGGCGGGGAAACTGGATGCCCCGATCAAATTGGAGGAGATTCAGCGGGCACTGAAGATGATGCAGGGGGGGAAGACGCCGGGCCCGGATGGGTTCCCGGTGGAATTCTATAAGAATTATGCAGAGGATCTTGCCCCTAGACTGTTGTCCCTCTTCTCTCAGGTTTCGGACTCCGGTGCTCTCCCCGATTCCATGAGCGATGCAGTAATAGTGGTCATCCCCAAGCCCGGTAAGGACCCTGCCCTTTGTTCTTCTTATCGACCCATCTCACTCCTCAATGTCGACGCTAAGATCTTTGCGAAGGTACTGGCCAACCGCCTGAACTCGGTCATCACGGCCTTGGTCCATCCGGACCAGACGGGCTTCATGCCGGGCAGAGGTACAGATATCAATTTGCGTCGCTTGCACACGCACTTGGCGATTGCGGGGCCGGGGGCGCCGGGTGTGGTGGCCTCACTCGACGCTGAGAAGGCCTTCGACTCGGTCGAGTGGGGCTATCTCTGGACGGTCCTCTCTCGCTTTGGCCTCGGCCCCCGTTTCCTCTCTTGGATTCGCATGCTTTATGACCACCCCAGGGCCCGCGTTCGCACTAACCGCACCCTGTCGGACTCCTTCTCCCTGGGGAGGGGGACTAGGCAGGGTTGCCCGTTGTCCCCGGGGCTGTTTGCCCTTGCGCTCGAACCCCTGGCTGCCCACTTGCGGGGAGACGCCGAGGTTAGGGGAGTCCGGGTGGGTCCCCTGGAGGAAAAACTGTCCTTATATGCAGACGACTCCTTATTGTATTTTGCGGATGCCTCCGCCTCCCTACGTAGGGCCCTCGCCCACTTTGATAATTTCAGTCAGTTCTCGGGGATCCGAATCAATTGGGACAAATCGATACTCTTCCCGCTCCACCCGTCGGTGCCCCGGGTGGACTCGCATACGCCTCTTCGCTGGGTAGAGGAGTTTACCTATCTGGGGGTCCGGGTGGGTTTGGAGCGGGGGAGCTACCTTACTAAGAATGTCCTCCCGGTGTTGGAGCAGCTGACTAAGAAATGCGCGACATGGCGAAACCTCCCCCTTACACCGGTCGGGCGTGGGAACCTAATTAAAATGATCTACCTACCCAAGCTCCTATATTTTTTTAGACAAACCCCGGTCCCTATCCCCCGGTCGTTTTTTAGACAACTGGATGGTGTGATCACAACCTTTGTCTGGGCTGGGCGTCCGCCCCGGGTGGCGCGGCGGATTCTCTATCTTCCATTGTCGAGCGGGGGGCTGGCGCTTCCGAACCTTTTGATATATTACTGGGCGGCGGTACTGGTCACGGTGCGATGGTGGTTCTCCCAACCCAGACAGAACCCGGCCGTCGCGTTGGAGGCGGCGGTATTGGGCTCATACGCGGCGCTTTCCAATCTGGCTTTTAGGGGCCCCAAGGCCCACCCGTCAGTCACTGTACCCATGAAGACTGTCCTATCAGTGTGGCGCTCCTCCAGGGCCAAGATGGTTAAGCCCGGATCGGTTTCCCCCCACACTCCCTTATGGGCCAATCCCCTTCTTCCCCACCTTTCCAAGATCCCGGATCCGGCGTTGTGGGCAAAAAAAGGCATCCTTACCCTCCGGCATGTGATGCCGAACGGTGGGATTGTGACGTTCCAG
This sequence comes from Rana kukunoris, assembly GCA_029574335.1. Taxonomy (NCBI): domain Eukaryota; kingdom Metazoa; phylum Chordata; class Amphibia; order Anura; family Ranidae; genus Rana; species Rana kukunoris. Next base: position 155,567,735 of record CM056056.1, read on the forward strand.
GAGTTGAGACGGACTTACCACCTTCCCCTTTCCTTCCAATTTAGATACTGGCAGCTCAGACATGCCCTTGCCTCGCAATTCCCAAGCCCGGTGAGCCTCGAGCCCGACTCTGTTGAGCGCCTGCTGATTTCAAGTGTGATGGGGAACCCTCTTTCTTCGCTTTACCTCCGACTCACAGTGGTTCATGACGTGGACACGACCGGGGCCCTGAGTAAGTGGAACGCGGACATCCCTGACCTTGACGAGGAGGTGTGGGAGGATTGTGTCTCCTCCTATATCTCATCTATGATAGCCTCCCGAGACCGTTTTATCCAGCTGAAATTCTTGCATAGAGCATACAGTATTACACACCGCAGAGGTTGGCGGGGAATTATCCCTCTAGGAGCCCGCTCTGTACCCGGTGTCTGCTTGACACCGGGACGTCCTTTCACATGGTATGGACCTGCTCAAAGCTGAGCACGTTTTGGAAGGAGGTGGCTGACACCCTGTCTACTTTGTGTGGAGTGGACTTGGTTATGGATCCTCGCATATTCCTGCTTAGTTATCTGGGTGAAATTGAGGGAGACAGATATGTCAAGCTGTGCATCACGTTTGCTTTATTTTACGCCAGAAGGGAGATACTCCTCCGCTGGAGGGGCCAGGAGCTCCCTACGGGTGCCTCGTGGCGAGCGGCGATTGATAAGGTTCTACCACTCTATAGGATCACATACGAGAGCAGGAACTGTCCGGCCAAGTTTGACAAGATATGGTCCAGCTGGGTTGATGCCTCGGGCTAGCTGCCCCCCCCCCCCGGTCTTAGGGTTCTGCTAGTTGGGGTTCTGCTCACTCGTCCGTATGACTTTATGGCCTTTACATGACACTTCCTTTGATTCCTGTGACCACTCTATAACTGCATTATGTGACTGAATGTGCATGTTTCCTTCCGACTGTCATTGTTTTCTGTTACTTGTTGGTATGTCAATAAAATAAAAAACTTTTACTGTAAAAAAAAAAAAAAGAACTTGACTCTCCGTGACACTTGGCGCACTCTTAATCCAAATATCAAAGACTACACTTTTTATTCTTCCCCCCATAATAGTTATTCCAGAATTGACTATTTTTTCTTAACCCAAGATGACCTTACGGACCTTGTTGACGCTTCTATAGATCCCATGATTTTATCTGACCATCATCCTATCTCTTTTTCTTTAACATTTTCTTCTGCCCCTCGTAAATCTCTTATTTGGAGACTTGATAATTCCCTGTTGAGTGATCCGAATAGGATTACTTCCTTGACTTCCACTATTAAAAATTATTTTAAAGAGAATGATTCTGCTGAAATCCACCCACTTACACTTTGGCTTGCTCATAAGTGTTGGGTTAGGGGTGGACTTATTTCCATGGCTGCAAAAAGAAATAGAGACAGGCAATCATCAATCAAATTGCTTTCTGATAGAATTCGCTCTCTTGAAAATAAGCACAAACTGACCTTAGCCGTTGATACATTCCAAGAGCTCATCAACGCCAGAGAAGACTTACTTAATGTATTGGGAGAAAAATCTAAACGTAATCTCACTTTCACACAAAAACTTTTTTATGAATCCGGAAATAAGTCCGGAAGATTTCTGGCAAGATCTATCCATTCCCAGAAAAATGCCAATACTATCCACTCTATCACTGATCCTACGGGTAAAAAAAATTGTATTTCCTCGGAAATTGCTAGTCATTTTAAAGTTGCATGATAAATCGTTAAAAGATTGCAATCTCGATTCAACATCCCTCACAATCCTAACCCAACATTTTCTCCATTCTATGTGAGAAGTGCAGACCTGCTCAGAGCTGTCAAAAAAAAAAAAAAGAGTCTGCAATGTTTATCAGCACTGGGAGATAGAGGATAGAGAAGGTACATTGTAAAGGGATAAACTTCAGAGTGTAAATAAGGTCAGTTTAACCACTTAAAGACCAAACCTTTTTCTGATATTCTTGCTTACAAGTTAATATCAGTATTTTCTGCTAGAAAATTAATTAGAGCCCCCAAATATTATACAGTTGTGCTCATAAGATTACATAACCTGGCAGAATTTATGATTTGTTGCCCATTTTCCAGAGAATATGAATAATAACACAAAAACAATTTATTTCACTCATGGTTAGTGTTTGGCTGAAGACATTTATTTTTCAATCAACTGTATTTACTCTTTTTAAATCATAATGGAAACAGAAACTACCCAAATCAAAAGTTTACATGGTGATGGTGATTTTGGCCTGATAACATGCACACAAGTTGACACAAAGGGGTTTAAATGGCTATTAAAAGGTAACCATCCTCACCTATGATCTGTTTGCTTGTAATTACTGTGTGTGTATAAAAGGTCAATGCATTTATGGACTCCTGACAGACCCTTGCATCTTTCATCCAGTGCTGCACTGACGTTTCTGCATTCTGAGTCAGGGGGGAAGCTAAATTGTCAAAGGATCTGTGGGAAAAGGTAGTTGAACTGTATAAAACAGGAAAATAAAATAAAAAGATATCTAAGGAATTGAGAACGCCAATCAGCAGTGTTCAAACTTTAATCAAGAGGTGGAAAATTAGGGGTTCTGTTGAAACCAAACTGCGTTCAGGTAGACGGTAACCAACTATAATTTCAGATACAACTACCAGGAAAATTGTTTGGGATTCCAACAAAAACCCACAAATAACTTCGAGTGAAATACAGGACTCTCTGAAAACCTGTGGTGTGGCTGTTTTTAGGATGCACAATAAGGAGGCACTTGAAGAAAGATGGGCTGCATGGTCGAGATGCCAGAAGAAAGCCATTACATTACTAAAGCCATTAAGTATCCCTCTTACAATACACCAAACAGCAAAGAGACAAGCCTCAAACCTTCTGGCCAAAGTCATTTGGAGTGAGCTTTTTGGCCACAACCATAAACTCTACATTTGGAGAGGAGTTAACAAGGCCTATGATGAAAGGTAGACCATTCCTACTATGAAACACAGAGGTAAATCGCTGATGTTTTGGGGATGTGTGAGCTACAAAGGCACAGGAATTTTGGTCAAAATTGTTGGCAAGATGAATGCAGTGTTATCAAAAAAGACTTAGACTTACCGGTGATGGTATTTCTAAGAGCCTTTCAGGACAACCTTGGAGAGAGCGCAGCTCCACCTCTTCATTAGGAAACACATGCTGATCTTTAAAACCCCTCCTCTTCCACCATGGCCTCAGTTATTGTGGTCCGACTCTCTGGAAGACAAAGCACAGAAAACCACAACACCATGATAGATTTATAACTATTACTTTAACATACATGTCTTGAAAGGCTCTTAGAAATACTGTCACCGGTAAGTCTAACTAAGTCTTTCTCAACTCACCTTTCAGGACAACCTTGGAGAGGATAATTAAGTAACTTACCCTAGGGTGGGACTACTGCCTGCAGCACCTTTCTGCCAAAGGCTTGATTTGCGGCAGACAATACAGGGAGTGCAGAATTATTAGACAAGTTGTATTTTGACCACATCATCCTCTTTATGCATGTTGTCTTACTTCAAGCTGTATAGGCTTGAAAGCCTACTACCAATTAAGCATATTAGGTGATGTGCATCTCTGTAATGAGAAGGGGTGTGGTCTAATGACATCAACACCCTATATCAGGTGTGCATAATTATTAGGCAACTTCCTTTCCTTTGGCAAAATGGGTCAAAAGAAGGACTTGACAGGCTCAGAAAAGTCAACAATAGTGAGATATCTTGCAGAGAGATGCAGCACTCTTAAAATTGCAAAGCTTCTGAAGCGTGATCATCGAACAATCAAGCGTTTCATTCAAAATAGTCAACAGGGTCGCAAGAAGCGTGTGGAAAAACCAAGGCGCAAAATAACTGCCCATGAACTGAGAAAAGTCAAGCGTGCAGCTGCCAAGATGCCACTTGCCACCAGTTTGGCCATATTTCAGAGCTGCAACATCACTGGAGTGCCCAAAAGCACAAGGTGTGCAATACTCAGAGACATGGCCAAGGTAAGAAAGGCTGAAAGACGACCACCACTGAACAAGACACACAAGCTGAAACGTCAAGACTGGGTCAAGAAATATCTCAAGACTGATTTTTCTAAGGTTTTATGGACTGATGAAATGAGAGTGAGTCTTGATGGGCCAGATGGATGGGCCCGTGGCTGGATTGGTAAAGGGCAGAGAGCTCCAGTCCGACTCAGACGCCAGCAAGGTGGAGGTGGAGTACTGGTTTGGGCTGGTATCATCAAAGATGAGCTTGTGGGGCCTTTTCGGGTTGAGGATGAAGTCAAGCTCAACTCCCAGTCCTACTGCCAGTTTCTGGATGACACCTTCTTCAAGCAGTGGTACAGGAAGAAGTCTGCATCCTTCAAGAAAAACATGATTTTCATGCAGGACAATGCTCCATCACACGCGTCCAAGTACTCCACAGCGTGGCTGGCAAGAAAGGGTATAAAATAAGAAAAACTAATGACATGGCCTCCTTGTTCACCTGATCTGAACCCCATTGAGAACCTGTGGTCCATCATCAAATGTGAGATTTACAAGGAGGGAAAACAGTACACCTCTCTGAACAGTGTCTGGGAGGCTGTGGTTGCTGCTGCACGCAATGTTGATGGTGAACAGATCAAAAGACTGACAGAATCCATGGATGGCAGGCTTTTGAGTGTCCTTGCAAAGAAAGGTGGCTATATTGGTCACTGATTTGTTTTTGTTTTGTTTTTGAATGTCAGAAATGTATATTTGTGAATGTTGAGATGTTATATTGGTTTCACTGGTAAAAATAAATAATTGAAATGGGTATATATTTGTTTTTTGTTAAGTTGCCTAATAATTATGCACAGTAATAGTCAACTGCACACACAGATATCCCCCTAAAATAGCTAAAACTAAAAACAAACTAAAAACTACTTCCAAAAATATTCAGCTTTGATATTAATGAGTTTTTTGGGTTCATTGAGAACATGGTTGTTCAATAATAAAATGAATCCTCAAAAATACAACTTGCCTAATAATTCTGCACTCCCTGTAGGTGCAACCTGTAGTGTCTTAGGAATGTTGAATAGTTGGACCAGGTGGCAGCCTTGCAAATCTGCTCGGGTGTAGCACCGTCTCTTTCAGCCCAAGAAACTGCACTTGATCTTGTTGAGTGTGCCGAAATGCCTGAGGGAGGCATAACTCCTTTGGCTTTATAAGCTTCCATAATTGTGAGTTTAAGCCACCTTCCAAGCATACTTTTGGATGCTTTTTCCCCTTTACGAGGACCTGAGAAAACTATAAACAGAGCATTTATTTTTCTGAAATCTCTAGTGATTATGAGGTATTGTAACAGACACCTTTTCACATCTAAAGTATGAAACGCTTCTTCTCCAGCCTTAGAAGGATTTAAAGAAAAAGTGGGTAAAACAATTTCCTGTGACCGATGGAAATTTGATGCTACTTTGGCCAGGAAAGCAGGATCCGTCTGAAGGATCACTCGGTCTGGGAAAATTCTTAAAAATGGTTCAATAATGGCTAGAGCTTGGAGCTCGCCAACTCGTCTTGCTGAAGTAATGGCCACCAAAAAAACTGTTTTGAGAATTACATTTTTCAAAGAAGTATCTTCTAAAGGTTCAAACGGTGCTCCCTTATAGCCTTGCAACACAACTGATAAGTCCAAACTAGGAACATTTTTAAGGGTCACTGGTCTATTTCGTGAGAGTGAAAAAAACCTGGAAATCAAAGGTTCTCTAGAAACAGAAAGAGCTGCTACCTGCGTTTTTAATGTACTGGCTGCAAGTCCTTTCTCCATTCCCTCATTGAGAAACTCTAAAACCGAGACTACACTTTTAGTTTGGATATCTTTAGAACACCAGGAATGAAATTTTTTCCATACCTTCCGGTAAATAGATCTGGTTATATCCTTCCTACTAGACAATAAGGTTCTCACTACCTTGTCGGATAAACCCTTGTTTTTTAGAATGTCCTCTTCAGAAACCAGGCGCACAGGTGTAATCGGTCTGTTTCTGGGTGACACACTGAGTCCTGCATTAGAAGGTCTTTCCTGGCTGGTAGCTTCCACGGGGCTTTACGGCCAGATTCAACACTGTTGCAAACCAAGGCCTTTTTGGCCAAAAAGGAGCAATTAGAATCAGGCTGGTCTTTTCTTCCCTGAATTTCCTCAACACTAGCGGAATTAGGGGAAAGGGGGGAAAAGCGTAGCACAGATGGTAATCCCATGGATGAGCTAGAGCATCTATGCCTATCGCTTGATCCCCCCTGTGTAGGGAAAATAATTCTTGGACCTTGGTATTCTGTTGGCTGGCAAAAAGATCCACTTGAGGATGTCCCCATTTCTTTGCGATCATGTTGAATATTTCTTGATTTAGGCTCCATTCTGCCTCTATTACTCTCCTTCTGCTCAGCAGGTCTGCTAGTAGGTTTTGGGACCCTTTTAGGTGAACTGCCGACAAGGAAGTTACATTTAGTTCTGCCCATGACAATAGCTGGTTGGCTAGTTCCATCAGACCTTGGCTCCTGGTCCCGCCTTGTTTGGTCACATAGGCTACTGCTGTTGTGTTGTCCGACAACACTTGTACATGACGACCCTTCAGCAGCTGTTGGAAAGCCAGGAGTCCCATAAAGATGGCCTTTAGTTCTCGCCAATTTGATGACCTCCTTGTCTCCACTTTGGACCAAGACCCTTGTGCCGTCTGCCCGTCCAGGTGAGCTCCCCATCCCCAGAACTTGCATCTGTTGTCAGACGCTTGTCCACAGGGAGGACCCACGAGAGACCCTTCGACAGATTGGACTGATCTCTCCACCACCATAGGGACCTTTTTACACTTGATGTTGGTTTGAAAAGTTTTTCCAGTGATTCTCGATGAGACCACACTTGTAGGATGTTTCTCTGTAAAGGTCTGGAATGTAACCTCGCCCATTGTACGGCTGGGATTAAAGCCGTAAGCTGGCCTAGCACTGCCATAGCTGTACTTACTGACACTGCTAGATTCGTCTGGATCTGGCATATTGAAGAATTGATTTTCTCTATTTTTTCCTGAGGGAGAAACACCTTCTGAAGGACTGAGTTCATGTTGTAACCGAGGAACCTTGTCTCATGTGAGGGGTCTAGGTTTGACTTCTCCAGATTCAATAACCACCCTAGGCTCTTGAGATGCGATTGTGACACATGGAGATTTGTCACCAACTGATCTTTTGAATCTGCAAAAAACAGGAGATCGTCCAGGTATGGAACAACCGAGACCCCCCTCAGTTTCAGAGGCTCCAAGGCTTCCGCCATCACTTTTTTAAAAATCCTGGGGGAGGACAAAAGGCCGAATGGCAGAGCCCTAAATTGTAGATGCCAAATTGAAGTCCCTAGGTTGACTGCCAGACAAAGAAAACTCTGGAAGGCCTGAGCTATTGGTATGTGGAGGTACGCGTCCCTTAAATCTAGAGATGTTATCGTATGGATAGTGTCCATGAGAAAATGCTTGTACCTTATTGCCTTGTTCAGGATCTTCAGGTTTAGAATCAAACTAAATTTACCCGAGGGCTTTTTCACTAAAAATATGTGGGAGTAAAAATCATTGCGGAAGCTTTCTCCTGATCCCTTGGTAGGGCTGTGACATAGAATCTGGATGGAGGACAATCTGCGAATTCCAGGTTGTACCCCTGTGCAATAATGTTTTTTACAAAGGGACTTTTGGCCCACAGATTCCACTGAGGCAAGAAAGCAGACAATCTTCCCCCCACAGGAGTCAGATTGTCATTTGTCTTTTGAGGTCTGGTCTTGGGGGGACCTGAAAAGAATTCCTCCTTTTCCTCTACCCCTTTGAGGAACCCAGCATTTTTTATTTTCCTCTTTTTTGTAGGTTTGTTGAAAAGGACGAAAATGTTTCTTAATGGGTGGCTTCTTTTTGGCCGGGAAGGCCTTCTTTTTGTCGGCTGTTCTGTCCAGAACTTTTTCTGAATCTGGCCCAAACAATAAATCACCTGAAAAGGGTAGTCCGCAGAGCTTAATCTTAGAAGCTGTGTCCCCTGTCCAGGTTTTAAGCCAGACTGCACGCCTGGCTGAGTTTACCAAAGCGGAAGATCTAGCTGCCATCTTGATTGACTCTGCTGATGCGTCAGCCATATACCTGATTGATTTTAAAATCAAGGGAAAAGACTTCAATAAATCTTTCCTTGGTGTGCGCCTGCCTTTATATGGCTCATAAGTTTTTCCACTCAGCACTCTAAATTTCTTGCTACCACCGTAGAAGCCATAGCTGGTTTAAGGCTGAGTGAGGTAGAGTCCCAAGCCTTTTTTTAGCACAGAATCCGCCCTTTTATCCATGGCGTCCTTCAGTACCCCCATATCTTCAAAGGCAAGATCTGTGCCGCGAGATAATTGAGAAAAAGCGGCATCTACTCGAGGTTTTTTATTCCACACCTCAGAATCCTCATCATCAAAGGGGAATCTCTTCTTTAGACTCTTAGAAAAGAAAGGACCCCTTTCAGGATCTTTCCACTCTTTTTTAATAGTATCCGATACTACCTTGTGGACTGAGAACACTTTATTTGGATTCCTCCAACCCTTGATACATTTTGTCATGAAGAGACAATTGGATTTTTTCCTCCTGAATTTCAAGTGTAGTATAAATTGCACTAAGCAGATCATCCACTTCGTCTAGAGAGACCTTATATCTAGAACTTCTGCTATCTTCTTCCTCTTCATCTGAATCCATGACTGAGCGAAGAGTACTTGTCCCTTCATCCCCTGAATTCACAGCCTCTGATTTAGAGGTGGAAGTTTTAGGGCTAGGTGGTGATTGCTGAGATTCAGTTTGAGCTGCCAGATTCTGCACCAGCATAGTTTAACTGAACTCAGGGAACTTTTAAGTTCCTGCACAGAAGAAAACAAATATTTATATTGCTGGGATGTATCTTTTTCAACTAAATCCCTGATACAGGTTCTGCACATTGCCTTCTGCCAGGTATCTCCAAGAGGGTTCTTGCAAGAAGGACACTGCCTTTTAGGTGGTGGTTTTTTAGACTTGGCTTTTTCCTAAAATAAAACACAATTACAAATCATTTTTTTTTCATTGAGCCTCTATGGGGAGATCTCAAAAGTGCAGTTAATGCAAGACAGCCCAAGAATTTACAGGAACTGGAGACTTTTTGCCAAGAGGAATGGGCAGCTTTACCATCTGAGAAGATAAAGAGCCTCATCCACAAATACCACAAAAAACTTCAAGCTGCCATTGATGTTAAAGGGGGCAATACAGGCTATAAACAACTGGGGTATGTAAACTTTTAAATAGGGTAATTTGGGTAGTTTCTGTTGACATTATGATATAAAAAGAGTAAACACAGTTAAATGGCTTCAGCCAAACACTAACCATGAGTGAAAGAAAAGTTTTTGTGTTGTGTTATTCATATTCTCTGAAAAATAGCCAAGAAATCAAATTCTGCCAGGGTATGTAAACTTATGAGCACAACTGTATTATATATATATATATATATATATATATATATATATATATATATATATATATATATATAGCAGAGACCCTAGAGAATAAAATGGCAGTTGTTGCAATATTTTGTGTCACACTATTTGCGCAGTGGTCTTTCAAATGCATTTTTTGGGGGGAAAAATACACTTCAATGAATTTAAAAAAAAAACAGTAGAGGTAGCCCAATTGTTTGTATAATGTGAATCATGATCTTTATTTTAAGCGAAAAAAATTGTGATTCTTATTTTAGCCAGAATCGTGCAGCTCTACCATATAGCTTGCAAGGAATTTAGCAGAGGCATGCTTACATTTTAGTGTTCTTGCTCCAACAGATTTCTGAATGGGACAACCAAAATTCTTTACCATTAGAGGATGAATTAAAGTGTTAATTAAAAATGTGCCATGTCTGCATCCCTTTGGACAAGGAATAACCTCACAAAAAGTACTGCAGCAAGCATGAAACTCCTATTGCAGGGAGTGTATGTACCGTAGCTTGACTAGCTGAATTTAAAGTAGAACTAAAGACAAAACATTTTTTCCCCATCTTGAATAGAGTAAGGGAGGGTTATCACCCTTGTCAGGTTTTACTTTGTCATCTGTGTTCTATTGGGAAAATTTGCCTTTACATCCTGTTCCACACCAGGAAGTGAGAGGAAATCCCTCCAAGATCGAGTGTCACTAGGATCACCAGAACTAGCATCCCCATTTTAGGATTTTCCCTCCATTACTGTTCTGGGGTTAACCCAAAATTTGGAATTTGCTTTCACTTTTAGCAATGTTGGTATAATACAAGACATTGGAATCCCCCTGAAGGTACAAACAGTAATAAAAACTGACAAGTGTTCTATTCCCTCTCCACTCTATACAAAAAATATAATAAAAATATGTCTTCAGTTATACTTTAAACTCTTGTGAAAAGCAGTGACCCATTTCTGGGAGAAATGTGTACAATACAGCGTACAGAACCCACAGGTTTCAGTAATGCAAAAAGGTAACATTTGAGATTTTGAACAGTTTTTAGAATGATTATTTTCCAGGGGTCACCAAATCCTGTTCTGTTCCTGAAGCCCGCACCTCTCTCCCAGCCTTTCTGCGGCCACCCAGCTGGGCTGTTCCTGGAGCCCGTCGCTGCCCACTCAGTTCACGGCTGGGGGGCAGAGACTAGAGGTCATCTGACTAAAGGTATATTCTAGTGCTTTCCAACGCTCTGGGCCAGATTCTCAAAAGTGTTACGGTGGCGTATCTCCAGATACGCCGCCGTAATTTCAAATCTGCGCCAGCGTATGTTTATGCCGATTCTCAAAGGCAGATACGTAAAAAAAAAGGCTTCCTCCACCGACGCAACTTGCCTACGCCGGCGCATAATTGTGTGCACTGCAATTATACGCTGGCCGCTAGGGGCGCTTCCGTCGATTAGTTGCGTTGAATATGCAAATGAGCTAGATACGCCGATTCCCGAACATAATTGTGACCCGTCGTATTTTACATCGTGTGCGTAAGCGTAAAGTTACCTCTGCTATATGAGGGGTAACTTTGCATAGGTGAGGCATACGCAATGTTAAGTATGGACGTCGGGACAGCGTCGTATTTTCGTATTTGTCGTTCGCGAATAGGGATTTGCGTAAGTTACATTCACGTCAAAACCAATGATTATTTGCGGCGTAATTTGGAGCATGCGCACTGGGATACGTCCACAGGCGCATGCGCAGTCAAAAAAAGGGATTTTTAAATACAGCTTACCTGTAAAATCCTTTTCTTGGAGTACATCACGGGACACAGAGCGGCATATTCATTACTATATGGGTTATATGGAGTACCTTCAGGTGTGGACACTGGCAATCTCAAACAGGAAGTCCCCTCCCTATATAACCCCCTCCCCTAGAGGGAGTCCCTCAGTTTTGTAGCAAGCAGTATGCCTCCCAAAATGTTTCCCCAAAAGAGGGGTGGGAGCTCTGTGTCCCGTGATGTACTCCAAGAAAAGGATTTTACAGGTAAGCTGTATTTAAAAATCCCTTTTTCTTTCTCGTACATCACGGGACACAGAGCGGCATATTCATTACTATATGGGATGTCCGAAAGCAATGCTTTAATGAGGGGAGGGAGACATCTTCCAAAGAAGGATTCAATTTAGAGGTATACTCAAATAATAATAATAATAATTCCAACTTAGTCAAGAAAAAACTTTTTTTTTTTTTTTTTTCTTTTTTACAACCAAGGGTGCCTCTGATCCCGAGGATCTTAAACTGCAGCCTGTAGTACTGCCTGTCCAAAGGCAGAATCCGCATTCCTTCTCACGTCTAGTTGATAAAACTTTGTAAACGTGTGGACTGATGACCACGTCGCCGCCTTGCATATCTGAGCCATAGAGATCTGATGGTGTGCTGCCCAGGAGGCGCCCATGACCCTGGTAGAATGGGCCTTTACCGACAAAGGAGGAGGCAACCTCTTCAAACCGTAGGCTTGAATGATTAATTGTCTAATCCATCTCGAGATGGTGGATTTTGCAGCTGCCTGCCCCTTCTTGGGGCCATCTGGTAGAACGAACAACACATCTGTTTTCCGGATCTTTTCTGTAGCTTTAAGATAGGCCTTCATGGCCCGGACAATATCCAAGGTATGCAGCAACCCCTCCTTTCTAGATGTGGGTTTTGGAAAGAAGGATGGAAGTACCAAATCCTGGTTCAAGTGAAAATTGGATATAACCTTTGGTAGAAAGGAAAGATGGGGCCGGAGAACTGCCCTGTCCTTATGTAGAACGAGATATGGTTCCTTACACGATAAGGCTGCTAATTCTGACACTCTCCTGGCCGAAACTATGGCGACCAAGAAAACCAACTTTCTTGTCAGTAAGACTAAAGGAATCTCAGCCAACGGCTCAAAGGGTTGTTTCTGTAGAGTGGACAGGACAAGATTTAAGTCCCATGGACAAATTGGTGACTTGACAGGAGGATTAATACGCAAGACCCCCTGTATGAAGGTCTTTACCAGCGAGTGGGTGGCCAGCGGCCTCTGAAACCACACTGACAGAGCTGAAATCTGTCCCTTGATTGTGCTTAATGCCAGGCCTTTATCCACTCCTAGCTGGAGAAAACTTAACACCCTATCAATGGTATATTTGCGGGAATTCCATCTTTTGGATTCACACCAGCCTACGTAGTTCCTCCACACCCTGTAATAAATCACCCTGGAGGCCGGCTTTCTAGCCCTAATCAGGGTAGGAATTACCTGCCTAGACAGACCTCTACCCCTGAGAATCAGGGATTCAGCCTCCAGGCCGTCAAATTTAGACGTTGTAATGTAGGGTGGAGGATCGGGCCTTGTGAGAGTAGGTCTGGTCGTAGAGGAAGAGTCCAAGGGTCTCCCACTGCCATCTTCAGGACTAGTGAGTACCATGTCCTCCGGGGCCAAGCTGGAGCTACTAGAATGACCTGCTTGTGCTCCACTCTGATCCTGCGCAACAGGCGAGGAAGTAACTGTAGCGGAGGGAATGCATATAGAAGTTTGAATTGATGCCAAGGGCAAACCAACGCATCGGTTCCGCAGGCCATAGGGTCCCTCGCTCGAGACACGAACCTGTCTAGTTTCTTGTTGAACCTGGATGCCATTATATCTACGTCTGGCATTCCCCACCTCTGGCAGATTGTCTGAAAGACCTGGGGATGCAGAGACCACTCCCCTGGCAACAGACTCTGGCGACTTAAGAAGTCGACTCCGGGAATGAATATCGCCGAAATGCAGGGTACATGAACCTCTGCCCACTGAAAAATCAAGCTCACCTCCCTCTGAGCGGCCTGACTCCTGGTTCCCCCTTGGTGGTTTATGTATGCCACCGCTGTGGCATTGTCTGACTGGATTCTCACCAGGAACCCCTGTAATCTGGAGGTCCATGCCAGAAGGGCTAGGCGAGCAGCTCTGATCTCCAAGATATTGATGGGGAGCTGCCTCTCTGTTTTCACCCAAGCTCCCTGGCGAGAGAACCCCTCGAAGACCGCCCCCCAGCCTGCCAGGCTGGCGTCTGTGGTAACTACCTTCCAGACAAGAAGAATTGCCCAAAGAGAAATGGGATATTGGTTAAGGATTCTTAATGGTGCATCAGGGATAGGTGTTAAACATATTTATGAGTCTGATCAGGCCTCAAGAGATAATCGGGTCTTAAACACGTTCAATGTTTTTTGAAAAAATAAAAAAGATTTATTGATACACAAAAAGCATAAACATTATACATAGCATTAAAAGCATTTATTTTAGAAGCGAGGATGTTACAAGTGCAGATGTCTGCAAACTGTCTTCGTTGTTCCAATCGTGTTTCGGGTTCGACTAGTTTCGCCCTAAAAAGGGCTTCGTCGGGAACCCACGGTTGAATATATTCTCTATGTGAATACAAAAATAATACAGTAAGCTATCATATCGGGATAGTAGAGAAGCATTAATTTACAAATCATAAATGACCTCTAATGAAGAACATGAGGAATAGTACATTTGATCTTTATAAAAGTTTTAAAAAACAAAATGAAGTTCAGGCGCAGATCTTGTGGAACAAAGGAGAGCGCATACCTGGGACAAGTGAGAGGAAGATCTCTGGAAGGGGCGTCCGCGGAGGCGTAGTCTCTGAAGATAGAGAAAAACACCAGTATGGCGGGATGGATTGTGGTGGCCCCAGTGGGGGTCACAAAGCTGGTGTATTGCTATATGCTGGTGATCTAGTGGAGAGAGAGTGTGTTGTATCAAAACAAAACAAAATAGTAGAGACGGTTCCCCAAGCGCTACCCATAGGTTAATGTAAAAATAAGGTTAACACACTTACTACTGCGTGATGGTGAAAAGACGTGCCAAGTCAGAATAAATACTAAATCCTATATAGCAGATGAACTGATACTGGCAGGTTGATATGGCTGCAAGATTGCTATCATGAGACCCTATGTATGAAGGAGAATCAGTGAGAGCTTATTAGTAGCTATAAAACAATAAAGTATAAAGCACAGCTATCTATGCATACTCCTACTACATCTTCTGATGCAGGGGCATGGACAGAAAGCCTCAAATTTGCATATTACTGACCTTGCTAATAGGTAGCCAAAGGTGCCTTTAAAGATAAGTCCATATGTGGCTATTACTGCACCTAATCAATTCGGCACTGCACAGCTAGGAAAAGGAGGAGAGAGGGAGAAATAGGGAATCCTTTGAATTATCATCTACAAGGTTTCTATATGCAATAGACTTGCATAGATCTATAAGAAATAGTACTTCAAAAGTATATCAAAAAAAATATATATACCTGTAGGCAGTGATGTTAGCAGCAGGGGAATATACAACCAGTCTCTTCGTGAGCGCCGCACTAAATGGTGACAGCTCACAGGGCTATTTATATAGCTCTCTCCATTAGATCAGCCTCGCCTCAGCTGGTAAGAAGGGCGGTGATCTAGTTAGTAGTGGGCGGAAGAGTGACGTGTCTCAGGGATTCCCCCTATGAGTCAGAAACAGCCGCTCGTGCGTGATAGCACGCAGAGCGAGTGGCTCAGCTCATTGCAATGGAGGAGACCGGGGACAGCCCATGGGCGGGACGGACATGCCGCTCCGCCAATGGGATTTGTCAAAATACGGACCTGGCCAGCATCAGAGCCTCCGCCCAGATTCGATGCTACAAGAGTGTGCATCGGAACAGGCCCCTACCCGCCCACATATGCTAGAAGGCATCACTAGCTTGTCTAACACCGCTGTTGACCCACATATCCAGAAATGGAAATAGAATGGTGTTCTTGTAAAGACAACTCTACACTCGATCGCCAGGTTATCTGACGCGCTGTCCCGGTCCACGCAAAGCACATGAAAGTCATCATACACAGTGATGCTATTGTTGACAGTAACAGATGATTATCATATATTCATATTATATAGCAGAAAAAAGTATATAATGATAATACAAAACAAAAAGCAAAAGCTGTTAGATATAGATATGTATATATATATAAAAGGCACCTTGTTTGCAGAGCCCCCCCATATGTGGCATGACAGTGATATGTCACTAATTCATGTCTCTGGGGGGCACTGGAAAGCCCGGTGACTAAAATCATGCCTTAAAATTGCCAAAGGAATCAATATATCTTACATTACAAGTGACGGAAGCATCGGTGACAGAGAGTCCTCAAGAGTATATATGTAGAGGAACTTTGGGGGTCAGGGATATCAGAGTTTTACAACTGATGAGTTGATGGTATTTACAACAAAGGATGAGCACAAACAAAAGGATTGAGCGACTAAACGGAAAGTCTAAACAGAGCATGCGATCAAAAAGTGTCATTGACTGTATATAATAAACAGCTTAATTACAAACTTAAAGTCATTGAATTACCCCATAACAAACTAATTTGAAGCGCACAAAAGGAATTATAAAAAGGGCTTGTAACTAATATTTCCGTTTAAGCCTGGATGTTGGGTAGCACGTAGCAAGTAAATCCATTTTGCTTCAGTTTGCAGAAGACGTTTATCTGCGTCACCGCCTCTTTCATTGAGAGGTACATGTGCTAAGGCATAAAACCCCATCATTAGATTATTGTGGTTATGGTAAAGTCCGATGTGTCGGCTGATGGGTGTCTCCATCAATTTCTTGTTAACTGATCGTACATGATCTCTTATTCTACAGAGAAAATTGCGCTTCGTCTTGCCAACATAAAATGCCCCGCAATTGCATTTCATCAAGTATATCACTCCCAATGTTTGGCAGGAGACCCGAAATTTGGGAGTCAGCGTTTCTCCATTTGGGAGATTGATACTACTACCTTTCAGGATGTATCGACAAAAGTTACATTTACCACAAGGGAATGTTCCCATCTGTGTAGGTTTAGGAATCAATGATGTTGAGTAATGACTCGACACTGTCTTATCCCTGATAGAAGGGGATCTTTTGAACGTAATTTCTGGGGAGGTGTTGATGAATTTATTAATCTTATCGTCTGAAGTGAGCAGGTACCAGAATTTTTTATAGATTTTCCGTATTGATTCATGCTGTCTATTGAAACGGGTGATGATTCTGGTAGTGCTAACCTTAGATTCGGTTTTTGATTTATAAATCAGCGAATTTCTTTCCTGTTTGTTAGCCTTATTGAATGCTCTACGGAGGCATGTCTTGGTATAGCCTCTTTCCTTAAGTCGTGAATACAATTGTGCAGCTTCTCGTTTGAAGTCAGCGTCCTGCGAGCAATTACGTCGCAGTCTCAGATACTGGCTGTACGGAATGCTATTAATGAGAGGTTTAGGTTGTGAGCTAGTAGCGTGTAATAGGCTGTTTCCTGCCGTAGGTTTCCTGAAGAGTGTGGAACAAAGGGAACCATGCTCATCTAAATACAATTCCACATCTAAAAAGGTAATACGTTCTTGACTATAGCTGTAGGTGAATTTAAGGTTGTACTGGTTCACCTGCAGTTTGTCTAGGAACGTTAACAGATTATCCTTTGAACCCGCCCAGACCATGAATACATCATCGATGTATCGGTGCCAGGTAAGCACATTTGCAGACAAATCATCGTTGGTGTCCTCCCCAAATAGGTCACGCTCCCACCCCCCCAGGTACAGGTTGGCATAGGAGGGGGCACAGCCCGCCCCCATTGCCACACCCTGCACCTGGAGGTAGTGGGAGCGTTTGAACAGGAAAATGTTATGCGTCAAAATGAACTCCAACATTTCTATGATAAAGTTATTATACTTACAGGTGTTCTTATCGCGTTCGTTAAGGAAGCTTCTGACTACTTGTACTCCAAAGTTATGTGGGATTGAGTTATAGAGAGCTTCAATGTCTATGGCTACTAGCCACGCCCCTTTGGGGATGCTGAGTCCATCGACAATTTTAAGTAGTTCAATCGTATCTTTGACATAAGAGAATAGGCTTTGTACGTGTGGGTATAAGTACTCATCGATGATCCTGCTAGAGTTCTCGGTTAGAGACCCACAGCCTGAAACGATCGGTCTGCCCGGTGGGGGTATGACCCCCTTATGGATTTTAGGTAAAGCGTAGAACGTGGGAGTGGTAGGACTCTCCACGTTCAGAAATTGTAATGTGGTATCATCTATAGTGCCAAGTTGACGGGCATGGTTTAGAATCTGACGGTATTCTCTAATGCTTTGTGCAATCATAGAGGGTGGTACGTGTCTATACCACTCTCTATTACCTAAAATCTTAAGGCACATCTCCTCATATGCTGTCCTGCTCATGATAACTATATTCCCCCCCTTATCGGAGGGTTTAACAATGAGATCATCATTGTTACGAATAGAGTTGAGGGCTGTCCTAAGATTGGAGCTGAGGTTAGGTCGCGGACCTACCCTCCAATTGGTAGCCTCTATCTCCTTGGTAACCTGTAAGACGAACGCCCAAATGTTGGGATTCCCCTGTAAAACAGGGAAGGATCTGGACTTGGGTTTGTAGGATTTGGGGGTCACAAAGACCGGTCTATTAAGTCTTGATTGTACTAATTTGCCTGGTGTCACCCCCGGCAATTGATATGTCCACCCTTCTTCCTCGGGGTTACTCTCATCCCAAAGTGACATTAAGTCCTGCAGAGCCTGTAGCTCTCGAATGGAAACATTATCAAGTATGGTATTGTCATTACCAGAGAGGCTTAAATCATTACATGTCTTATCGTACAACACCTTATACATTAAACGTCGGGCAAATAAATGAAGATCCTTAACTAGTTCGAATTTGTCTGCTTCTCCATCTGGGCAAAATGATAACCCGAGATGGAGTACTGTCTCCTGTTCTACGGTCAATGGGTATGGGGATAAATTTATGATGTTGTTGCTGTCCCGGTCCTCGCAGGTGTGAGGGCCGGGACTTGCTCTTTTAGAGTTTGCTGTGGATTGGAAACAGCGACACTGGATTTCCTTTCCATCGCAAAAATGGGTGCAGGTCGTATATCTGCTGAAATGCTAGAGGAGAGAGGGGTGGATCCTTGTGGCACTTGGGTCATGGGGAGTGCCAGTGTGGATGTGGCTTCTACACTAGGAGTGGGTAAAGGCAATGTAGTTGAAACATTGCTTAGAATGCTGGTATTGGGGGTAGTGGAGTTACTCCCTCGAGATTTCTGAGAGCGGGAGCGCTTATCTTTGAGCGGGAAATGAGACCGAGAGACCTCATGTAGACTACTATCAAGATCGTTTTTCCTCTTTTTGTTGTCAATATTGCTGCGTCGTTCTATGGGAATATAGGATGAAGAGGATAGGGACGAAGTGTCCGATTCACGTCTTTGAGAATTAGTGTTTTTGGGGGAGATCTTATTCTCAAATGGTTTTTTATTGTTCTTACGTTGTGGATTGCTAGGCCATTTATAGGCCTGTGCACTGTCGTAAGCCCTCTTGTCACGTTGGAATTTGCTTTCTTTGATTTTAATTAGATTAGTGGCGTATTTGGTAAGATGGATTTTAAGTTTGTTATCGTATATCGTATATCCAGTATACGTGTGTACGTTTTTATTGGCTTCATGCCATTCTAAAATCTCATTGTCAATACCGACAATATCTCTGCCATATTGTTCGCATAAAATGCGCATCATATTGATAGAGCAACATTGTAGATTCGCTTCCCACGCTTCTTTGACATGGGATTCTACTTTGTTGATGTTCGGAAAGATCTGCACCCTTAAACCCCAGGGTATGATCTTATTTTCGATATATTGCTCAAAGAATTCCCTATGCCAGAATAGACGAGTTTTCTTTTCGACAAGTTTTTGCAAACCCAAAAAGAAATGATTAGCATCCTCTTCGGTAGCTTCATCCTGATTGCGAGATTTTTTTACCTCCGCAACAAACCCCTCCCACTCCTTACCACAATAGCCCGTCATGTTAGCAGTACAATCTGACCCAGTATCTCAGTAGTGGAGCTCCGTCTAAGAGTAAGATGATTCCACTGTTTTTGGCTAAGGCAGAGAAAAAAGAAAAAGTATTTTTTCTTAGTAAATCATAATATATGTTACATGTCATATGAAAACCTTAAACAGATAATTATTATCCAACAATATCGGAAAAAGACTCATAGATATGGATATATCGTGTACTTGTTGGGGTACCTGTTATATAGATTTGTTAAAGAGTTAACAGAAGAATTATTTGCATGTCTAAGCTCTATTTAAAGGTGAAGTGGGTGTTTAAATCCACCCGTAATGGAAGTATAGAAAGTTTTTTCTAGAGCTGACAACAAATATAGTACAAATTGGGTAAATCCATGTGCATCTGAATCCTTCTAAAAATATGGGTTAGAAGAATTGCCCAAAGAGAAATGGGATATTGGTTAAGGATTCTTAATGGTGCATCAGGGATAGGTGTTAAACATATTTATGAGTCTGATCAGGCCTCAAGAGATAATCGGGTCTTAAACACGTTCAATGTTTTTTGAAAAAATAAAAAAGATTTATTGATACACAAAAAGCATAAACATTATACATAGCATTAAAAGCATTCATATTAGAAGCGAGGATGTTACAAGTGCAGATGTCTGCAAACTGTCTTCGTTGTTCCAATCGTGTTTCGGGTTCGACTAGTTTCGCCCTAAAAAGGGCTTCGTCGGGAACCCACGGTTGAATATATTCTCTATGTGAATACAAAAATAATACAGTAAGCTATCATATCGGGATAGTAGAGAAGCATTAATTTACAAATCATAAATGACCTCTAATAAAGAACATGAGGAATAGTACATTTGATCTTTATAAAAGTTTTAAAAAACAAAATGAAGTTAAGGCGCAGATCTTGTGGAACAAAGGAGAGCGCATACCTGGGACAACAGGGCTGAAGGATTTTCCCTTTAGAAGATTCTGAGGGTTCAACCACCAGGCCAGGCTTTGTCGGACCCTTGATGATAGCGTCAAAGGGGACTCTAAGGCATGTGCTCTCTTGCCCCAGGCTGCTAGAATGGCTGCCTGTAGGACGCGAGTGTGGATCTGAGCGTATGGTACTGCCTCGAACGTAGCCACTAGCTTGCCTAGTACTCGCATACACAGGCGAATAGTTGGTTTTTTCTTGCTTAGAACCAACTGAACCAACCCCTTGATAGCCTCGATCTTTACAAGGGGCAGGAACACCCTTTGCTGTTCTGTGTCTAACCTCATGCCGAGGTATTCCAACTGCTTTGTAGGCTGGAACGCTGACTTTCCCCGGTTTAGGACCCAGCCGAATCCTTCGAGGTACCGAACCGTGAGGTTTACTGCCTGTTGCAGACACGGCCGTGAGCGATCTATGATTAAAAGGTCGTCCAAGTATGCTAGGACTGTGACCCCTTGGATCCTTAAATTGGGCAGAACTGGGGCTAGGATCTTCGTGAATACCCGGGGGGCCGTGGCCAGCCCGAAGGGGAGCGCCCTGAATTGGAAGTGTCGCTGCCCCACCGCGAAGCGTAAAAATCTTTGATGCGACTGAAAGATTGGTACATGAAGGTAAGCATCCTTTATGTCTATGGAGGCCAGAAAATCGTCCCTCTGAAGCGCGGCGGCTGCTGACCGGATGGATTCCATCCGGAAGGAACGAACCCTTAGGTAACCGTTTAACCTCTTTAGGTCCAAGATTGGCCTGACATCGCCGTTGGGCTTTGGTATGACAAAGAGATTGGAATAGAAACCTAGCCCTTGCTCTTGGGCTGGCACCTCTATTATTACGTCCTGGCAAAGCAGGTGATCCAAAGCTGCCAGCATTGAGGCCTTCCTTGCTGGATCCTTTGGTAGCCTTGACTCTTGAAAATGAGGCGGAGGACACTTTAGAAACTCCAGTCTGTAGCCTGTGGTTACAGACGCCCGGACCCATTTGTCGGGGATCTTGGCTTCCCAAACTTCTGAGAAGAAACGAAGCCTTCCCCCCACCCGCGAGAGTGGGGGCGCCCCTTCATAAGGCAGACTTAGGGGCTGTCTTTGTCGGCTTGCGATACCATGGCCTCTTACCCCCAGGGGCCTGTCCCTGCGATCTACTGTTAACGTTGGATCGTGCAGGCGGCCGTCGATACTGCCTGGAATGTGAGGGCCCTGAGACAGAAAAGAGCTGCCTTTTAAATGTAGGACCCCGGAATGTCTTTTTGACCGGTAAAAGGGTACTTTTGCCACTTGAAATAGTCTGAATGTATTTATCCAGATCCTCCCCGAAGAGTCGTCCTCCATGGAAGGGAAACCCTGCCAGAAGCTTTTTGCATGGGGGCTCCGCCGCCCAGTTCTTCAACTATAAGAGCCTTCTCATGTGCACCAAAAATAGTGATAAACGAGAGGCCTGCTGGATGGAATCTTTTATAGCATCTACAGCAAAACACAGAGCTCTGGGAATGTCAGAAAACTCTTCTGCTTGTTGGGTAGGCATGTCCTTTAACATTTCTTTTGTCTGGTCCTTTAACGCCTGACAAACTCCAATTGCAGCCACAGCTGGCTGTACCACTGCTCCTGCCGTAGCAAAGGATGCTTTTAAAAGTGTCTCTAACCGTTTATCAACCGGATCTTTAAACATATGTATGTTTTCCACCGGGCAAGTTAGTGATTTATTCACACATGAGATGGCTGCATCCACCACTGGGAGCCTCCACCTCTTGGAGAATTTTTCCTCCATGGGGTAAATGACCGCAAATCTCTTCGGTGGCAGAAAAATCCTGTCCGGCCGTACCCAATCCCGAAAGATCAATTCCTCCAAGAGAGGATGGACCGGAAAAACTGCGTTGCTTAACGGAGCTTTCAAAGAGCCCAGAGAGGATACCGGAGGAACCTGAGGCTCTGGCAATGGTAAACTAAATGCCGAGCGGACCATGTCCGTCAAAGACTGTACCCACAGTCTCTCTGTCTGGGAGTCTGAAAATGGTTCCTCAGAGGTAGATCCCTCAATCCCTGAACCCTCTTGGTTCAGGTCTAGTTGATCCTCCTGCGATTCCAATTCCTCCGGAGAGAGAATCTCAGCATCTGAGGATACACCTCTTGGTGATGGGGATCTAACCCGTTTCTTACCAGGAATAGCTCTAGCGATCAATGCTGCTATTCTCTCTTCTAGCCCCCCTAGGGATACGGCTAGCATCTCCTCTGTGATAAACACAGGGCTGGGCTGATCTGGGCCAGCCTCCGCACCAGATCCCCCTAATGGCTCATCCAAGGCGCCCTTTATGGGAATAAGTTGCGGGGAAAGTATCGGCATATCATCAGAATTAGAGGGGGAACCCCTTTGTTTTTTTGGTCTTTTTTTGTACCCTTTGACCCCGAACCTTTGGAAGCCATAATACAAAATCGAGGGACTCCGCCAACAACAACAGACTGTAGTGGCCAGGAGTACAAAACTAGAGCTTGGGGGACAATAGATCACTAATGCCCAAAAACTGATGGGGCCCCGTATGTTTTTTTTTTAAATATATATAAGACCCCAAACTTAGTTTGCCAGCCTCCAACCTGCTGCAAAAAGGGGAATTTCTTGGCTTAACAAAAAAGGCATTGGAACAAAGTCCAGCATGTACTACCCCTCTTCCGCCACCGGGAGTCACTGTTCTGCCGCTCTGCGTCCTCTTCCTCTGAGATCAGCCTCAGACTGAGCACTGACAATGCCTGCTGATCTATAACAGCACAAGGCGCGCCCCTGTATGACGCTGCAGGCACGCCCCGCCCTCCTCTCTGAACGGCGCGAAAAACGTCTATAAGACGTGCGCGCGCACGCGTATGCCGGAACAGGAGGACCATGGAGGAGCCGCGCTGCTGGAGACCCAGG
The DNA here is from genome assembly GCA_029574335.1 of Rana kukunoris. Lineage (NCBI taxonomy): Eukaryota > Metazoa > Chordata > Amphibia > Anura > Ranidae > Rana > Rana kukunoris. The sequence goes on from CM056056.1 coordinate 155,590,900, forward strand.
ACTGCAGTATCAGGCGGCAGATTCAAACCCCCGGCCAGGTAGGACTCTCCAAAAGGCCCCATAGGGATCCTTACCAGTCCTAGGAAGAAAGCAGCAGGTTAGCTAGCAACACCATTCTTAGACAGGGGAACCTAGTGATGGGGGAAAAGGGATCATCCTGTCTTTCTCAGACATAGTGAGCAAGGTTGCCAATGCAGAGCATACTTAGGCTACCCCCCTTTTAGGTTACCCCGGAGAGCCTGCTGTCGAACCAAGTCCCGCAGGCTCCCCCTTACCTGCTCCATGCTGCAGGATGTTTGTCCAGCAAAACGATCCAATCTTCTCCCATCTCCGTGGGTAGCGTAGTAGACCTTCAGGCCCTGGGGTCCTATGAAGGTACCCACTGTCCTGGACCTATATAGCACCCTGGCAAACAGGAACTTATGGTTTTTACAAACTCCAAGTCCTGGGCCCAGGGTCCAGCCCTCCAAAGAGGAGCATTATAGGCAAAACCCCACGGTTTGGGGCCCGGGTACTGTCCACTTTGGCACTGAGGCTCCTTGGACAGATCCGGTTAGCCCGCCCTTAATCCCAAGGATGTGGAGCAAAGCTATTCCGTGACCAACACCTAAGACACTGGCGAAAAAAACTGAGGGAGGTTATATAGGGAGGGGACTTCCTGTTTGAGATTGCCAGTGTCCACACCTGAAGGTACTCCATATAACCCATATAGTAATGAATATGCCGCTCTGTGTCCCGTGATGTACGAGAAAGAAAAAAGCGTCAAAAACGTGGGGTCACGATTCATTTCATTAAAACACGCCCACCTCATCCACATTTGAATTACCCGGGCTTACGCCGGGCCATTTACGCTACGCCGTCGTAACTTAGGACGCAAGTGCTTTGAGAATACGGCACTTGCGTCCAAACTTGCGGCAGCGTAGCGCAAATACGATACGCTACGCCCCGCTGGCATTTACGCCAATATACGAGAATCTGGCCCAGTGTCTTCTAGTTTAGCATTAAACCTCTGATTTGCCAACAAATTCTCTCTTTAAACTGCGCACTGTTCATAGTGTAATGTGTTTTGTTTGTATTTACAGTTCTAATCAGTTCTATTGGAAAAGCTTTTCTTCTCCTATTTATATGCTTTTAAATGCTGCCGTTACATAGATATCTCATGTATGTTCTTTTATGTGATATGAATAATTGTGCTATGTATCGATGACCTAGAATGTCCCAATTAAAATTACCATTATAAAAAACAGATCTGTAAAACAATTTAAGTTAAACTAACCTTAAATTTTGAAGAAATTGATTTTGTTCCCATTTAACCCCTTATTAACCCTTAAACATATTTAGCACTAGTTAACTCATCTTTTTCCCTTACTGTAGCTATTGTTTTAATGATTTGTGATTATGATTTTTTTATTACAATTTTTTTACACTTTTGCACCGCAAAAAGCACACGACAAGTTGTGGTGCCATTATTTTTCAATGGCGCACCACCGCATTGTTTTGTAAAGTGTTGCCGTGAATTGCATTAAAAAAAAGAAGGGGCATGTGCAATTGCAAGACTGTTGGGGTTCATTGGCAGTGCATTCATTTTGAATGAGCTACTTTAAAGTGGGAACTATACTCACCAAGAATCCAGTGATGCACCCTCCCAAGAACTCATCGCCGTTCCTGGAAATCTTCTGGTGGTTGGCTTCTGGGTCTTGGTGGCTGGCTGCTGTCATTGGCCAGGCTGAGATGACATCGCTCCTGTGTATGCGCAAAAGATCTGTCAGATTTGGCATTGTGAAAATGATGCAGCGAGTTGCACTTGCGGAGCTTATTGTACAGGGGCGGACAGACAGGTTAGTAGCTTTAGGCTGGATTCACACTTGTGCGGTGCAAATTTCAGCTCTCTTATCTCTGCAGAGAGACAAGAGAACTGTTCAGCAGATCATCTCTGTTTTAGCCTAGAATTTGGAGACCTGGGAGAGGAGAGGGGGGAGGGGGGGGAAGTGCATTGAGGTGAATAAGAGAAATCCTGAAGAGAAATGAACACATCTGCAAATCAGATGGGCCTGAATTTGAACCTGAGCCGCACCGCAATGCCTAGAAAACGCACACGTTTTTTCGGCAATGTGCAGTGCGAATGCATCGCACATACATTGAATTGAAAATGTTATGCGAATTGGATGCAGTTTAAGCCACAACCAATTTGCATAGGTGTGAACCCAGGCCTTAATGCAGAATTAATGCAGCATGTCTCTTTAGCATTAAAAATCCTGCATGTCTGCCCATTTTCATTGTGGAGCCCAATTTAACTCAATGCAAAATGGTTCTCTAACAACTTGACCACCATCGCACGATGATATACGTCAGCAGAATGGCATGGGCAGGCAGATGAACGTATATATACGTCCCCTTTAAGAAGCGGCATTGTGGATGCGTGCGCGCCCGCCGCAAGCTCCGTGAGCCTGACCGCGTGTCCCGCGGACTCGATGTCCGTGGAGATACCCGTGATCATCTCACGGAGAGGAAAAAGGGGGAAATGCTGATGTAATAAGGCATTTTCCGAGTCTTCCTAGTGACAAAACACTGTAAATCGGAAGCTGTGATCAGTGTGGAATCACACACAGCCCATTCCCCCTACAGTTAGAAGCACTCCCTAGGTCACACTTCGCTCCTTCAGCGCCACCTAGTGGTTAACACTTTCACTGCCAGTGTCATTTTCACAGTAATCAGTGCATTTTTATAGCACTGATCGCTGTAAAAATTACAATGGTCCCAAAAGTGTCCGATGTGTCTGCCACAAAGTCACAGTCATGATAAAAATCGCAGATCACCACCATTACTAGTAAAAAAATAATAATGCCATAAAACTACCCCTATTCTGTAGATGCTATAACTTTTGTGCAAACCAATCACTATACACTTATTGTGATTTTTTTTACCAAAAATATGTAGAAGAATATGTAGAAGAATATGTATCGGCCTAAACTGTGTAAACATTTTTTTTTTTATAGTTTTTTTTTTGGGGATATTCATTATAGCAAAAAGTAAAATATATTGAATTTTTTTCAAAATTGTCGCTCTATTTTTGTTTATAGCGCAACAAATAAAAACCGCAGAGGTGATCAAATACCACTAAAAGAAAGCTCTATTTGTGGGGGAAAAAAGGACGTCAATTTTATTTGGAAGCCACGTCGCACAACCGCATAATTGTCAGTTAAAGCAACGCAGTGCCGAATCGCAAAAAGTGCTTTGGTCTTTGGCTAGCGAAATGGTCCGGGGCAGAAATGGTTAAACTTTTATTTTTATATGTTTTGTAGTATGCACACAATATTGATAAAAAGCGCCATTATGCAATTTGTAAATTACTTTGCAATGCTTTATACCAGAAACTTTATTGTTTTAAAACTACTACTGGTTGAACTAGAAAGAAAAAGAGCATTTTTTTTTTGTTTGGTAACATATCAACTGTATAAAAAAGAAAATATTTTTGCAAGACAATATTACCAAATAGCCTTTTTTTTTACAAAATAAAAAGTGCTATTTCATTAACCTAAGTGATAACTTAGTAATCAAGTAATAATGAAAAGCTCAAATAAAAAGCTTTGATCCGGTACACTGTAAAAATCGAATACATAATTCCATGCATTGAGATTACAGAATAACATACAAATAGATATAAAACAAATAATATGGGGTGGAGTCTAATAAACAGAGCAAATGGGGATAACACTGTCCTGGCGCCACAGGCACATTATGCCATTGACTCCTATCCCCATCACCATACAATAGATCTCCTATCATCTAACCACATGCACCGAAAGGAAATATACTCTTTTTTGAGAAATGAACACCTCTGACCAATTACAGCATTCAAATCAAGCACCAATTTGATATGAGCACCAAGCCAGAGGGGGAATGTATAATATGAGAGGCATTCACCAGTTACAATGTGTCTTCATGTTAAATACTTTCAGACAGAGTAACCAGAGCCCAGTAATTAATACCGATGAAAAGTGGAAAAGCACAAGAGTGAAAACAGACATTCAATAACAGGAGCTGTACAATGTGACTCAGTCATCATAGGCAGGGAGCTAACAGAGGGTTTTAGCTAATTGGGGTATGTGCTTCATAGCAGCTGAATACCGCTGTCACAAATATGTCTTGGCAGGAGTGAGCATTAGCTTCTGTGTTTCCATCCTGACTTACGATAATTCAAAGATCGGCTCTGGCTCATATTCAAGCTCTGCAGGACTTGTGCTGAAATCTGACAACAAATGCCGGTTTATGTTAAATTGCTCTCAATCTCTCTGAGTGCACATGTGGACAGATGGGCCCACAGCCTCTCTGCAAATTATTGGCATTAAATAAAAATATCTTAGAGACCAATATAAACTGAGAATTTTTTTAAATGTTATTTTCAACTGTTGTAGCGAACTTTCTCTATTATTTGTATACATATGTCTAACTAGCAGTGGTGCCTGGTGCTCAATTTATTTAAAAAAAAAAAAAAAAAATTAAAACAAAAAAAACAACAACCTTACTGTGCTCATCAATTGCCGCCATGGTGCCCAAGCGCAGCCACTGTGCCCATAAAACGCAGCCACTGTGCCATAAAATTGTTGCCACTGTGCCCATCAATTGTCACCACTGTGCCATCAATTGTCGCCACTGTGCCCATCAATTGTCGCCACTGTGCCCATCAATTGTCACCACTGTGCCATGTCATCAAGCGCAGCCACTGTGCCCATCAATTGAGGCCACTGTGCCCATCAATTGTCGCCACTGTGCCCATCAATTGTCGCCACTGTGCCCATCAATTGTCGCCACTGTGCCATGCCAAACACAGCCACTGTTCCATGCCATTGTCGCCATTGTGCCCATCAATTGTCGCCACTGTGCCATCAATTGTCGCCACTGTGCCATGCCAAACACAGCCACTGTGCCAATCAATTGTTGCCACTGTGCCATTGTCGCCACTGTGCCCACCAATTGCCGCCAGTTTGCCCCTAAAATGCCGTCAGATTAGCCCCCCCCCCCCCCCCTGCATGGCACTTACCTTTCTCGGCCAGCCATTCTCGGATCCTACTCCACGATCCCTCGAAGTAGTCCCGCCCGCGATGTCGATTCAGATCCGATGAACCTGATTGGCCGAGATGCGTGTCAGTGTTAACCAGGGAACGCACACCCCGTGCGTCCCCTGGTTAACTATTTTGGAAGCCGATTACAGCTCTCAGCCAACCAGCTGCCGTTATTCAGATGGCCCACACTCACCAGGGGGCCGGCCATCTGAATAGTGGGCAACGGCGATAATAGATTCATGCTCTTAATGAAAGCAATGGCCTTGCTGTAAAAAAAATTATAAAAATTTGATGCCCTATCACACAGCTGCGTAAAAATTGGTCTTTGGGTGTTGGTGGTGCCTTCAACCTGTAACCTTTTAGGGGTACTCTTGATGAAAGCAAGAATTGGCCTTGCTGTAAAAAATAAAAAAATAAATAAAAATTGATGCACCTGTCAAACAGGTGCGGAAAAATTGGTCTTTGGGTAGGTCTTCCTCTGCTTCAATGCCTCCAAAACCGCCAGAATCCTCCCTCTCCTCGTGTGTTCCTTGGCATCGCAAGAATGGTGCCTGCATAAAGCAGGACTTCAAAGTAATGATATTTAAGTCTTTCTCCCGAAGCTGTGCCTTGAGTGCCCTGTCCATAATGCCACACACAGAGTATGCTCCAGCAGGAACACAGGAGGGATCCTTGTCGCCTTTACAAATGGTAACAGTACAGTGCATGCATGCTTCATCAGCAGCCATTGGCGTGGGGGAAAAAAAAAACAAAACAGAGCTGCCCTAAGCCTGTCCTTGTGCCATACTCACACAGGTACTTGTTGAGGACCCTTTGCTGGATGTGAAGCTGCTGCAGCATTTTCAAAGTTGAGTTCCACCTGGTGGGATGTCACAAACCAAGCCAACTGAACACTGGCTGTGTATGACTGTCTGAAATAGTTCACTCTTCTGGCCTGCCTTAGAAGATCCTGCAACCCTGAAGAGAAGATATGGACAGCTGCACACCAAAAAAAAATGATGTGCTTTGTAGTGCTTTTTTCCTTTTTACTATTAAAGGCTACCTCTTCAAGGTTTTTTTGGTGTGCGGCTGTCCGTATCTTCTCTTCAAGTTTTATCTCGTGCATTGCCAGCACCCATTTGTTTCTGAGAGGATACTGATTGCACAGTGCACTCACCTGGAGCGGCTGTTTTTCCCTTCCCATCTTGCAACCCTGGGTACCCGTTTAAGAAATGCTGCACCACCAAATTGCCGACATGTGCCAGGCATGATATGGTCATATGCCCCAGTTGATGACTCTTAGTAGAAACACGTCAGGACAGCATTACTGCACCCCACATTGCCTTTTAACTTTTCTATTGTGATCACCTTTTATTTTGCTGTCATTTTCTGTATGGCAATTTTATTTAAATAAACCTCAATTGTTTGTTTGACCTGCACCATTGGGAGCATCTTTCTTCTTTTTTTTCCTTCCCTTTTCTACATTCATTGGGAGCTTACACGCATCTACATTGAATCTTGCCTGCTAGTGGAAGGAGCAGGCCTGTTCCTGCAGAGCGGAAAGAATCTCTGCTCCAGTGTGGATCCTGTTCCCTAGACAGACCAGTTGAAGCACTGCATGGCATCTTTTAGCCTGACTTGTTGAATAGCCCCTTGAACGCTTAGGGGGTACTGGTGGTTCAGCAGAGGAGGGCATGGAGGAGGAAGAAGGGGTGAAGCGGACAGATCTTGCATCCTCACCACCAGCTGTATGGAGACGTGATGGCAAAACAAGCTGTCCTGCATCTGTCCAAGTTGCAAGAAAAGTTACTCAATGTGCTATAAACAAAATATATCGTCCCTGACCATTCTGGCTGGACCACGTGTCAGCAGTAATGTGATCCTTGCTGCCTTGGCCCAAGGATGCCAAAACATTGCCTTCCACATGATGGTACAGAGCTGGATTGACCTTACGTGAAATGAAATAGCAACTGGGAATCTGTCATTGTGGTACAGCAAATTCTGCAAATTCACAGAAGGGGGTGTGCTGTGGCAGACATGTTGCAAGGACCTGCGAGATCCTTTCCTATACCATCATCCCTGTCAGTGGAGGCTGCTTAGAGGTCACGATATATAGCAGAGGTAGACATATAAGGGAAGAGAAAAATAGTTTCCCTTGTGTGTGGTTTTAGATGCTCCTGTCAACGGGCTGAGTGGTGGGGGGTTAAATGCCTTGTTAAGCATGTGGTACCTAAATGGCTGGTGTTTTTGCCACGCTTGATCCGCTTGTGGCAGAGATTGCAAAGTGCGATCTGCTGCACATGGGATAGAAGGTCCCCCCCACAGCTGAGCTGTGGAAAGTGAGCCAGGAGAGAACAGCTCCACAATCTGATGAAATAGGTTGGCTGCTCTCTACTCTTCTATGATGGCTGCCCCTGGAGGACATCCTTCCCCGTTGGTGTTTTCCTCTGCTCTATCTAGCACCCAAGTCATGTTAAAGGGGTGGTTCCCCTAAAAAGAAACTTTTAACATTGCCTGTCTCTTCTTAATAACATGTAGAATCGGCTGATAGTTTTAAAAAAAAAAAGTCTGTACATACCATTTTCGGCATGTAGTCTCACCGCCGCTTCCGGGTATGATGTGTGGGGACAGGCATCCGATCGACGCATACAGCGCGTCACGAGATGCCGTAGGAAGCCGAACGTTGGTGCGCACCAACGTTCGGCTTCTTTCGGCATCTCGTGACGCGATGTATGCGTCGATCGGATGCCTGTCATTTAAGTAGGCACGCCCATCCCCAGCCGCCAGACCCGGAAGCGACGGTGAGACTACATGCCGAAAATGGTATGTACGGACGTTTTTTTTTTAAACTACCAGCCGATTCTACATGTTACTAAGAAGAGACAGGCAATGTTAAAAGTTTCTTTTTAGGGGAACCTCCCCTTTAATGACCTCATCATCATCATCCCCTCCATCACCAGAGAGGGATTTTTCACCCTCAGAAGGCTCATCTGAAAAGAGAGCCAGAGCAGATGAAGGGGATCTACTCCGTTTTCTGCTATCTCTCAAGGGGGTTGAGACAATATTAGCAATCCTTCCTTCTAAGCCATCCAAAGCAACTTTTAAAGCGTCCTCAGTGATGTATACAGGAGCTGCCATAGGAGAAGCTGCAAAAGCAGACAGGGGCTCATCCTGTGAGACTGCCATCAGGCTGAGAGAGGGGGATGGTAAACTGCAGGCAAGCTTAGAATCCTTAGCCGTACAGGGGGGATTTTCTGGTGCCCCTTTTACTAGCCCAAATCCTTGTCTCGGGGACATAGTTCTTACTGCAAAGCAAATGTACTATCCACAAATACAATCACTGTGGTGCTATAGTCTTACAATACACAAAAAATATCAGCTCACTGCACAACCTGATGCCGAGTAGGAGTCTTAGGTTTGCCTGGTGCAATCCACAGGTATGCTTACAGCCCACAGTTCTGTGTCCATGCCGCTTACAGAAGGCTCTGGCGTGCTGGGCTTTTGAACCAGCCTCTTGGCGCCTGCACACAGGTGTCCTGTGTTGCGCACGGATCACTAGCAACCACTTGGCCCTTCCCCTATCCATGTCTTATTCAGACACTAAAAGCGTGCTCCCACCACTGTCATGGTGTTGCACAGGAGACAAGGAAGAGGGGGAGAGATTATTGGGGGGCATCATTATGGACCCCTGTATGCGTATTGTGGCAGAGCCTGTAGTGGAAGGAGGTGAGTGGTGTTATGTTTGACTGACTTCACTGAGCATGTACGTTGGAAGGCTATGTAAGAAAACCGGTTTGCACTTACTCCCTCCAGTTGCGAGAACCAGGAAAGACATCCTACTCAAAAGAAAATACATAAATAAAATTATCCTCTTCTTACCTTATCCATGCCACAGGAAAGCTACTAAAAGTAGTTCCAGCTTTCATCCATCACGGCGGGCAAGTTGAGCCAACCTTCAGGTTTACCAAGGGCTTTATTAGAGAAAACCTTATACCTGGACCTGTAGACGTATCTGCCAGAAACGTTTTGTGCCACAGATGTACTATTACAACAAAGTCTGGATGCCAGACCTCCGCAGAGACACATTACAGCAGGGGTGTCAAACTGGCGGCCCTCCAGCTGTTCCGAAACTACAAGTCCCATCATGCCTCTGCCTGTGGGAGTCATGCTTGTAACTGTTAGCCTTGCAATGCCTCATGGGACTTGTAGTTTTGCAACAGCTGGAGGGCCGCCAGTTTGACACCCCTGCATTACAGGGAAACCTAGTTTCTTCTTACACGAGGCAAGGGTACCAACAATCTTAGGCCTTTGATATATGCCCGAGGAACGGATCCAGTTATAGCTCCTGCAGCCAGACTATCAAAAGAGCATTTTTCTTGTTGAACATGACCAACCACCTTAACACTGGCGAAAAAACTGAGGTACTCTCCATTTGGGAGGGGTTATATAGGGAAGGAACTTAATTTTAATTGGGTTTGCCAGTGTCCAATCACCTGTGGTGACTACGTAACCCATTAATTAAGGCTCTGTGTCCCGTAATGTATGATCAAGAAATGGCCAAATATCGGCAGATATATCGGTCGACCTCTACTCTCGACACCCCATCAATCACAACTGGCTCAGAGCTGGTCTCCAAAAATCTACAATTTTTTCCTTTGTCTTATCCACATTTAGCTCTAAATTATTTTCTTTGCACCAACCCACAAGGTTTTCCTATCAATGTGCAGCCTCGTCACCATCCCTTATTCTCCCAACTAAATGTGGTGTCAGCTGCAAATATTAGAACAGAGTTCACCTCAAAGTGAAAAAAACAAATCATACATTAAGTATATAAAAGAAAAAAGGGGGGGGGGGGCTTAGCACACTTGCCTTTGGCACCCCTGTACTTACAGACAGCAGCCATGAGTAGCAACTACCAATCATTACCCTCTGCTGCTTATCGGCCAGGAAATCCAAAATCCAGTTCCAAAGGGTTGGGCTTAACCACAGCTAATTTTACTTTTTGCAGCATACCTAAACCCAAGTAAAATATTGCAGCTTACCATGCCTTACATGCAGTTGCAGTATTAGTTTTCCTTTTTAGGTTAGGCTAAATAAGTTTCATAAGAGCATACTCCCTTTTATACAACTACAGAAAAATATCTGATGATCCTATACATAATTTGTGCGCTTGTAACTTTCTTGGAAATAAACTGCAATCTCACACAATGTAAGCAGCCATCTTTTAAAATGTAGCCAAACTGGGAGGATGCCTAGGGTGACAATGTTGCACCACTATAGATACATTACAATAGATGAGCTTGGTCAACCCAGGACAGGTAGTTAGTTAATAGCAGGTTCACCAAGTGAACATATGGAAAAAAACTAAAACCAATAGAGACATCACAACTAAGGACTGGTAAGATGAAATGCATTACATTTTTTTTTTTTATTCAGATATGTTTTGTTAAATTTAAATAAATGTTTGTTTTTCCGCATAAAGGGGGCTATGTGTTAGCTCTAAAAAAAATATATAAAAAAAAAAAAATATATAAAAAAAAAAAAAAACACCCCTTAATGTTACGTTAAAGCTCAACATTACACTCCAGTGCCTATTCTCATTCTAACCATCCATAGAAATATTAGCTGGTTTAAAGAGGAAGTAAACCCTCTGGGGGAAGTTACACCTACAGGTAAGCCTAGATTAAGGCTTACCTGTAGGTATTTACAATATCTCCTAAACCTACACGGTTTAGGAGATATTTCCCAAAAAGAATGCAACGATGTCTATGGCGCATTCGCGCCATAGATAACGGCGCAGCGCACTGGTAATGCCGGATTTGTGAATGGCCAATGCTGGCTTTGACAACTCCCCGGCGCATGCAGAGTGACGTCTTCGCCACTCCGGCCAATCACAGCGCCGGAGCGGCGATACCCGGAAGTAACCTTCCGGAGAGATGTCTGAGGCTGGAGGTGGAGACAAGGATGGCTTCAATCTACGGTAAGTAATTCATAATGAGCTAGTATGCTAGTCATACTAGATCACTATGCCTTTGTTTTGCAGGTTGTTGTTTTTTTTTTTTAATTCTTTGGGGGTTTACCATTGCTTTACTATTGTCAAAATACATTTTACTGCCTAGCAAGAACAGTTTTCCTCTATACCCAGATTCCCATTTCTTAAAAATAATGGAGGGGGCAATGAGGGATCTAGGGGGGAATTGTCTTTAATGTGTAATTCATTAGTGTTGCACTGTTCCCTTTCCATGTGACATTGTAATTATTGCCCACATATATTTATTCAAAACCAAGGACTAATACTTCAGAACAACCTCTCTCAACCATGGTTCTATGGAGTTCCGCCAGAGGTTGTTAGGGATTTTTTGTTCCTTGAGCAATCTGTTTCTCAGATAATTAACCACTGACATTAAAGCGGAACTAAGCCCATAGTCTTAACGGTTTAAAACCAGTTACATTTCCGGCATGCCGGGAATGCTATTTGTCACATTAACTTGTGCTTTCAACCTGTCAACCCATCAACTGATTACATGTGCAGGACCCATAGCAGTTGCAAATCAAACAGTGGCCAAGATGGCAGCTTCCTTATGTGAAAAGAATAGGAGGGTTTGGTTCTGCATTAATTATCTTTTTGACCCTCTATAGGGGGGAGGGGGTCAATTTTTCTCATTTACCACCAATAAGGGGTTTTATCCCCACTGAGCACCAATGTAAGAAGCATTTTAAAATTCTGATAACCAGTATAAAGACGCTCTCCTCTTTATTAACCACTTGCCCACCGCGCCATAGACATTTTACTGCTATAGCGCGGTGGGGTAACTGTGGGACGACGTACCTGGGATGTCCTCGTGCACTTCCGCGTTTGCGCGTCCCCTGGAACGCGCTCGCGGAAGTGTCCGTGCTCGCCGGGTCTAGAAGACCCGGCGCATCACGGTAAATTGCCGCTGATGGCGGCCGTTTACCACGCGATCGCTCCGTCAAAAGACGGAGCGATCACTTGTAAACAAACCGGCGTCATTTGATGACGCCGGTTCCTCCCTCTCCTCTCTGTACCATTCGGTACAGTGTGAGAGGAGAGGGGGGGGAGCAGGTGGCAGCAGCGCTGTGGCTGGATCTGTGACAACTGCAGTCACAGATCCAGCCATCCATCCATCCATCCCAGCTCAGCCATCCCTGCCCCATACTGGGCAATACCCCAATACTCTGCAATACCCCAATACCCTGCAATACCCCAATACCCTGCGCGATACTCTGCAATACCCATTTTTTTAAAGCACCCCTGTCCCCGTGTGCTCGCATGCAGAAGTGAACGCATACGCAAGTCCCACCCACATATGAAAACTGTGTTCAAGCTACACATGTGAGGCATCTCTGCGAACATTAGAGCGAGAGCAATCATTTTGGCCCTCCGTAACTAAAAACATGTAACCAATAAAAGTAATTAAAGCGTCGCCTATGGGGATTTTTAAGTAGCGAAGTTTGGCGCCATTCCATGAGTGTGCGCAATTTTGAAGTGTGACATGTTGGGTATCTATTTACTCGGCGTAACTTCATCTTTCACATTATGAAAAAAAATTGGGCTAACTTTACTGTTTTTTTTTTTTTTTAAGCACAAAACAGTTTTTTTTTTAAAACACGCGTTCAAAAAATGTCTGCGAAAATACCATGCGAGATAAAAAGTTGTAACGGCCGTCATTGTATTCTCTAGGGTCTTTGCTAAAAAAGCATATATAATGTTTTGGGGTTCTATGTAATTTTCTTGCAAATAAATGATGATTTTTCCATGTAGGAGAGAAATGTCAGAATTGGCCTGGGTGTTCCAGAATGCCTGATGGCGTTCCCTGCATGTTGGGCCTCTGTATGTGGCCACGCTGTGTAAAAGTCTCACACATGGGGTATCGCCATACTCGGGAGGAATAGCAGAATGTGTTTTGGGGTGTCATTTGTGGCATGCATTTACTATGTGTGAGAAATAACCTGCTACTATGACAGAAACAAGATTTTTTTATTTTTTACAGAATTTTCAGTCGTTTCTTTTATAGCGCAAAAAATAAAAAACCCAGAGGTGATCAAATACCACCAAAAGAAAGCTCTATTTGTGTGAAAAAAAGGACAAAAATTTCAAATGGGTACAATGTTGTATGACTGAGTAATTGTCATTCAAATTGTGAGAGGACCGAAAGCTGAAAATTGGTCTGGTCAGGAAGGGGGTTTAAGTGCCCAGTGGTCAAGTGGCTAAATTGGTTTACATTATGTCCTTCTCCCATTCACCACCAATGTAAGGGAGCATTCCTACACTGACCACCAATGCAAAGGAACAATTTAATGGCCAACAATTAGGGGGGGCATTATAATTAACAATTTAAGGGGCATTTTTCCACCGAACATCTAAGTATTGAGCAGTTTCTCAACTGACCTTCAATGACAAGTTTTCACTGTCTGGGATTAATTACTGGCGATTGTTATTACTAATACTGAAAATGTTGGCTTATAGTACACCACATTCTTTAATTTTATTGATTATTAATAGTAAAAACTCACTATTCACACTGATGTAATAAAATTCTGTAAGCAGAGATTCGCTGAGACCTGAAGGTTATTTTAAGGGTTCCTCTGTTAAAAAAGGTTGAGAAAAAACTCCTTTAGATAACGGACATGCATTCTTTTCCTTAATGTTCAATTTATATAAAGCATTGCTAAAAGATCCTTGACCGAGACTGAAGCAATAGTTTGTGAAACATGGATAAGAAGACCATAATGATGATACATAAAACCAATTCAATTTTTTCTTCAACATTTTATTTATTAACATAGAATGGACTTTGACATTAAATTCCCAATGATTTACAATATTTACCAGGGCACAGCTCTGTAGAAACCGCATTTATTCCTTGGACACCAACTAGAACCACAAATCGCATAGAGGGAAAAGAACAGTCAGATGTTCCGAATACCTTGTATTAGAAATGTAGAGTCTTCGGCTATTTTATAACCTCTCAAGTGCTTTTCATTGGTAAAATTAAGGCATGGTGTGATTGCACTTTCATTGGCTGCAAAACTACAACACTCCATGTTTCAGATTGGTCATGTACATATTTACTGGATAGTTTACTGATCTGTAAAATTTGCTTTCCTTTTCTCCACAAATGCAGTCATTCCCTCTTTTCGGTCATCCTGAAAACAATCAGATTCGATGTTCAATTCATTACTCAAGTCAATTCACAGTTAGAAAATAAGAACATCGTGAAACACCTTACCGTAGCAAACGTGGAATGGAAAAGTCGTTTCTCAAGACGGTTTCCTTCGGACAATGACAATTCAAATGCTGTAAAAACAGGCAACAATAAGTCTAGCATAGTTGTTAGGCAATATTGATATATAGACATTTTTAACTTGGCCTTAAAGCAGAACTCTAGTTCAAACCCCCCCCTCCCCGAAAAAAGATCCCATTAACCACTTCCCGACCGCCTCACACCGATATATACGTCAGCAGAATGGCACACGGGCAGGCAAATGGGCGTACTTGTACGTCCCTTTGAAATTGCCGTCCAGCGGGACTAGAGTAGCCGAGCCTGCCTGACTATACACGAGTGTACTGCGCTCGGCATATGCAGGCGCAGTATTCAAACTTGGCGCGGGAAAGCGGGGATCGAGCGGGGAGGACGCCGCAGAAGGACGCTGGACCCGACAAAAAGGACACCCGAAGCCGCCGATGGATGCAGCGTAAGACACCAAAACTGTAAGTGCAAAAATCTTTTTTTCCACAGGAATGGGGGCCACTTTAGCGGTGCACGCTATACGCGGGAGCACGCTATTCCCTGATAAATACGGTATATAAATATATATCCTCCTAACAAAAGGGCAGGGATTAAAAATACACAGTCTTTTGACCTTTGATGGAGTTGTTCTTAAAGTTTTCCCTTCATTCATTAGTAAATATTAGGTAGTAAAATGCGGCTCCCGAGTTCCTTAAAAGGAACACTAAAAGTTTGTTTTTTATTAGATCAATTGATTGCTGTAAGCTAGAGCATTTAAATATCACTTACCTCGTTTTTCCTTTTGACCTCCAAAATACAGTAATCCAGGTTTGAAAATGCCATTTCCTGTCTCTCCTCTTCTTGCTTTCCACCAGCATCTGAGCCGTTTTGCATGGTGGAAAGCAGAATGTGCTCATCCCTCCCTATGACTACAGCCCTACGTGAAGTTGCTCTCTTATCCCTCACAGGCATGGAGGCTAAGCCTAATAGGAACTGTAGTTCCCATTCGGCTGCGATTTAGCAAGAATGAATGAGCACCGCAAACCAGGAAGTCAGTGAGAATAACGATTCAGGAGGGCTGGAGGTGAATAAAACAGCTCAATTTCAACAGGTAGTTATAATGCAAAACATTACTTTTTACTTTATCAGCTACTGTCAGACTTTAATTTAAGGAAAATATTTGTCTTTACAACCCCTTTAACTTTGCCTTTTCAGAAAGAACTAACAACTGTGTCCAGCTTTACTGCATATGTACAAATCTTTCTCCATTTCTTTCTATGGGCAGTCCAAAATATTGGTGACACTCGGCCAGCCAGAAGAGTAATGAAAAGGCAAGTACTTTGCTACCTGGGCTTCATTGATGGGGGTGGAGGGAAACCTTAACCACTTAAGACCCGGACCAAAATGCAGGTAAAGGACCTTGCCCCTTTTTGCGATTCGGCATTGCGTCGTTTTAACGGTCGTGCGACGTGGCTCCCAAAAAAAATTGGCGTCTTTTCCCCACAAATAGAGCTTTCTTTTGGTGGTATTTGATCACCTCTGTGGTTTTTATTTTTTGCGCTATAAACAAAAATAGAGCGACAATTTAAAAAAAAAATGCAATATTTTTTACTTTTTGCTATAATAAATATTCCTCAAAAATATATAAAAAAACATTTTTTTTCCTCAGTTTAGGCCGATACGTATTCTTCTACGTATTTTTGGTAAAAAAAAAAATCGCAATAAGCGTTATCGGTTGGTTTTCGCAAAATGTATAGCGTTTACAAAATAAGGGATAGTTTTATTGCATTTTTATTAATTATTTTTTTTTACTACTAATAGCGACGATCATCGATTTTTTTCGTGACTGCGACAATATGGCGGACACTTCGGACAATTTTGACACATTTTTGGGACAATTGTCATTTTCACAGCAAAAAATGCATTTAAATTGCATTGTTTACTGTGGAAATGACAGTTGCAGTTTGGGAGTTTACCACAGGTGGCGCTGTAGGGGATGTGTGACCTAATGTGTGTGTTTACAACTGTAGGGGGGTGTGGCTGTAGGTGTGACGTCAGCGATCGCGTCCCCCTATTACAGGGATGACGCGATCGATGCTACGCCACAGAGAAGCACGGGGAAGCCGTGTGTACACACGGATCTCCCCGTTCTTCCGCTCCAGGGACGGATCGCCGCACTCCAGCGGCGATCGGGTCCGCGAATCCTGCGGTCCCGGAGCATCGGACCGGGTCGCGGGCGCGCGCCCGCGACCCACGGCTGGGTACTAAAATCAACGTATATATACGTTGATGTGCCCAGCCGTGCCATTCTGCCGACGTAAATGTGCAGTAGGCGGTCCTTAAGTGGTTAAAGGACACTTTCACGAAAAGTGAAGTTGTCAATTTAAATTTCCTGTTTCTTTCTAACTTGAATATAAAATATTTCCCACTCCTGCATGCATCCATATATTTTGCAGAGAATTAGTACAGTAACAGTTAATAAAAAATTAACTTGCATCTACCTTTTTGTTAGTACAGCTAGGACAATACAGATTTGCAACATACAATAATGTATTTTTCCCTTACCCCCATTGACAGCCTCTTTGGCCATCGCCACAATGAGTTTAGAATTCCCAGCTATCTTTTCAGCACAGCCGATAGCCTCTTCAACAACCTTATCCGCTGGGAACACTTTGCTGACAAGTCCTGCAAGTACAAGTTGTAAACATACATTTTGTTAGCTTAAAGTGGAGGTTCACCCTAAAAACATGTATTTAACATTCCATTCAGCATAATTCCAACATTTACACTTTCCTTTTTTTTGCTGTACATACCGTCTTATTGTTATTTTTCATCCGGCTTCTCACTTCCGCGGGAGTAGGTGTTCCTATGCAGAGGCTAGATGATTGACGCCTTGTAAAAAACTTCCCCCCGGTGCATAAGGCGCGTCACCAGTTTTCCGAAAGCAGCCAAACTGCGAGTCGGCTCTATACGGCGCCTGCGCCTGCTGTGTAGAGCTGACTGTGCAGGCGCCGTATAGAGCCGACTCGCAGTTCGGCTACTTTCGGAAAACTGGTGAGGCGCCTTACACGCCGGGGGAAGTTTATCACAAGGTGTCAATCATCTAGCCTCTAGAACCCGGAAGCCGGGTGGAAAACAATAATAAGACGGTATGTACAGCAGAAAAAAAAAATGGCATAGTGCAAATGTTGGAATTATTCTGTTTTTAGGGTGAACCTCCGCTTTAAATCTTTTTTCAATTGGAAAAAAAAAACACTACTCTGCAAGTTCACCCTACAGCAGTGGTTCTCAACCTGGGGGTCAGGACACCCTTGGGGGTCAAATGACAATTTGCCAGGGGTCACCAAATCTTGGGCTGTTCCTGAAACCTGCAGCACTCTCAGCCTTTTCACAGCCATCCAGCAGGGCTGTCCCTGGAGCCTGTGGCCACCCAGCTGGGCTGCTGCTGAAGCCCTTGCCTGCCCATTCAGTTGACAGCATAGCTGTGGGGCAGAGACTAGAGGTCAGCTGACTGGTGAGAAATGTTAAGTGGGAAGGGCTGGAGGAGACCCTATCTCCTGATTTCGGCATAGGTGTCACTGCTGCGAAACACCACAGAGCTGGCGACACATTGAGTAACACTACCTGTGATTAAAGTTGCCATTTAAAGTCCCCACTATAGTTCTCAGATCAGCAGCATGATCTTGATCAAGAGCATCTAAGCTGGCTGATCAGAACTCCCCGCCAGCACTCCCCCCCCCCCCCCCCCCCCCCCCCCCCCCAAGTTGTAAGAGAAGGAATAAAAGCAGAGAATACATGGAAGGGAGAGGAAAAGAGAGGAACAAAGAAAAAAGGGAGACAAAGAATAAGAGAAAGAACAAGAAAGATGACTAGAGAGGGATTGGGGGACAAGAAATTAAGATAGAGAGATACAGTAGGTGACCGCTATATTGTGTCAATCTCGCTCCCTTTCTCAGCGATATTGACCATCTCCGAGCCCCATCGCAGGAGCCAGCGCCGAGCTGGTTTGCCGCGATAGAGACAAAGCCGTCATAGAAGCGACGGGGATCCGACGTGGATTCCCGCCAATTCTACACGTGGGCGGCGTCTGGTATGAATCTGGTATGAATTTAAATAAAAATCCGGCATGGGTTCCCCCCTCAGGGGCATACCGGTCCCTTAGGTCTGGTATGGTTTGTAAGGAGACCCCCCTACGCCGAAAAAACGGACCCGTATCCAAAGCACGCCGCCCGGCCGGTCAGGAAAAAGAGGTGGGGGCGAGCGAGCCCACGTGGGTAGGTAACGAAGCATGATGGGACTGTGACGTCGTAGGTGGCCTATATAAGTCGGTGCGAGCCGCCGCACCGGCATTGCAGCGAAAGGAAGCAACATGTCAACACCTAAAGGAAAGAAGCAGCAAAGACAGCAGAAGACAGAAGGCGACAGAAGAAGAAGCAAGAAGACAGAAGAAGAAGAAGAAAGAAGAAGAAGACAGAAGCACACCACCCCCTGCCGAAGACGTCGGAGGAAGCCTGCTGGACGGTGGGCGCTTTTATAAAAGCGACCCCCCCCCCCCCCCGGCGGCGGGAGAGAACCAGACGGCGGCGAAGAACAGGGGCACCCACCCCCCCGCCAAAGACGTCGGAGGAAGCCCGCCGGGGGGGGGCTCCTTTTATAAAAGCGCCCCCCCCCCCCGGCGGAAGAGAATCAGATGGCGGGAAGGGCGGCTAAATATTATAAAACCCCGTGTGGTTTATTTGTGTTTACACTTTTCTTGCAGGTGAATGGGTAGGGGTACGATGTACCCCATACTCATTCACTTAGGGTGGGGGGCCAGATTCCGATAAGCCTCCCGCCCGCATACCCCGACAACCAACGGCCAGGGTTGTCGGGAAGGGGCCCTGTCTTCATCAACATGTGGACAGGGTGCTCTGGGGTGGGGGTGCCGCAGTGCGCCCCCCTGCCCCAGAGCACCTGCCCCCCCCATGTTGAGGGCATGCTGCCCGGTACAGCTCAGGAGGGGGGGCGCTCGCTCGCCCCCACTCCTTTCCTGACCGGCCAGGCGGCGTGCTTTGGATACGGGTCTGGAATGGATTGTGGGGGGCCGTAGGGGGGGTCTCCTTACAACCCATACCAGACCTAAGGGCCCAGTATGCTCCTGAGGGGGGAACCCATGCCGGATTTTTATCTAAGATCCGGCGGGGAGTTTCCCCCTCAGGATTCATACCAGACGCCGGCCACATGTAGAATTGGCAGGAATCCACGTCGGATCCCCGTCGCTTCTACGACGCGCTCGCTGAAATGTGCTTTTACTATTCCAGCGAGTGCGAGATGTCGGCACCCTGTCGCTGAGAATCAGCGCGATGCTGTCGTGCTAAAAACACATTCTCGGCGGCAGGTACTGTGAAAGTTTAAGAAAGGAAAACAGAGAGTGGTACATCCTAAAATGTACCACAAGGGGTTTAAATACTATTACGAGTGTAAGGGACTTAGGGATCCCTAAGGGCCATTTCACACTGGTGCGTTTTTGCCGCATTTTCGCGCTAAAAATAGCGCTATTAAAACGCCCCCCATGCACCCCTCCATTGAAATGAATTAAAAACGCGGTAAAAACGCTGTAAAAACGCGGTAAAACGCTGTAAAATCGGGGTGTTTTGCCGCGATTTTAATCGCGGAAAAAACAGAGATTTTACCGCGATTTTATCGCGTTTTACCGCGTTTTTAATTCATTTCAATGGAGGGGGGCATGGGGGGGCGTTTTAATAGCGCTATTTTTAGCGCGAAAACGCGGCAAAAACGCGGCAAAAACGCACCAGTGTGAAATGGCCCTAAGTGTCCGTGGGCTAGGGGCACAAATTACTTGTCTGGCCTTAGGTGCTGAAAACCCATGCTACAAAAATCCTACCGTTAGAGGGTCCCCACAACTTTTTATCAAGGGGTCACGGCACTAGAAGGTTGAGAACCACTGCCCTACAGTATACTGATAATACATTTTACACCTAACTTTACATCTAACTTATTTTACAAGGCAAGGACAGCCAAAATGAATTTGTCAGATCTAGGTCCCCTCTACTGAATTCCCCTAAAGAATAAACCAAATAATCCTATAATGGGTGTGCGATGCAAAGCATAAAATGGAGCAAAGCTATTTACAGTCTGCAATTGTAACTCCCAAAAAAGATCTTTCAGGTTTGTGAAAACCTAAACGGTTGGATAATCAAACCCATAGCTCCCAAACAAAATGTCTATGTTTTATTACCTACTACCACGGTTACATTCACTATATAATAATATTGGGCTACCGTGACGCAACCCCAGTAAAGACACTCCATAACAAGTTGTTTGTGCTCCTGTTCATAAGCCAAGGCACATATCTGACACATACAGTATAAACTATTTGTACTTCCATGTACAGGCAATCATTCTACTGTGAATACATATAAGAGTAAAAATAATGATTCAGGGCAAGTTCTTATAAATTATAGTATTTCTTTTTTTTTCTATGCTATATTTAATTTTAAACATTTATACAAAGAAACATACTTCAAATGCATGCGCATCACACATAACTTATCACAGATCAATTCTACTATAAACAAATAATTTCAATTAATTTTTTCTAAATATAAATGACGATATAAAAACAAAGTAGGTCTCTATTCTCCCTCCACAAATGCACAGCCATATTCTCTAGAGCAGGCATAGAAGGACCATTTTGTCCATTTTATATTAAACTTCTGCTCTCTGCCTTGCATAATTGCACCACCTTTTCCATAGCATATATGTCAGCTTTTTTTTAAGCCACAGGGAGACCGAGGGAGGCAATTCCTGCTTCCAGAGGGCTAAAAACACATGACTTGGCTGCATTCGGGAGATGAACGGTCATTGAATTTCTATATTTACACCTAGAAAAATTTGGAGAAGGTATCTAGCAGGTTCAAAACCCAAATCCTAATCTGTCAACTGTCCTATCATGTGTCCAACTTTAGTCCAGAATTCCTTCAGTTTCCGACACGACCAAAAACCTTAGTTACACTTACCGGTATTACTATGAGTCTTTCAGGACAGCACTTGGAGAGAGCGCAGCTCCACCGACTTCCCAGGAAACACTGCAGTCACTGCTATAACTTCCGCCCACCGCCACCATGGCCTCAGTTGTACACGAGCACCTCCGGCCATACTGAAATAAGATAAGCAGAACATAGCAACTAAAACATGTTAGTACAACACACACATATATATATATATATATATATATACACACATATATACACCAGAAGAGAGAAGGGTGGGTTATCGGTGCTGTCCTGAAAGACTCATAGAAATACCGTTACCGGTAAGTGTAACTAAGGTTTTCTCACTTCGTCTTTCAGGACAGCACTTGGAGATGATAACCGAGTACTTACTCTAGGGTGGGACCACCGCTTGCAGGACCTTCCTGCCAAAAGACTGCTCTGCCGCTGAGAGCAGATCCATCCTGTAGTGGCGAGTAAAAGTGGAAAAACTCGTCCACGTAGCTGCCTTGCAGATAAGCTCTGGTGAAGCTCCAGCCCGTTCTGCCCAGGAAGTTGCCACAGCCCTTGTAGAATGTGCCACCACCCCTGGGGGAGGTCCTATACCCCTAGCCTTATAGGCCTCGTGGATAGCCATACGGAGCCATCTGGCTAGTGTACTTTTGGAAGCACCGTACCCCCTACGTGCACCCGAGAACAACACAAACAGAGAATTGGATTTTCTAATTTCCCTGGTGACTTCCAGGTAGTGCATAATGCACCTTCTGACATCTAAGGTATGAAACTCTTCTTCCCTTGAACCGGAAGGCGCCGGACAAAAGGTAGGTAACACTATTTCTTGTGTCCTATGGAAGGCCGATACCACCTTAGGAAGGAACCCAGGATCTGTCCTCAACACGACTCTATCTGGGAAGATGGTCAAGAAGGGTTCCACAATAGAAAGAGCCTGTAGCTCACTAATTCTCCTAGCCGAGGTGACGGCCACTAAAAGGACCGCTTTCAGCGTCCAAAATTTTAAAGATGCTGCTAACAGTGGTTCGAAAGGTCTTTTTGTCAGACCCCCCCAAAACCACCGATAAGTCCCACTTGGGAAAAAACTTAAAGGGGGGAAGGCCTAGCCCTGGCCAATGCCTTAAAAAAATCTGATGACATAGGGATCTAGAGATAACCGTCTCTCTAGAAATACTGATAGCGCAGCAACCTGCGCTTTCAGGGTGCTGGCTGCCAGACCCTTGTCCATCCCGTCCTGTAAAAACTCCAGGACCGCAATATTATTCATAGGGGCACAATTCTTTGAACTGCACCAGGAATTAAAGACCCTCCAGGTCTTGAAATAAATCGCCCTGGTAACTTCCTTTCTGCTACTAAGTAGCGTATCCACTAACCGTTTAGATAAACCCTTCCTACTCAGGATTAACTCTTCAGTAACCAGGCCGCCAGGTTGAGCCGATCCACATTGGGATGGATCAGAGGACCCTGGTACAACAAGTCGTTTCTGACTGGAAGTAGCTGATGAGGTTCTATTGCCAGTTTCAGCAGGGTTGAAAACCAAGGCCTTTTGGGCCAGTATGGGGCTATCAGGATGAGAGTCGTCTTTTCTACCTGAAGTTTCCGCAGAACTAATGGAATCATTTGTACTGGGGGGAAAGCATAGCACAAACGGAAGGGCCAATGCTGAACTAGCGCGTCTAGACCCTCCGCTTGATCCAGTCTGTTGAGGGAAAAGAAAACCGGAACCTTGGCGTTGGCTTGGGACGCGAACAGGTCTATCTGAGGGGTTCCCCACCTGTCTGCTATTTTCTGGAACACCTCTGAATTTAGACTCCACTCGGATTCTAGAACCCTCCTCCTGCTTAGGAAGTCTGCCAGGTGGTTTAAACTGCCCTTTAGGTGTACTGCAGACAGAGATGCCAAGTTTGTCTCTGCCCAGTAAAGCATGTGTAGAGCCAGGTTCAGGAGAACCCTGCTCCTCGTGCCCCCCTGCCTTGAGACGTAAGCTACCGCTGTAGCATTGTCCGACAGTATCTGGACATGCTGACCCTGTATCGTCTCCTGGAAGGCCCAAAGCCCTAGGCAAACGGCTTTGAGTTCCCTCCAATTGGAGGATCTCTTGGACTCTTCCCTGGACCAGGACCCCTGAGTCAATTGACCCCCGAGGTGAGCACCCCATCCCCAGGAGCTGGAATCCGTAGTTAGGACCATTGTAGCGGGGAAGGACCACACTAGACCCTGACTCAGATTTGCGTGAGCCCTCCACCACCAAAGTTTCCTTTTTACTGAGGTTGGAACCCTGATCTCCTTTTCTAGGGGTTCTCCATGCGTCCAATTCTGTAGAATCGCCTTCTGGAGACTCCTTGAATGCAGGCGGGCCCACTGCACCGCAGGAATGGAGGATGTGAGAAGTCCCAGGGTGGACATAGCTGCACGAACTGACACTGACAGATTCGTCTGCACTGCCTTCACTGCTGCCTGAACCTTGATTATTTTCTCCTCTGGTAGAAATAACCTCTCCTGGATGGAGTCTATTGTGTACCCCAAAAAGACTATGACCCGAGAGGGGACTAGATTTGACTTCTCTCTGTTCATAATCCAACCTAGGCCCTCCAAATGGGCCTTGGTCCTCCATAGGTCTTTGAGAAGCTGATCTTCTGTCTTGGCGAACAACAGGAGGTCGTCCAAGTATGGAATTACCGAAACTCCTTCCAGCCTTAGAGGTGCCAAGGCCTCCGCCACCACCTTCGAAAAGATTCTCGGAGAGGAGGAGAGACCGAACGGCAGGGCCCTGAACTGAAAGTGTTTGATCTCGCTTCCTGTCCTGATCGCTAGGCGCAGGAAACGCTGAGAAGAGGCTTTTATCGGGATGTGAAGATAAGCATCCCTTAGGTCTATCAAAGCCAGAAAGCAACCTGCAGGAAGGAGCCTTCTGACCGAGTAGATGGTATCCATCCGGAACCTCTTGTACTTGATTGATTCTGAACTTAAAATTCCTGAAATCGGTCAAACGAAATTTTCCTGCCGTTTTTTTTTACTAGAAAAACATGGGAGTAGCAACCCGCCCCCTGTTCTTGTTGGGGTACCGGGGTGATCACCCTCTGTTGGAGAAATTCCTCTAACAGCGACATCATTGCCCTGGATTTCTCCTGATCCTTGGGCAGCTGGGTCGCATAGAAACGCGACGGTGGTTTCTCTGAGAACTCCAGTGCGTAGCCCTCTGCAATAACTTGAGGATGTATGCACTGGAAGTCGTCTTTGCCCACTGTGGAAGGAACGACTGAAGACGTCCTCCCACAGCCGGGCGACCGTCACTGGGGTTTAGCGGGCTGGCTAGGGGAGCGAAACACCCCGGGTCTCCCTCTACCTCTCTGAGGCCGCCAGGACCTTCCACCCTGACCTTTTTGTATCTCTGTAGGATCTTGGGGCTGGAAAAAAGGACGAAAATTTTTCCTGGTCCGCGGTACTACCTTCTTTAAGGGGAAGGCTTTTTTCCTATCCGCCGTCCTATCCAGAACAGTGTCCAGACCGGCGCCAAATACCAAATCTCCATCGAAGGGCAGTCCACATAACTTAGCCTTCGAAGCCGTGTCCCCAGTCCAGGTTTTGACCCAGAGAGCCCTCCTGGCCGAATTCACTAGGGCCGAGGAACGGGCTGATATTCTCACTGACTCGGCTGAGGCATCCGCCATGTAGCCTACTGCCTTCAGAAGAATTGGGAAGGACTCTAGCAACTCTCTGCGTGAGGTCCCAGACTCAATGTGACCCTTCAGCTGTTCCAACCAATGCTCAAGGTTCCTGGCCACTACTGTGGATGCCATAGCCGGTTTGAGGTTGGCCAGGGAGGCATCCCAAGCCTTTTTTAAGAGCGCCTCTGCTCTTTTATCTAGGGGATCTTTTAAAGGTGCCCGTATCCTCAAAGGCCAAGTCCGTATTTCGGGATACCTTTGAGAACGCAGCATCCAGCTTAGGTTTCTTATTCCATACCTGCGCTGGATCCTCATCAAAAGGAAATCTCCTCTTAAGTGATCGGGAAAAGAAAGGAGCCCTCTCTGGGTCTTTCCACTCCCTTCTGACCGCATCTGACAATACTCTATGTACTGGAAAGGTTCGATGCTTGACTTCGTCTAAACCCTGGTACATCTTGTCATGCAGAGACAAATGCGTCTTATCCATCTTAATATTTAAGGAGGTCATCCACCTCTTCTAAAGGATAACTTGTAACGTGAAGAAGAAGATTCTCCTGTATCTTCTTCTTCCGCCTCTGACCCTGAGACTAGGCTGCTAGGCTCTTCCTCCTCGGACTCACTACCTGCCCCTCTATAATCCAAAGGTGCACTAGTGGAGGCCTTAGCTGCTGACCCCGACGCCGCCCCTCTGTCCAAGTAGGAGCGAAACGACTGAAAGGTCTCTTCTAGCTCTTTCCTAAAGGAAGAGAGTATCTCTTTGGGTTGTTCGGAGGCTGCACTAGTAGAGGCTTCCCCTTTGACTATGTCCACGATGCATGCCTTGCATAACGGCTTAGTCCAAGACCCTTTAAGGGTTGCTTTGCAGGTAGCACACTGTTTCTTAGGAGGGGGCACTGCAATTTTTAGCTTCTCTTTAGCTTTCTGAAAAACACAAAAGACAACAACCCCATGTTTAACTTTTTGTGTCTCAGACCCAAACCACCACCACCACAAAACAGCCAGTGAACAAAAAACACACCATGTCCCATCACCGCTGTACCAAACAAACAACACTCTCCCAGGGACGTGACTAGGGTGAGTGAGGCAGGCTCCTCTCCCCAAAAGGGGCAGTAGGAGGGACATAACAAGGAACCAGGTAGACTTAAACCGCTGTTTTCCTACCTGGGCCGGGCTGGTGCATGTGGCTCCTGCTCCCGCCACCTCCGCTGCGTCTTCTGGCTCCATTCTCCCAGAACGCAGCGATCGTTTGTGCGCCTCCTTTTGAAAAGCCCCGGTTAACCCCACCGCTGTGGGAACCGGAAATTGCACCGCCGAGGCTGCCCCTCCCTTCTGCGTTCCAGCGGCCGGAACCGGAAGCCGCCACGCACCACCGGAAGTCCCACCTCCACCGGAAATGACGTCCCCCGCCCTCCGTACCGGGACATCGCGGACCCCAGGAGACCGGCATCTAACCGCCCCCAACCTGGCCCGCAATGCCCAGCCTATTGGCGCGGAACCCCCGGCAGCCTTTACCCTCGCCGGGCTTGAGAAGAGGGGAGCACCGAAACGTCCCCCACGCGTCAGGGGGGAGGTAGGGTCTGCCTCCTGAAGAAAACAACCGATCGCAGGTATGCCTTTAATCCGTCTCCCCCTGGAGAGAGTCCAGCATCCTCCTGGTTCCCTGCAGCGCTTCCACCATGGCCGGAGGAAACACTACAACTGAGGCCATGGTGGAGGTGGGCGGAAGTTATAGCAGTGACTGCAGTGTTTCCTGGGAAGTGGGTGGAGCTGCGCTCTCTCCAAGTGCTGTCCTGAAAGACGAAGTGAGAAAAATATGGAGCCTATTGCCCTCTGCCTCTCCACAACACCAGCACATATTCGTCCTTTCCGGATAGATTCTATGCAGCAATGATGGAACTCTATACCATCGAGTGAGAATTTTATAACACAGCTCTTGGTACTTACTAGCCATTGAGGAGTAATGGGCAACATATAAGATATATCTCTGCGCTCTTCTTATAATGTAATATCCAAGTCTCTTTCCCATTTCTGAAGGAATCCCAGGACATAGCCTTCTGATGATTGTACTAACAGTTTGTATACCTCAGATACACCATGAGCCGAAGGAGCTTTTACCAAACATAGATTTTCCAAGGGTGTATTTCAGCGATCTGACCACTCCTTACGAAGAAGCGAACTAAGAAAATGGTTAAGTGGCTGCAGCCGCCATGGATCCAAAGGCAGATTAAACATCAACTGTATTTCCGTCCTGGTTTATAGCCTGTGTTCAAGGTAATAACCTAGGCAAAATTTACCCTGTCTCACAGTTTGTCTGAAACCGCCATCTGTATAGCTGGGGGGAAATGCCGGATTTCCCAATATTGGGTTAAGCCGGGATATTTCTCCAACCATGGCTTGTTGTACTACTTGCAGAGTTGCCGCTATTAAGGAATGGTGCCTCAGGATGTGTTTGGCCTTAACCATGGCACACACTGGAGTGTTATCTGGGTACATGATTGTTCAAGCGCTACCCACGTTTTATAACCCCCATCTCTGCACCATGCTATTAGCCTGGCGAGATGCACTGTACATGTTCTACCTCTGGTAATTCTTCTAAAAAGTATTTTAGTATAGGTAAAAAGCAATGATCCTTCAAAGTATTTAGCATAGCCAAAAATCACAAGGAAATAAAAACCTGCTTGCTTGGCTTCATTAGCAGATATGCGATCACCAGTAAGAACCATCTCCATGGCCAGAGATTTTCCAACAGCTCTTGTCAGCCTCTGAGTACCACCTGCCCCTATGTTAAAAAAAAAAAAAAATAGGAGGACGACAAAATATGAATAGCAGAATATTCCAGGAAGCATTGTATTACAGGTATGAAAACACAGGAGAAAATATATGATTTCTCAGAAAGTCATTTTCTGTTTTATATGGTTGCTATTTTAAAATGGTCTGTCTATTTTCTCTGCATTTCAACTACTTCACCTCCAAAAAGTTTTACTCTTTCGTGACCAGGCAATTTTGTTCTATTCAGCACTGTGTTAAATTGGCAATTGTACGGTCATGCAACACTGTACACAAATTCAATTTATATCGGGTTTTTTTTACAGAAAAAGAGCTTTCTTTTGATGGTATTTGATCACCATTGGTTTTTTTTGTAGGTCAAAATGCATTCTGCTATATGTCTGGTAAAAAAAACAAAAAAAAAAAAACACACCCCAATAAGTTTATATTAAACTGGTTTGTGTAAAAATGATAGAGTCTACAAACTATGGTGTATATACACTGGAAATGAGCTTCACACAGGTTTTTACCTTAATGCAGGTAATGCATGAAGGTGAAAGAACCGTCTACCTTTAGAACCACTTTAAGTGGTACCTAAAAATGATACAAATTCAAAAATTAGTTCTTCTTTCATAACATGTTACATCCATT
Source organism: Rana kukunoris (assembly GCA_029574335.1). Lineage (NCBI taxonomy): Eukaryota > Metazoa > Chordata > Amphibia > Anura > Ranidae > Rana > Rana kukunoris. Next base: position 155,619,282 of record CM056056.1, read on the forward strand.
ATCAGACGCAGCAAACCCAGTAATCCTGCTATTACCACACTTTTGTCCTAGGGTGACAACTGTACTGCACAGTGTTATTGCCCTAAGAATGGGAGTTAAAACTTGGCCATTCTGTTAGGACTGCATAACACCTCCTTCTCTTCTCCATTAACACAGGGGAGGTGTTCTGTAGTCCACAAAGATAGCAGGGAGCAATGCTAACTGATACCAGTTCAGAAGCAGAAAGTTAAGTTATCAGCTTGCAAGGTAGGCCTTTTTTTTTTGCACTTGTCTAAAAGATAATAAAATGATTTCCAAGGTATGCGAGAAAATAAAATTCTGCAGAAGACTAAAGGAGAAGCTGCATGCACAAATGAGACCAGTAGATCCGCATCTGGTATTCCAATCCTGTGACACAGGTTCATGAACACCCCTGGGTGCAATAACCATACATCTGAGACCAAGGCCCATTCAGAGAACTACTAAGCAGAGACCAGCTAAAATAGCGATGAAGCAGAAATCTTGATTGAAGAAGAAGAAAAAAAAAAAAAAAGTAGCTAAAAGATTCAGCCTCTCAACAGAGCAAAGACAAAAAAAGTCCGCAGTGGTGCAATCTGTCACCGGACACAGCAGTTGACTGATCGATGCACCAGGCAGCTGCCAGGGCCACCATCATACTGTACACACCGTCACCAGTCAGTGCCAGGCAGTGTCACTGCCACACAAAAAAAAAAAAAAAAGTCTTAATTTTACAAATAATTGTGACAAAAAAATAAATAAATTACAACTTCAAAAAACGCTCCATGCCTCTTACGAAATACCTTGGACTGTCTACTTTGCAAAAAGGGGTAATTTGGTGGTATTTGTACTATCCTGGCACTTTTAGGCCTCGAGAAATTAGTGTGTCAGGATAGATAGATAGATCTCTCTCTCTCTTACACACCATAGTTTGTAGACTTTGCTACAGACTAAATAATATACACAGATTTGGTTATTTTCACCAAAATGTAGCTGAATACATTTTTACCTAAATTTATGAAGATTATTTGCCAAATGTTATAACAGAAACAAATCAAAACATGTTTTGTTTATTTAGCAAAGTATATAAAAACAAAAAAAAAAAACTATGGTTATCCAATACGACAAAACGCTATTTGTTTGAATAAAAATGTCTTATGGGTAGTGTTGCATGACCGCGCAATTGTCATTCAAAATGTGACAATGGCGCAATTGTCATTCAAAATGTGACAATGGCCTGTGCAGGAAGAGGATAAAAGTGCACGGTATTGAAATCGTTAAAAAGAGGACCATTCAAAATTTACAACACTTTGTCATTTCCTTCCTGCTACCACTCTATTACACAAGTTTTGCGACTTGTATACAATTACATTTTTACTCCACCCCACCTGCCGACTTCCTGTGTCGTACCTCCAGTCAGCAGCTTCCAGGGATATTCTTGTCATACACTACAGATGGCTGTAGGTCAATAAGTGCCAAAGTATCATGAGATTTTGTAAATGCACATTTTATTTATGCAGACGTGCCTACATAGATTTAATCCATTCCTTTTCAACCAGGGTGCCTTCTGGGTGCCTTGGCAAAATGTTTAAAAATTGCCCAAAAAAAGGGATTTTTAAATACAGCTTACCTGTAAAATCCTTTTCTTGGAGTACATCACGGGACACAGAGCGGCATATTCATTACTATATGGGTTATATGGAGTACCTTCAGGTGTGGACACTGGCAATCTCAAACAGGAAGTCCCCTCCCTATATAACCCCCTCCCCTAGAGGGAGTCCCTCAGTTTTGTAGCAAGCAGTATGCCTCCCAAAATGGTCACCTCAAAAGAGGGGTGGGAGCTCTGTGTCCCGTGATGTACTCCAAGAAAAGGATTTTACAGGTAAGCTGTATTTAAAAATCCCTTTTTCTTTCTCGTACATCACGGGACACAGAGCGGCATATTCATTACTATATGGGATGTCCGAAAGCAATGCTTTAATGAGGGGAGGGAGACATCTTCCAAAGAAGGATTTAATTTTAGAGGTATACTCAGATACTAGTAAATCCAACTTAAACGAGAAATGTAAATCTCAAATCAAATCAAGGGAGCCCCCTCAGATCCTGAGGAGCTTGAATCGCGGCCTGTAGTACTGACTGCCCAAAGGCTGTATCCGCATTCCTTCTTACGTCCACTTGATAAAATTTTGTAAACGTGTGGACTGATGACTACGTTGCTGCCTTGCATATTCGAGCCATAGAGATCTGATGATGTGCTGCCCAGGAGGTGCCCATGGCCCTGGTAGAATGGGCCTTTACCGACAAAGGAGGAGGCACCTCTTCAAACCGCAGGCCCGAACAATTAATTGTTTAATCCATCTTGCGATGGTGGATCAAGCGGCTGCCTGACCCATCTTGGGCCCTTCCGGTAAAACGTACACCACATCTGTTTTCCGAACCTTCTCTGTAGCTTTAAGATAGGCCCTTACGGCCCTGACAATATCCAACGTATGCAGCAACCCCTCTTTTCTAGAGGTGGGTTTTGGAAGAAGGATGGAAGTACCACATCCTGGTTCAGGTGGAAACTGGATATAACCTTTGGTAGAAAGGAAGGATGAGGACGGAACTCCGCCCTATCCTTATGCAAAATGAGATATGGTTCCTTACAAGATAAGGCTGCCAATTCCGATACTCTCCTGGCCGAAACTATGGTGATCAGAAATACCGACTTTCTAGTCAGTAAAATCAAGGTACCTCAGCCAACGGCTCAAGAGGTTGTTTCTGTAGGGATGACCGAACAAGATTTAAGTCCCATGGACAAAGTGGTGACTTGACAGGAGGATTAATACGCAAGACCCCCTGTAAGAAGGTCTTTACCAGCGAGTGGGTGGCCAGCGGCCTCTGAAACCACACTGACAGAGCTGAGATCTGTCCCTTGATTGTGCTTAGTGCCAGGCCTTTATCCACTCCTAGCTGGAGAAAACTTAACACCCTATCAATAGTATATTTGCGGGAATTCCATCTTTGGATTCACACCAGCCTACGTAGTTCCTCCACACCCTGTAATAAATCACCCTGGAGACCGGCTTTCTAGCCCTAATCAGGGTAGGGATTACCTGCCTAGACAGACCTCTACCCCTGAGAATCAGGGATTCAGCCTCCAGGCTGTCAAATTTAGACGCCGTAATGTAGGGTGGAGGATCGGGCTTTGTGAGAGTAGGTCTGGTTGTAGAGGAAGAGTCCAAGGGTCTCCCACTGCCATCTTCAGGACTAGTGAGTACCAAGTCCTCCGGGGCCAAGCCGGAGCTACTAAAATGACTGGCTTGTGCTCCACTCTGATCTTGCACAACAGGCGAGGGAGTAACTGTAGCGGAGGGAATGCATATAGAAGTTTGAATTGATGCCAAGGGCAAACCAACGCATCGGTTCCGCAGGCCATAGGATCCCTCGTTCGAGACACGAACCTGTCTAGTTTCTTGTTGAACCTGGATGCCATTATATCTACGTCTGGTATTCCCCACCTCTGGCAGATTGTCTAAAAGACCTGGGGATGCAGAGACCACTCCCCTGGCGACAGACTCTGGCGACTTAAGAAGTCTGCCTGCAGGTTGTCCACTCCGGGAATGAATATCGCCGAAATGCAGGGTACATGAACCTCTGCCCACTGAAAAATCAAGCTCACTTCCCTCTGAGCGGCCCGACTCCTGGTTCCCCCTTGGTGGTTTATGTATGCCACCGCCGTGGCATTGTCTGACTGGATTCTCACCGGGAACCCCTTTAATCTGGAGGTCCATGCCAGAAGGGCTAGGCGAGCAGCTCTGATCTCCAAGATATTGATGGGGAGCTGCCTCTCTGCTTTCACCCAAGTTCCCTGGCGAGAGGACCCCTCGAAGACCACCCCCCCCAGCCTGCCAGGCTGGCGTCTGTGGTAACTACCTTCCAGACAACAGGGCTGAAGGATTTTCCCTTTAGAAGATTCTGGGGGTTCAACCACCAGGCCAGGCTTTGTCGGACCCTTGATGATAGCGTCAAAGGGGACTCTAAGGCATGTGCCCTCTTGCCCCAGGCTGCTAGAATGGCTGCCTGTAGGACGCGAGTGTGGATCTGAGCGTATGGTACTGCCTCGAACGTGGCCACTAGCTTGCCTAGTAATCGCATACACAGGCGAATAGTTGGTTTTTTTCTTGTTTAGAACCAACTGAACCAGCCCCTTGATAGCCTCGATCTTTACCAGGGGCAGGAACACTCTTTGCTGTTCTGTGTCTAACCTCATGCCGAGGTATTCCAACTGCTTTGTAGGCTGGAACGCTGACTTTCCCCGGTTTAGGACCCAGCTGAATTCTTCGAGGTACCGAACCGTGAGGTTTACTGCCTTTTGCAGACCCGGTCGTGAGTGATCTATGATTAAAAGGTCGTCCAAGTATGCTAGGACTGTGACCCCTTGGATCCTTAAATTGGCCAGAACTGGGGCTAGGATCTTCGTGAATACCCGGGGGGCCGTGGCCAGCCCGAAGGGGAGCGCCCTGAATTGGAAGTGTCGCTGCCCCACCGCGAAGCGTAAAAATCTTTGATGCAACTGAAAGATTGGTACATGAAGGTAAGCATCCTTTATGTCTATGGAGGCCAGAAAATCGTCTTTCTGAAGCGCGGCGGCTGCTGACCGGATGGATTCCATCCGGAAGGAACGAACCTTTAGGTAACCGTTTAACCTCTTTGGGTCCAAGATTGGCCTGACATCGCCGTTGGGCTTTGGTATGACAAAGAGATTGGAATAGAAACCTAGCCCTTGCTCTTGGGCTGGCACCTCTATTATTACGTCCTGGTAGAGCAGGTGATCCAAAGCTGCCAGCAATGATGCCTTCCTTGCTGGATCCCTTGGTAGCCTTGATTCTTGAAAATGAGGCGGAGGATACCTTAGAAACTCCAGTCTGTAGCCTGTGGTTACAGATGCCCGGACCCATTTGTCGGGGATCTTGGCTTCCCAAACTTCTGAGAAGAAACGAAGCCTTCCCCCCACCCGCGAGAGTGGGGGCGCCCCTTCATAAGGCAGACTTAGGGGCTGTCTTTGTCGGCTTGCTATACCATGGCCTCTTACCCCCAGGGGCCTGTCCCTGCGATCTACTGTTAACGTTGGATCGTGCAGGCGGCCGTCGATACTGCCTGGAATTTGAGGGCCCCGAGACAGGAAAGAGCGGCCTTTTAAATGTAGGACCCCGGAATGTCTTTTTGACCGGTAAAAGGGTACTCTTGCCATTTGAAATAGTCTGAATATATTTATCCAGATCCTCTCCGAAGAGTCGTCCTCCATGGAAGGGAAACCCTGCCAGAAGCTTTTTGCATGGGGGCTCCGCCGCCCAGTTCTTCAACCATAAGAGCCTTCTCATGTGCACCAAAAATAGTGATAAACGAGAGGCTTGCTGGATGGAATCTTTTATAGCATCTACAGCCAAACACAGAGCTCTGGGAATGTCAGAAAACTCTTCTGCTTGTTGGGTAGGCATGTCCTTTAACATTTCTTTTGTCTGGTCTTTTAACGCCTGACAAACACCAATTGCAGCCACAGCTGGCTGTACCACTGCTCCTGCCGTAGCAAAGGATGCTTTTAAAAGTGTCTCTAACCTTTTATCAACCGGATCTTTAAACATATGTATGTTTTCCACCGGGCAAGTTAGTGATTTATTCACACGAGATGGCTGCATCCACTATTGGGAGCCTCCACCTCTTGGAGAATCTTTCCTCCATGGGGTAAATGACCGCAAATCTTTTCGGTGGCAGAAAAATCCTGTCCGGCCGTACCCAATCCCGAAAGATCAATTCCTCCAAGAGAGGATGGACCGGAAAACTGCGTTGCTTAACGGAGCTTTCAAAGAGCCCAGAGAGGATACCGGAGGAACCTGAGGCTCTGGCAATGGTAAACTAAATGCCGAGCGGACCATGTCCGTCAAAGACTGTACCCACAGTCTTTCTGTCTGGGAGTCTGAAAATGGTTCCTCAGAGGCAGATCCCTCAATCCCTGAACCCTCTTGGTTCAGGTCTAGTTGATCCTCCTGTGATTCCAATTCCTCCGGAGAGAGAATCTCAGCATCTGAGGATACACCTCTTGGTGATGGGGATCTAACCCGTTTCTTACCAGGAATAGCTCTAGCGATCAATGCTGCTATTCTCTCTTCTAGCCCCCCTAGGGATACGGCTAGCATCTCCTCTGTGATAAACACAGGGCTGGGCTGATCTGGGCCAGCCTCCGCACCAGATCCCCCTAATGGCTCATCCAAGGAACCCTTTATGTTAATAAATTGCGGGGAAAGTATTGGCATATCATCAGAATCAGAAGGGCAACCCCTTTGTTTTTTGGTCTTTTTTGTACCCTTTGACCCCGAACCTTTGGAAGCCATAATACAAAATCGAGGGACTCCGCCCACACAACCGACTGTAGTGGCCAGGAGTACAAAACCAGAGTTTAGGGGACAATAGATCACTAATGCCCAAAAACTGATGGGATCTCGTATGTTTTTCTCTTTTTTTTTTTAAATATATATTATATATATTTTCTTTTTTAGAAACATACAGTGACCCCAAACTTAGTTTGCCAGCCTCCAACCTGTATGCAAAAAGGGGGATTTCTTGGCTTAACAAAAAAGGCATTGGAACAAAGTCCAGCATGTACTACCCCTCTTCCGCCACCGGGAGTCACTGTTCTGCCGCTCTGCGCCCTCTCCTTCTGAAATCAGCCTCAGACTGAGCACTGAAATTGCCTGCTGATCTATAACAGCACAAGGCGCGCCCCTGTATGACGCCGCAGGCACGCCCCCCCCCCCGCCCTCCTGTCTGAACGGCGCGAAAAACGTCTATAAGACGTGCGCGCGCACGCGCGCGCGTATGCCGGAACAGGAGGAACATGGAGGAGCCGCGCTGCTGGAGACCCAGGACTGCAGAAACAGGCGGCAGATTCAAACCCCCGGCCAGGTAGGACTCCAAAAGGCCCTTAGGGATCCTTACTAGTCCTAGGAAGAAAGCAGCAGGTTAGCTAGCAACACATTCTTAGACAGGGGAACCTAGTGATGGGGGAAAAAAGGTGTCATCCTGTCTCTCTTAGACATAGTGAGCAAGGTTGCCCATGCAGAGCATACTTAGGCTGTCCCCCCTTTTAGGTTACCCCGGAGAGCCTGCTGTCGAACCAAGTCCCGCAGGCTCCCCCTTACCTTTCTCCATGCTGCAGGATGTTTGTCCAGCAAACTGATCCAATCTTCTCCCATCTCCGTGGGTAGCGTAGTAGACCTTCAGGCCCTGGGGTCCTATGAAGGTACCCACTGTCCTGGACCTATATAGCACCCTGGCAAACAGGAACTTATGGTTTTTACAAACTCCAAGTCCTGGGCCCAGGGTCCAGCCCTCCAAAGAGGAGCATTATAGGCAAAACCCCACGGTTTGGGGCCCGGGTACTGTCCACTTTGGCACTGAGGCTCCTTGGACAGATCCGGTTAGCCCGCCCTTAATCCCAAGGATGTGGAGCAAAGCTATTCCGTGACCAACACCTAAGACACTGGCGAAAAAACTGAGGGACTCCCTCTAGGGGAGGGGGTTATATAGGGAGGGGACTTCCTGTTTGAGATTGCCAGTGTCCACACCTGAAGGTACTCCATATAACCCATATAGTAATGAATATGCCGCTCTGTGTCCCGTGATGTACGAGAAAGAAATGGTCTACAAGCCAGAAGGGGGATTAAGCCTGCATTTTTGTTACGCAAAGCTTTAATTGTGAATCATTCCGACTTTGGTATTACTGCTGGCCTTCTAAATGCCAGTGACTTTATAGGTTGACAAGGAGGCCATCAGGCACTTGAGAGCATCCCTTCATTAGCACTTTAGCTGAACGATGAAGAAAAACTGAAGGGTGAAAAACAAACACTGTAATACTAGTCAGTACTTGTGTAAAAAGGTGTATTTTTTATTTGTAAAAATAAATCAGCTCTAATGTTGGGTGTCCTACGTGTATTGAATTATGTAAAACTTATAGTTTAGTTTTTTACATTTTAGGAAGGGATGCCTCGAGATTTTGTTTTAGTCAAGGCACCCTAAATATGCATAAAGGGTTAAAAAGGTATGCATAAAAGGTTGAGAAACACCGATTCAAAGAAGTAAAAAACTAGAAATTGTTCACAAAATATGAAAACTGTACAGCAATTGTGTAATGGAGAGGTGGGAGGAAAGGAATGATAAAGGTCCTCTTTAATGTGAGAATATTCAGATGTATACCCTTTTTCCACATGCCTGCTTTGTTTGATCAGAGCATACCATTATACAGTAAAACCTTGGTTTGAGAGTAACTTGGTTTGAGAGCAAAAAGTCAAGCAAAAAGTTTTAATAAATTTTGCCTTGATATACAAGCGATGTCTTGATATAAAAGTAGCGTTATGTCACAACTGAGTATAAAAAAAGAAGAAAGGAGCCTCTAAGTGTAGCAATATGGTTACATTTAATGAAGGTACAACATTTAGCATCTTATTGCTACACTTAGAGTTGCCTCTCTTCTCTTTTATACCCTGTAAAAAAAAAAAAAAAAGCTTTGAAATACAAGCATGTTTCTGGAACAAATTATGCTCACAAACCAAGGTTTTACTATATAATATAAATCTATTTTCACAGTTTATGAACAGATTTGAATTGGCTTATTGTCAAATGAATAAATAAAATCAAGTTACCTGGAATGGTTCCGAGTAAGATTTCTGGTTGCCCAAACTGGGCCTTTTCTCCAGCATAAATAATGTCACACATCATGGCAAGCTCACAGCCTCCTCCCAGCTACAGAAATAAAGATGAAGCTTAGCCAATGTTGGAGCAGTGCAATGTTTCAATGATGCAGTAATATATTTATTGCAACAGTACCTGCTAAATCTAAAGATACATTGTACTTTATGGCAGTGTGGAAAAGGCTATAAAGTTTGTTTTATTTTACGCAAACAAAACAGATAGAAGTCTGCTGCTGTATATTTTATAAATAAGATTGAATATTCTTACTAAATAAAAGGGACTATGACTTCATTTAGGGCCGATTCACACTGCTGCGATGCAAGAACCCGTGCAAATCCATTACGGGCTCCCGCATTGCATGTCACCCGATGGCGATTTACACTGCCCTATACGGACCGCTGCGGGTGTCAAAAGAATGTTAATGATACCCCCCAGACCAGTTTGCATATCGCAGTGAACACCCATGCAATGCGATTCTGGTGCAAATAAAAAAAAAGGGTCCTGCACGATTTTGGTACGATTGCGATGCGAATTCAGCGATACAGATTGTATGGTTGAATTCTCATCGTACAGAGATAGCGTGCGATTTGCACAGCAGCGTGCGTTTTGTACCTGCCAACTGCCACAGGCAGCAGATTGGGGTGTTTACATGCCGGGTCGTAATGCTTTGCTTCTAGCCCGTGGCAAAGCTTATCCGACATGTAGCGACACGTTTACGCATATGGGGAAGTGCCGCAAAACTTCACAGCTGCGTGAAAAATGTGGTCAAAACAGGCAGTGAGGAGGTTTTGCATCGCTTCTTCACCGCCTGTCGATAGCCTCAGAAGCGCGATCCACACACAGATCAGGGTTCAGAGGAAAGTCAGAGTTAAGCCTCAAACAAACGATCTGACTTCAAACAAACTTTTCCGTGGATTTTTGTGTGAAGGGAGTTGGCCAGGCACACCCATAGCATACACACAGCAGGACTTTTCTGCAAACTTTCCCAAAACTTTCCCAACATCACATGTTTTTTCTGCTCTTTACCGCCACCCTTTGGTCAACTTCTGCTATCGTTGGTTAACTTTAACATGGGTTCTGGGCATGCGTGTTTGTACTTCGGACAAAAGTCTGATGGATTTCTGTACACACGATAGGACTTTGCACGGTAGGACTTTTGTTGCCGAAAAGTTTGTCCGTTTTTCATCGGACAAAAGTTCGCTCTGCAAACTAAAACGTTTTTCCGATGGGGCGTACACACGGTCGGATTTTTTGGAAAAACTTGCTCATTTTAAAGTTTGTTGGCAAAAAGTCTGACCGTGTGCGAGGCTTTAGACGAATGTCTAAATCTACCCTGTAACAGGCTTCTTTATAAAAATGCATGCATAAACTAAGCTAAACTATTTAAAGTGGAGGTTCACCCTAAATAAAGTCTCTCTCATGTGATCCAGCATACTGGCGTCAGCGCCAGTATGCTGTTTTTTTTTTTTTTTTTTAAATCCCCCACTTACTGTATTTTGTTCAATTTTAATTTCTTTCCCCCGCGGTGGACGGCTCTAGTATAGCGCGTCACATCTTACGAAAATACCCGATAAGGACTTGGATATTCTCGGCGCAATGCGGCGCCTGCGCACAGACCTAGGAGCTGACTGCGCAGGCGCCGTATTTCTCCGAGTCCTATTCCGGCTTTTTTCGGAGGGCGTGACGCGCCATAGCCGTAGGACTCGGAGAAATACGGCGCCTGCACAGTCAGCTCCTAGGTCTGTGCGCAGGCGCCGCATTTCGCCGAGATTACCCGAGTCCTTATCGGATATTTTCGTAAGATGTGACGCGCTATACTGGCGCCCACCAGGGGGGAAAGAAATTAAAATTGAACATAACACAGTAAGTGGGGGGATTTAAAAAAAAAAAAAAAAAAACAGCATACTTGCGCTGACGCCAGTATGCTGGATCACATGGGAGAGATTATATTTAGGGTGAACCACCTCTTTAAGTGTTGGCAAAAACTGCTTCCACTGACCCTGCCATCATTTTTTTAACTTAAAGCGGCTGTATTGCTCGCCTGGTCACTTTTAACTACAGGTAAGCCTATATAAGCATGGTTTAGGAGACATTAACCCTTTATGCAGCTGCTGACGTCAGCTTGCCGGAATGGAGGACTCCCACGCGTATGCGCGTGAAGTCATCATGGCTCTGGCCACTCACAGCACTCGAGCCCGCGAATCCGGAAGAAACGCAGAGGGAACATGTCAGCCCCCTCGGCGGTGACTGGGTGAGCTGCGGGAGATTCGTTCTAAGGTAAGTACTTCATAATGTGCTAGTATGCCATACTTTTGTCTTGCAGGGTTTCGGCAGTTTACTAACACTTTAAGGAACATCACGCCTCCACCATCAACAGTTTTAAATAACAGTCTAACCACTCTTGGACCTAGTATAGGGAATATACACATCTTTTAGTATCCCCCCATACTATGTGCTTTTCTGTTGAAACCAGAAAGCAGTTTTGGATAAAAGATTTTTATCATCATGTTTTATTACTGCCTTTAAAATATATAGAAAAAAACAGGCAAGCTACTGTATTTGACAAATTATTTCTGCTCTTTATGCTGCCATATGAATTAACCCTATGTATCTGCCAACAGCCTTCATATGGGATTTTCAGTAATTATCTTTCATCTTAATAAAAGTAATATAAAAAGGCATAGTTAAAAGGCTTTGTTAGAAATAAAAAATCAATAGCAAGCATGGAACCAAGTTGACAGCCTAAAATGTTTCACCATTACCTTTTTATTACAAGATGACTCAATACAGTTACTTAAAGCTTTTTCAGACGCAGAAAATGTTCACATCCCAGTGATTATTATTTAAAAACCCTGCAATTCTAACAATACATGTGAACTCACACTGATTAAGCTTCACAGGCTGACACAAAAACACCCATGGCAATCAGACATCTATTCAATTGCTAAAAATATCTTCTATACCAGTTACTTGCACTAATTATACAAATGGACCCAGAACCAACCGTGACAGTGCTCAGCTCAGTATGGGCTGAATCGCCTACCATTAAAAATACTGTTGACTCACATGCTGGCTCTACAAAAAAAAAAAAAGGAATGACAAGGTCTCAAATAATTAAGATATAACTAAAGGAAACACTACACTTATATATATATATATATATTTATTATCACACACACGTATGATGGATTAGAACACCTATTCTATTAGGTTTTTATTGTTGTCTCTGTCCCCATTAGGAAGATTCACCCTCTCTATTTGGCCATTTCACCATCATTGAAAGTAAAAGACGAAGGGGAGAAAAAAAAAAAACACAACATTTTGGGTTATCTCCAGAAAAGTACATTTTAGGGGCAGTTCACGCCAGACGCAGTCCCGTAAAGTGTTGTGTGCATTTTTTCTGCACTAAAAATGCATGCACAATGTTTTCCATGTATTCCAACGCCTCTAGTTCACACCATGCAGTCAGTTTCCATTGCAGAAACTGACTGCATGGTGTGAACTAGATCAAACTAGAGCAATTGGAATACATGGAAAACACTGTGCATGAATTTTGTGTAGAAAAAAAGCACACAAAACTGAACGGAACTGCGTCTGGTGTGAACTGGCCCTTAATGGGGACCTGGGGTTCCCAAGGTATTCCCTTAATTTGCAGGGATTTCCTCTGACTTCAGGTTTTTTCACTATGGGATAGGAAGCGAGGGGAAATCTCAATGGTGCACAGATGGCAAAAAAAAAAACTGACAGGGGTTATAACCCTCCCTTACTTTATCCAAAAAAGAAGAAAAACGTTTGACTCCAATGACTCTACACTGCTTAGCTCTTGTTTCAAGGCCTCAAATTAAAGTCCATTATTACGTTTGTGCTGAGGTTAGGTATAGATACCTGAGTTTTTGCGAGCACCGAGTTTGTAGTAATAAACAGTGTCAGTTATAACTTACTGCATAACCATTAACTGCTGCAATGACTGGCTTCTTTGCAGTGGACACGCGATTCCAGTGCGACAGGAAGCCTCCACCATAACATTCTTGGAAGGTCCTATTTTGCATCTCTTTAATGTCTGCGCCAGCTGCCAGGAATGAACAATCAACAATTTTAGCCAAGCAGAGAATAATAAGCCAACGTTAAAGAACTATGCTCAATACTATAAAATCACAACTTGAGCTCGGCTGCCCATACCAGTAAAACGGAGCCTTCTGTTTTTCCAAGCTCACTCTGAAACATTTTGTAAATACCTGTTGCTTCTGCCATAAGCACTACTGGATAGGCACTTCCTTGGATAGGGTAACAACTCTACCTTTTGCAGAAAAATCCCTGCAGCGTTATCATCCATTCTGTCGTTGCCTAAATATTGGTGCCATTGAAAGTCCTATACGTGAATAACCACTCTATTGCTCTGTGAATATCTAGCGATACATGCAACTATAGGTGTGATGTGCCAAAAGAACACACATTTAGCACACTCTATGTTGAATCTCTAGGTACAAGAACACAAGGGAGATTTTTAGTAGCTTACTCAGGCTACTTCAATTGCTAGTAGTTTAAAGTGTCAGTAACCCATAGACACCCAACTCAATAGATGTCTAATAAGGGTTATCACTAAGGGCTCATTGTGATGGGCACTGAAAGACATCCCCCCCCCCTGCTTAGCTGCACATTGGAGCTGTACACAGGCAGGCAATCTATAGAAGATGTGGATGCAGATGTAGCAGCTGCAAGGACACAGTCTTTCATGTAATGTGTCAGTTGGCGATGTCTGCCGACACCATCACACTGGGCGGGGCCACTGGGTTTACAGCTCTAGAGTATGACTAACTGGGACATTACATATTCATACTGACAGCTGATTGATCTCAATTGGCTGCGTTTTTATCCCTTAAACTTGAATACATTTCAAGTGGTGAGCACTGTGGATTTGTTTTATTTCTCTACATGAGAGCTACTGTACCCAGTGAAGGTTATGGACATGCTGGCCGTGGGGTGGCATATGATAATCTTAAGGTGCTGTATTGACCTCTTGTGATAAAGGGGTCCATCCAGAAAGGTGAGAGCACATTCAAGGGCACATTTGCTATGGAAAATGGAGGCGTTTGATAATTTGCACAAGAGAGACTGACTTCATATTGCACTAAGCACAGAATGAGTGACACTTTCACTGTGAAAGTGTTATTGGAGTTGCACACAGCAAAAAATTGGTTTTAGGCACTTGCATATGCAGTATTATTTCTGCATGAGACTACACAAAGACTGAATTGTTTTATGTATATCTTTTATGATGCATTACACTGGGTGGATTTGTCACATTTGAAAATACACTTGGTATTCAAATTAATGGTATTTGGTGTACTGCAAAGAGTGGGATTGTATATACTCGAGTATAAGCCGACCCGATTATAAGCCGAGGCACCTAATTTCACCACAAAAAAAAAGGGAAAACATATTGACTCGAGTATAAGCCTAGGGTGGGAAAATGCAGCAGCTACTGGGTAAACAATGCACATCTGCAGCCTCACTGTGCCCAGCTGCAGTCTCTCACTGTGCACACATATGTAGTCTCTCACAGTCAGCAGTAAAACAGCATGTCTGCCGCTGTGTAATCCATATTAAGCCGTACCTTTTCATTAGTAAACAGCGTGTGTTTGCTGCTGTATAATCCATTCTGTTCAGCCATCCATTGTAAGAAAGCTTCGCCTCCTCATCAGTCCGTGATAGAGGAACACTGATACGATGCTGGGAAACTGTATCAGTGTTCCGCCTATCACAGACGAGGCGGGGCTGTCTTACAATGGATGGCTGAACAGCCTGGACTATACAGCGGCAGACACACGCTGTTTTACTAATGAAAAGGTACGGCCGAATATGTAAAAAATGGGCTGAAAAACGTGGCTTATACTCGAGTATATACGGTAGATGTTATATTTGGGATGTTTCCCATTTTTTTTATTTGGTTGTATCTGTCTGAGGGGACGGTGCTCTGATATAGATGTATGGTTTTATTAGTTATTGTGTGAATCACATAATAGCGATAGCATCTCTCAATTATAACCATCCATAAAAAAAAGGGAGGAATGTTGGCAGCAGCACAGGAGCATTTTACCGTTTCTTTTTGTGGGAAGAAGTGGGTGCACAGATCCCAACACAGACACTGTTCATGGTGGATGCAGATGCAGTACAAAGAGGCTCAACAGAGAGAACTGTCTCAGCACCGTCTGAATGAGCCCTTAAAGTGGATGTAAACCCCCAAAAACATTTTTTTTTTTTATGTCACAATGTAGAGTATAAGATTTACTATCATCTGTGCCCAGTCTTGCCACACAGAGTTAATCCAAAAAAAAATTAAAAATTTGGGTTTACATCCACTTTAAAGCATTTAGTATATGTCACCCAATTATAATGCTTCTAAATACCCTTATTCCTTCTTTTTATAGTTGGTCACATGATCTGTATAGAGTAAACCTATATGAAATTTCTGGGCGAAGCATCGGAAGCTACAGTCACCCATCACTGCAATGTATTTGCCTTGGTCTGCACAGAGCTAAATTCTTAAAGGCTAAATTCATGTTTGGGGAAAAAAATAATTTTTGCAGAAAAAAATAAACAAATGTGCATCAATTTTTGTTTTCCCCTCAGAGGCAAGCAAAGAATTGCACCTGCGATTAGTGGATTGCGGGTGCAATATCAGGCTCCTGCAAACATGTCCTTCACTTTTTTTGCCCGTACTTCTGTATGGGCTGTTAGAAAGCTGGGAGGTGGTGTAAATTATCTGAGGGCACTCTCCGAGTTCACGGAGAACTATAAGCCCTCTGCCAGGGAGGCAGACAGGACTTGCAGTATTTATTTACAGATTACTGCTGCAAAAATGTTCAAATGCGACAGTGGGTGTCTCGCGATGATTTTAAAATTTAATGGTGGAACTTTTAAAAGGTGGCAGAAAAGAAAAAACAAAAACAAACGCATCGACGCAAAAAGGTTTAAAAACAAACACACTCATTTGTATATTAAAAGGGAGTTCCAACCTTTTAGTTTTTATTAAAAGTCTAGCTGCTGACTTTTAACAGACAAACACTTACCTGCTCCACAGACACGGCCGCCTGGAGCTCCGCTCCTCTCCCTCTCCGGCTGGTGCCTCCATTCATAGTGTGGGCACCCGGGTGTGACAGCTTTCGGCTTCACGGCCAGGCACTCACTGCGCATGTGCGAGAGTCGCGCTGCGCTCTATGAATGGACAGGCGATCTCCTGGGACCTGTCACGTGTTCCTGGAGATCGCCTAATAGGAGGGGCCACCTAAGGCGAAAAGAGATGTTGCCAAGGCTGTCCCTGGGCGGGAGGAGGAAGTGGGACAGGAAGTCCTACCGACACGTTATGTTTATTGGTATTCATTACTTCTAATTATGTGTATTTTTCACATGCTGTATTTTCAAGTGGTGTTATTCTTCCTGATAAAGCCTTTTGGTGAAACATGTTGAAGATATAGATACTCACACATAAGATCGTTTGATGTAACTCCATTATGTGTGATTTTTAAACTTCTTTGTATCAATCTTTTATTTATTTTATGTACAAATTTTTTTTGTGTTTTTTCTGGCACCTTAAGGGCTCATTTCCACTGGCGTTTTTACAGCCACTTTTCTGAGCGTTTTTTGCAGCTTAAAAACGCCTGTCTATGGCATCATTCCCACCATGACGTTTTTGAGCTGTAGATAGCTAAGCTGCAAAAAAAACGCGGGGCCAGTGCGTTCTGAAGCTCCAGCAATAGAGCTGTAAAAACGCCAGACATAAAAAAACGCGCATAAACGTGCAAAAACGCACACAAACGCGCTCAAAAACGCTCAAAAACGCGGCCGTTGCGTTTTTAAAGCTCCAAAAAAAATTTTTTTTTTTTTTTTCCTAAAATAAACATGGACAGGCGTTTTTAAGCTGTAAAAAACGTGGCTGTAAAAACGCCAGTGGAAATGAAGCCTAAAAGTTCCACCACGGCATTTTTACATTTGTGTATGCCATTTAGGAATGTGGTGCCTTGTTGATTCTCCCACAATCCATTCCACTTGTATATGTCATTTTCAAAAACATAGTAAAAGGAGATTTTTTCTTAGCACGCAGACAAGTATACATTTTTCTAATTCCATTAAAGCCGATATAACAAAATCTGGATACAGATGGTACCACTTGCAGTCCGCCTAACTGTAAATATACATCATTAATTTGACGTTAAAGCGGAGGTTCACCCTAAAAAAAAAATTCTAACATTACATTAAATACCAGGCTTATGGCAGTAGAAAGCTGCCATAACCCCGGTATCTTTTTCGTTAGGCGGCCTGCTTTCCAATAAAAGTAGTCCCAGTGGCAGATTTGCCACAAGATTCCTTTGTGGGCGACAGGAGAGGTGATCCCTCCCCCGATTCCCGGTCGTTTCCGAGATTACCAAAGCTGTCGGTGAGCCCCAAAAACGGATCCAAAGCGACCGATGGCTAGGCAGGAAGTCGAATGAGTGCAAGATCGCCCCCACTCGGCTCTATACGATACTTTCTGCATGTTGTCAATAGGCATGTATGACCATTTAAAAGTTCAAAAGCTTCCGTTATAAACAATACTAACCAGCAAAGGCTTTCTCACTTCCTGTAATAACAATTGCTCCAATCTGAGAGTCCCCTTCAAAGGAGTCCAGAGCCTGGTTGACTTCAGTCATCAGTCCATCACACAAAGCATTGAGAGCTTTGGGGCGATTCAGCTGTATAAAACCAACATTTTCATTCTTCCCTTTGCGCTCCACTAAAATATACTGATAAGATGGGCCTGCCAAAAGAAAGAAGTGATCACCAATTTAGTACAGTTATGCCTACTAAACCAATAGAGACATAGTATTTAAAATGCTACACAACTCGAGCCCTTAAAGTGATTGTTATTTAAAAAAAAAAAAAACAAAAAAAAAAAAAAACGAGCCTTTACAAACATATTATACTTACCTCCTCTGTGCAGTTGGTTTTACACAGAGCAGCCCGGAACCTCCTCTTCTCGTGTCCCTCTTTGCTGTGCCTTGCTCCTCCTCCTATTGAGCCAGCATCCTGCTACAGGGGACACCCGAGCAGACTCAGAGCTCCATGTATGCATACAGACACGGAGCTTTGACCTAGCCCCACCCCCTCTCTCCCCTGATTGGCTGACTGATTTTAAAAGACAGCCGCGGCAGCCAAACGGCACCGCTACTTTGTCTCAGCCAATCAGGAGTCGTCTCTGGGACAGCTAAGGCACTTAATGAAGTCGCGGGAAAAAAAAAAGAGGTAAGTAATTAGGGGGTGCTGGGGACACAGCTACACACAGAAAGCTTTTGTTATCTTAATGCATTAAGCTAAAAAACGTACTGCCTTTACAACTCCTTTAAAAAGTTCCTTAAAAAAAAAAAAAATGAAATACCTCAAAACATGACTGTTGTCAGTTGTCCTTGCACACCGCTGTCGCGGCTGACATCTTTCCCAGACGTACTTCCAGGTTGTGCTGGCTAAGGCACTGCGATTGGCCAGAGCCAAGACGTCACTCCTGCGCGTGGGATCAAAAGAAACGGCACCTTTCAGAGCGCATGGCGCCAGTGATGTCACTGGAAATATCTCCTAAACTGTACAGGTTTAGGAGATCTTTTCAATACCTAGAGGTAAAAGTTTGCAGAGGAAGTTTACTTTTTTTAAAGCCAGCAGCTACAAATACGGCAGCTGCTGACTTTTAAAAAATGGACTTTTACCTGTCCAGTGTGCCTGCAATGTCAGCAGCCAAGGCTGAGCAATCGCTCGGTCCTCGGCTGCTTCCGCTGCCATCCTCGGTAAGGGAATCAGGATCGCATCGTCACTGGTCCCTGCTCTCTCCTGTGAACAGTGTTTCCCAGAAGAAAGGGGGGGATTTCCCCCGGGGATCAGAACCCGGAAGTGTGCAAATACCTGTCTAATGCCCTGTACACAAGTTCGGTCAATCAGATGAGAATGGTTTGATGGATTTTTACATCAGTTATCCGATGAAGCTGACTTTTTCTATCGGTAAGGCTGCTTTCACATTGGGCAGTGGAGCTGCGGTGGTGGTATAGCAGCGCGATTTTTAGCGATGCTATACCATCGTATTTACCGCGGTATTCGGCTGCTAGCGGTGCGGTTTTAACCCCCGCTAGCGGCCGAATAAGGGTTAATACTGCGGTTTCCCATTGATTTCAATGGGAAGGAGCGGTAAACACCCTGCTCCTATACCGCTGCAAAGATGCGGCTAGCAGGACTTTTGGAGCGGTCCTGCTAGCGCACCGCTTCAGTGTGAAAGCCTTCGGGCTTTCACATTGAAGACTACAGGGCAGGTTTTTTTTCAGGCGGTATAGCAGCAGTATATTTAGCGCTGTACCGCCTGAAAAACGCCTCAATGTGAAAGGGGCCTTAGGTATCCATCGGCTAATTTTAAAACAAGTTTCAAGTTTTTTAACCGATAGATAAATAACTGATGGGGCCCACACGCGCCGGAAGCTGAAATTTCACCTGGGCAGGAGGGGGGGGGGGGGGGGTATATGTGCCCAGTAAGCAAGTGGTTAAAGCAGAACGTCGCTTAACCACTTAATCCCCGGACCATATTGCTGCCCAAAGACCAGAGCACTTTTTGCGATTCGGCACTGCGTCGCTTTAACTGACAATTGCACGGTCGTGCAACGTGGCTCCCAAACAAAATTGGCGTCCTTTTTTTCCCCACAAAAAATAGAGCTTTCTTATGGTGGTATTTGATCACCTCTGCGGTTTTTATTTTTTTCGCTCTAAACAAAAATAGAACGTCAATTTTGAAAGAAATGCATTTTTGTTTTACTTTTTGCTATAATAAATATCTCCCAAAAATATATAAGTTTAGGCCGATACATATTCTTCTACATTTAAAAAAAAACAAAAAAAACGCAATAAGCGTTTGATTGGTTTGCGCAAAAGTTATAGCGTTTACAAAATAAGGGGTATTTTTATGGCATTTTTATTATTATTTTTTTTACTAGTAATGGCGGCGATCAGCGTTTTTTTCGGTACTGCGACATTATGGCAGACATTTCGGACACTTTTGGGACCATTGGCATTTTTATAGCGATCAATGCTATAAAAATGCATTGGATTACTATAAAAATGCCACTGGCAGTGATGGGGTTAACACTAGGGGGCGGGGAAGGGGTTAAGTATGTTCCTGGGTGTGTTCTAACTGAAGGGGGGTGGGACTGACTAGGGAAAATCACTAATCTTCCGTTCATACATTGTATGAACAGAAGATCAGCATTTCCCCCCGACAGGACAGGGAGCTGTGTGTTTACACACACAGCTCCCGGTCCCCACTCTGTAACGAGCAATCGCGGGTGCCTGGCGGCGATCGTGCCATTCTCCTCCTGAGCTTGGTCTGCCCGACCTAAAGTGAAACTCTGGCCAAAACTTCAATAGAGTGAGAACATGTTAAAATGTCTGTCAAAATTGTTAATCTGGGCCGTTTCCCCAATGGGGAGATTGTTCTTTACTTCCCGCCCCCTGCACATGAGAGGAAGCACGTGTAAATCTCCCTAAAATAAAAAGGGATATCCCTTCCTCTAACAGTTTGCATCAACAGCTAATAGGAGAAAATTAATTCCAGCACCACATCTGCAGTCTTACTGCAAACAAGGAAGATGAAGAACATTGTCCTATCACTTGCTCTACTGTTCGTAGTAAAGTCCTCCTTTTTGTAAAGGAGAGATTATATATATATAAAAAAATAAAAAATAAAATAAAAAGAGAGAGACTAGGCTAAAGAAATGCTTAGTGTCAGAAATGTTCCAAGGTGCCCTTAGACAGTGAAGCCTCATACTTCACCTAGAGGTGTTGGCACAGTATATGGCAAAAACAAACAGAACACATCTATCAGTCTTTCCCTAATAAATTGTAGTATTTAAAATGGGAAGTTTCCATTTAAAATAGTAAACCCATAAAGATTATTTTTTTGTTAACATTGTTGTCTGACTATAGATCTATGTTCATCCCAGGCATGTTTGAAGTAATAGTTTTGTTTAAAAATAATAAACCTGTCATACTTACCTGCAATAATGCAGTGAATTTGCACAAAGCAATCCGGATCCTCCTCTTCTTGGGTCCCTCTACAGCACTCCTGGCCCTTCTCTCCTGTTGAGTATCCCGCACAGCAAACATCTTGCTATGGGGGCACCCCGAGCCAAGTCACAGCTCCCTGTGTGCATTCAGACACAGAGCCGCAGCCTTGGCCTCGCCCCCCTTTCTCTCCTCATTGGGTGATTGACAGCAGCGGGAGCCAATGGCACTGCCCTGTCTCAGCCAATACACTCTAACAACGCTGAATCTAGATGGGGCTCAGGTAAGAATTAGGGGGGGGGATTGCTGCTGCACACAAAAGGCTTTTTATCTTAAAGTGGAGCCCCACCTAAAAAAATATATTAGTCAGCAGCTACAAATACTGCAGCTGCTGACTTTTAAAATAAGGACACTTACCTGTCCAGGGCGCCTGTGAATTCCCTTATCCGAAGCCGACCCATCCCTCGACTCCCAGGTGGAGGCGCCACCATCTTTAGTAAGGGAATCACAGCCTGGTTCTCTACTGCACATGCGTGAGTCATGCTGCACATTCTGATTGGTCCCTGCCATCTTCTGGGACCTGCGTCTCCCAGAAGACAGGGAGAGTGAGGAGGGGCCGGACATATTCTGTGGCAATCTATCACAGGAAGTGGGAGCAAATACCTGGATTAGACAGGCATCTGCTTCCCCCTCCCCCTGAAAGGTGCCAAATGTGACACCGGAGGGGGGAGAAACCGGATAAGCGGAAGTTCCTATTTTTGGGTGGCACTCTGGTTTAATGCACAGAACACATTAAAGGGCTTGTAAAGGCAGGGGTTTATTTTATTGTAATGCATTCTATGCATTGAAATAAAAAGCCTTCTGTGTGCAGCAGCACCCCCACCCCCCCTAATACAGGCATACCCCACTTTTAAGTACAGACCAGAGCATGTATGTAAAACGAAAATGTACTTAAAGTGAAGCAATACCTTATTTCACTTCTGGGGTGTCAGGGGCTGTAGTGGGGGTGCCAGGGAGTGTGTTCCCAAGCAGCGAGGAATCGAAACTATCCGCACACGGATTACTCAACTGAAGCTTTAGCTTGAGAGCCACTTTACATACACTCACGTGTATGTCCTTACTCACGAGTGTATGTAAAGTGAGCGTACTTAAAGCGGGGTATGCCTGTACTTAAAGTGGGTGGCCCATTAAAAATGTTTTTTAAAAGCCAGCAGCTACAAATACTGCAGCTGCTGACTTTTAAAAATAGGACACTTACCTGTCCTGGAGTCCAGCGGTGTCCGCAGCAGAGGACGAGCGTTTGCTCGTCTCTCTGCTGCTCCCCCCTCCATCCAAGGTGAGGGAACCAGGAAGTGAAGCGCTGCGGCTTCACTGCCCGGTTCCCTGCGGCGCATGCACGAGTCGCGCTGCGCCCGCCGATTGGCTCCCGCTGTGTGCTGGGAGCCGAGAGTTCCCAGCACACAACTGGAAAAACCCGACTTTTGCCCGAGACTGCGGGCCGGTAGTGGGTGCAGACACCAGTCTTTAGACAGGTATCTGCACCCCCCTCCCCCTGAAAGGTGTCAAATGTGACACCGGAGGGGGGGAGGGTTCCGATCAGCGGATCTTCACTTTAGGGTGGAGATCCGCTTTAAGTGTCCCTCGGCTATCCAGGACTCTCCCTCCTGATCAGCAGGAACACAGCAGCGGCGGCATCATTGGCCCTGATGACAATTAGGTGCCAACCAGTGCCAGCAATTATTGCCCACAATTGTCAGCATTCATTGGCCAATAGTGATGCCAGGCAGTGCTGGCTATCAATGCTGCCTATCCATGCCACCTAATAAGTGCAGCCTATCAGCACCGCCTCATCAGCACCGATCAGTGAAGGAGAAAAGTTACTTATTTGCAAAATTGACTGACAAACTAAGAAAAACTTAGTAGCATGACCGCGCAATTGTCATTCAAAGCGTGACAGCTCTGAAAAAATGCCTTGGGCAGGAAGGGGGTTTAAGTGCCCTGTATTTAGGTGGTTAAAGCTTTTTGCTGTTGACTGTCTCACTTCCTCTGCTGGTAGTTTATTCCAAGCATCAACTACCCTTTCAGTAAAATACTTTCTAAGATTAGTATTGAACTTCCCTCCAGTTAGTTTGAGGTCATGTACCCCCCTGTGCTGGTAAACGCTCCCCGGCATGGCACACAGATCAAACCAAACCTGTGTGAATGAGGCCAATCAATCAACAATATTCCTCCCCGGCTAACCGATTTAGTTTGATTGAATCCCATTAAAATGGAGTCAGGTGGAAACTTATAGCTATACAATTGGTTGCAAATTCAATCACACATCGATCAGATTTAAAAATAAAAAAGTGTGTGTTGCTCTGTATTCAGCTGTGCCGTCACATACCTCTGCTCACTCCCTACACACTACATGAACATACAGTACAGGGGGCTTCTATGGACACACTCTGTCTGTTATCACGTGATCCTCCATGTGGAGCTCACACTGTATATATCCTGCCTACTGTCACAGCTACAAGTCCGCATACAAACACAGAACAGATCTCTCTCCCACCCCCGCAATATACCAGAGCTGTAGCCCCGAGAAAGCCCATGGCGGATCGGAAATACAGCTGACAGCCGAGTGATCCCCCTGCACAGCGTAGCCATGTTGTCTTTGTCACGCATGCGCACAGCGAGCGCCCTTGTAATTCCTGGGACTCGCTCCTCCAAGCAAGGACGGAGCCTATAGCGCATGCGCACACTGTACTGAGCTTTTTGAAGCTGTTTAACGTTGCTTCTTCTTCGTTTGTAAACAAAAAATAACTTGGCTTCTACTGCGGTATTCACATTATAAATGTTGTTTTTATATTTCTGGGATTGGACAATGAGAAAAATGTAGCTCGTAAAAAAAAAAAGTAAAAGCTCAGAATACAGAAACTAGTGAGATAATATGAGGTGATATTGGTTAACCACTTCAGACCCGGAAAGGATTTACCCCCTTAATGGCCAGACCATTTTTGTGTGATACTGTATTACGTTGCTTTAAAGCAGAGTTCCACCTAAAAATGGAACTTCCGCTTTTCGGAACCCTCCCCCCCTCCGGTGTCACATTTGGCACCTTTCAGGGGGGAAGGGTGTGCAGATACCTTTGTAATACAGCTATTTGCACCCAATTCTTAGGGAGAGACTCCACTCCCCCCCCCCCCCCCCGCTGCCTTCTGGAAAAAACATTGGTCCCAGGAGACAGCGGGGACCACTGGCAACGTGCCGCACTACCCGCGCGTGTGCAGTATGGAACCAGGCAGTAAAGCCACAAGGATGGCAGCGGGGGCAGCCGAGAGACGAGTGATTACTCCTCTTCTACTGCCGACATCGCGGGCACCCTAGACAGGTTACGTAATACAGTATCACACAAAAATGGTCTGGCCATTAAGGGGGTAAATCCTTTCCGGGTCTAAGCCCTGGTTCACACTGGGCTGCGGGAGTGAAATCGCGCAATTTCAGCTGAACTCGCGCAATTTCACTCCCTCTGGCAGTTCCGATTTCGGCGCGATTTAGGAGACATTTGTGCAGGGTTCTGCACAGATGTCAATGTAAATCGCGTCCTGAAATCGCAAAAAGTAGTACAGGAACTACTTTTTGAAATCGGTGCAGCGCCGCAGATGCGGAGTCGCACCGATTAGGACGGTGTCATTGCCGGCAATTGCCGCCGATTTGAGATGCGATTTCACATGTGACATCGCATCTCAAATCGAACTAAATCGTACCCAGTGTGAACCTGGGCTGAAGTGGTTAACCAATATCACCTCATATTATCCCACTAGTTTCTGTATTCTGAGCTTTTACTTTTATTTTTTTTTACGAGCTACATTTTTCTCTCATTGTCCAATCCTAGAAATATAAAAACAGCATTTATAATGTGAATACCGCAGTAGAAGCCAAGTTACATTTAGTGGCGCACAGCAATTTTTTTTAAGTATATAAACTATACATATACATACCTTCCAACACGCACGGATTCTGCGAGAACGTCCCGCATAGACAGGATGTTCCCGCAGTCCCGCGAAAGGGTTAATTTTCCCGCACTGCAAGAGGAGGCAGGAGGAACCCAAGCGGTGCGTGGAGGACTGTGGAGAGCCGACAGCTGGGCTAATGACAGTCTGTGGCTGGCTGTTGGCACCGATGAGAGACACTTCCCCCCCGCGCAACAACTGTAAAAATCCCCCCCCCCCCCGGACAACAACAAAAATGCGCCCCCCCCCCCCCCGCTCATCAAGCCAGCTGAA
The DNA here is from genome assembly GCA_029574335.1 of Rana kukunoris. Lineage (NCBI taxonomy): Eukaryota > Metazoa > Chordata > Amphibia > Anura > Ranidae > Rana > Rana kukunoris. The sequence goes on from CM056056.1 coordinate 155,644,340, forward strand.
TGGGCAGTGCGGCAGTAGGAGAGCCGACACATTCTGTGTACAACAACTTCATTTAAGAGGAGCAGGTTGAGCCCTCTCTCCTCTCATGTCTGTGTGTGGGGGGGGGGGGGGGCAGGATTGTTAGTGCTGGCTTTGAGCTTTGTGAAAGAGAGTGCAACAGACACTCTTGGTTTGGACAACTGGAACCAGCAACCCTGCTGGAAAGCCATGGTCCAGTCTGAATAATGTGTCCGTATTTCAGGCAGTTTGAAACCTGAACTTATGTTTCCCAACCCGAACTGTCCGGGTGAATCCTGGACAGGTGGCAACCCTATCCGATAGTAATGAATCATATTGGACAGTGGGAGGAAACCGGAAGGTTAAAGCATGGATGTTGATACAGCCATGGCCAATTAGCAGGGGAGGTGCCCAATTGAATGCTGGGTGACTGTATTTATATTACAAGAACACATAGGTTTGGAGGTCCAGTCCAGCCCACCTCTAAAGAGAGAGGTTCAGGTAGGGAGAGGCTGCTGCCTCTCCCCAGCACAGGCTGCCATGCGGCCTCAGGTGGGAGACCTGGAGCCTAAAACACTGAAGCTACAACCCGTGGTTCTCCTGCAAGCTGATTGAGGAAGGATATCCACGGATCTGGTCTGGTATCACTGGTATAGAGTGTCCCTTGGAAGTTGGAAGAAGGCAACCAAAATCACCTCTTGGTCTTGGTCCTAGAAGTCAGCATACTGGGTGTGTGAGCTAAAGGGGACACTGGCTAGTGTCCTGAAGAAGCCAAATCCAGCAAATTCTCTCTGCTTAAAAAGGGACTTGTTTTACCTTATACAGCCTGCTGCCTAGTGTTGCTGACAGTCTGCGACACAGTCCTATTGATAAGTCACCCTCACTGCGAATAGTTAATTTGGACTCTCCTACTAATGCCCGTCTCCTATCCAAGTTCCAAATAAAACATAACTACCTAGACTGGTTAACGGAGACAACGAGCGGAAGAGTGTGTGCATCTCGCTGTGTGGAAAATACCATGTTACTGGCTGTGGATTATTCAGTGGGAGACCCAGGCACAATTATTCGGTATCTCCTCCCGGACGAGCCCCCACATGTAGCGGTAATCCAGAAAGAGGTGCTGAATTATTGAGCCTGGGTCTCCCACTGAATAATCCATAGCCAGTTACTCAGTATTTTCCACACAGCCAGATGCACTTACTCTTCTACTTGTTGTGTCCACTTGTTGTGTCTAGAGGATTTTCCTGTCACCAGCCCATCAGAGTACCTGAGTACTTATCTGCAGCCCATGCCTCATAGAAAGCGTTTGCTTTCCAAAATGGTGTCAGGGCCGCCATCAGGGGGGTACAGGCAGTACACCTGTAAGGGGCCCGGATGGCAACCCCCTTTTTTTTTTTGTAAGGGGCCCAGAGGTCCCAAGGGCTCCAGATGGCAACCCCCCTTTTTATATATATATATATATATATATATATTATTATTATTTAATAAAGGGCCCAGATGCCCTTTTTTTTTGTTTATATATATTTATTGTTTTTATTAAAGGGCCCAGAGGTCCCCAGGGGCCCAGAGGTTCCCAGGCCCTGGATGGCAACCTCTGTTTTTTTTATTTTTTTTATAATTTATTTTTATATATATATATATATATATATATATATATATATATATATATATATATATATATATATATATACATATATTATTAAAGGGCCCCAGATGGTCAACCCCCCTTTTTATATATATATATATTTTTTTATATATACATTTTTTTTTATTTCTTTTTTTTTTGTAAGGGGCCCATAGGACCCTAGGGCATCCCCCACCCCTTTTTTTTTTTCGTCAGCACCCAAAGCCCTCCAACCTCAATTTGCGGCTGCAGCACCCCTCTGCTTCTCAATTTGTGGCACCCCCCCACTTTTCAATTTGCGGCAGCCCCCCGCATCTCAATTTGCACCCCCCCTCTGCTCTAGGGGACCCATGCCTGAAGCTGTGTAAGGGGCCCCATAATTCCTGATGGCGGCACTGGATGGGGTAATTCCAGGACCTCCAAAACGGTGATAGGTAGGAATAAAATGAAGTACCATCAGGAACGCCTGATGGTACTACTTCAATGTTCGACCTGTGGCCAGGTTGTGTAAAAGTCCCACACATGTGGTAAACGTCTCACACATGTGGTATCGCAATACTCAGGAGGGTAATTTTATGTCCATGCTGTGTGTTAGAAATATCATTGAGAGCTTTGTGTAAAAAAAATAAGTTTTCATTTTCTTTTTACTTTTTCCGAAGACTTGTGGGAAAAAATGAACCGTTCAAAAGACTCATTATGCCTCATAGAATATACTTTGCATAACAAAGTCCAGAACCTAAACTGACTGATGGTGGTGGCTACCCAGGCATACCGTCACAGGTTCTAGTCCAAAGCTGATGAATTCCAATGACTGGTAGTGTCCACCGAAACAGCGGCATCTTGCGCTGATCACATGCTGGTTCCAGGTTACATGAACTATGGTGTTTTTTATTCTCAAGCTCTCACTGGACTCAGAAGGGCTCTCTGGAACCCCCTTTCACCTATTTATGTATCACTAAGAAGATAATGAATCTATTGTATCGCCACAGGGTGACACTGTGGATACACAGATAGCTGTGTGCCAACATCCCAGTAATTTGAGGAAGAAATTGGTTGAATAAAGATCTGGACTTTATAGGCATACCCATAGATTTATGTAAAAAAGGTATATATTTTTAAACGGATAAAGTTAAAAACTATGGGCCAGATTCACAGAGCCCTTACTCCGGTCTATCTCGCGTTAGACCGGAGTACTTTCAAATTACGCGCGTCGTTTCAATAGTCTTAATCCTCAAACCATGAAACGACGGCTTCGGGCTTCAATCCGACTGGCTTACGTGTTCGTACGCCTTCAGATCTACGCTGCAAAAAATTTGCGGCCGCTGGGTGGAGTTCCCGTCGCTTTCTGCATCGGGGTATGCAAATGAGCTTTTTCCGGCAATCCACAAAGTTACGAGCGTCATTCGCAATCTCTTACGGCATCTGTAGTCATCTTTTTGCTGCGTAAAGTTATTCCAGCTTTTATCTGGTCTAGTATTAGACAGCCCATGTTAAGTATGGCCGTCGTTCCCGCGTCAAATTTCAACGTTTTTTTTTATTTTTTACGGAAGTCATCCGGGAATAGCAATGTACGTAAACGACGCTACTCAAACAAAAAATTATGTTATTTCGCGCAATGCACGGCGGGAAATTTCTGAACGGAGCATGCGCAGTTCGATCGCCACGGGGACGCGCCTAATTTAAATGCTTCACGCCCCCTAATCGCGTATTTCGATTCCGCCACGAGAAATACACTACGCCGCCGTACCTTACGGGCCAAAATCTACATGAATTCGTCGTAGAGCCAGGTAAAATATGGCGGCGTAGTGTATCTCTGATACTCTGCGCCAATGTAATTGTACCTGAATCTGGCCCTATGTATATAAACACATATTAAAAAACATATAAATAATTTACCTTTCATACCACCTATGATACATTAAATTGATTGAGTATATATGTACAATCGTTGGAGAGTGAAATATTAATATATACCCTGGATTATTTAATACATTTGGGTGGTTGAGGCGTAATGGAGGGTTGCTCATGGCGATCGCTCTACATGTTACGTGAGTTGATGCGCTTCTTTAAAAGATTGGATATAGGCGTAGCAGCCTGTCACATTTGTGATTGTGCCTTTATGCCTAGTTTATGACTTACAATCTTTTATGATCAAGAAAGTGGGACAACTATGTGACTTTTAATATCCAATATTGCGATACCGATCTTTACACCTTATTACTCTAAATCAGGCATGTCCAAAGTCCGGCCCATGGGCCAAATGCGACCCGCATTCCAGTTTAGTATAGCCCCCCTGGTGATTTGGATATACATATCTCTTGTGGCCCCCAGGGCCACAAAAAATATATACCGTATTTATCTGTGCTGCCCTGGAGGGGACAGGGAGGGGGAGGGATGAGCGTTTCCAGTAACATATAGGAGAATCTCCTGTTTACTTAGCGGCCTCTGTAATAGGACGTCCCGTCTCCTGGGCTGCCATTGGACGACTGTTCTGTCTGTCATAGGAGGTAGCACTTTGTATTAAAAAGGCCGCTGAGTAAACAGGAGATTCTCCTGTATGTAATCTGTTGGTGATCATCCAGCCCTGTCCCCTTTGAGGCTGCAGATTGGCATCGATCGGGCTGCACTGATGGCAATGGTAAGGCTGCATTCATGTCAATGGTGAGGGTGCATTCCTGGCAATGGTGAGGCTGCAGGTGGACACTGATTAGGCTGCATTGATGGGCACTGACCCTTATTTTGCTTCACAATTCTTTATTTAAAATAAAAAAAAAATCCTGAAACTTTCATCTTAAAGTTAAGGTGCTTGTTATAAGCCCATAAATATGGTTCATCCAAATAATACGCCGGATCTCATCGCCTCACCACACACAGCCACAAAGGCAAGATAATTCTTGTTGGGCCAGGTATTAGTGCTCAGACGAACACACTTAAACCAAATTTTAATGGTTTAAAGAATGTCAGGCAAAATGGTCGGCCCTCATTCATGTTCACTTCATCAAATCTGGCCCTCGTTGAAAAAGTTTGGACACCCCTGCTCTAATTCGTCTTAGCTCTATATTCAAGCTCCTGAAGAACATGCGTAACATGTAGACCGATCCTCAAGAGCGACCCTCCATCATGCCTCATCCACCAAAATATTTCAAATAATTCTGGATATACGGTATCTCACAAAAGTGAGTACACCCCTCACATTTTTGTATATATTTCATTATAACGTTTCATGTGACAACACTGAAGAAATGACACTTTGATACAATGTTAAGTGGTGAGTGTAGAGCTTTATATACTCTACATTGTTTTTAAGTTTATCCAATTAAAAAAATATAACTTTTTTACATAAATCTATGTGTGCCTATAAAGTCCAAGGCCCAGATTCACGTACATCTGCGCATTATTGGACCGGCATAGCGCACCGCCTTTACGTTAGACTTGCGCAATTTTGCCGCGTAATCACCCTATTCTCGTAGCTTTTGCGCAGAAAATTGCGCATGCGTAACGTTATTTCAGAGGCGTAAGGCGGAGTAATACAAATTGGGAAGGACGTGGGCGGGTTACATTGAAATGAGCCGTGACCCCATGCAAATGAAGGGCCGGCCGGCTCGCGCATGCGCGCTTGAAGGAGACCATGGTCAGCTCCGCTGTGCGCATGCTCACAACTCGGGAGCGGCGCAATCAGTGAAATTGGAAATGGACTAGGGCAACTTAGTGAACTACGCAAACAGCATAAATAGACAGACACAAACGCACTTGCATTGCAAAAGTACATCCCTTTGTCCCTTCCCATTTAACCAAGTGCTTTTGTCCTGTTGTTCGTTGCGTTGTGTTTTGTAGTTGTCAGATTAGTGTTCTGTGTGATCAAGTGTTTGTTAGTAGATCTTTGAAAGTGTTTTTTGATAAGTGTTTGAGAGACTGTTTGTTTGATATATTTCTGTTCGTTTGTTTTCTTGCTGATTTTTTGCTGTTTGTTTTTGTGACTGTTTTTTGCTGAGTGCTTGTGTGATTTTTTGGTTAGTTTTCTCTTTGTGTGTGTTCTTGCTTGATTGGTTGTGCTTGTTTTTGTGACTGATTTTTGTTGACTGGGAGTGAGTTTTTTTGGAAGTATGACAGAGAGAAAGCGAAAACTCAATTTTACTGTGGTGGAAAAAAGAATTCTTGCCCGGGCCATTAGCGATTATGGGCGTTTCCTCCACGGCCCGGACAGTGCCAACACCGCCCCGGCCAGGAGGAGGGAGATTTTGGACCTCATCACTGAGCAGGTCAATTCAGCGGGGGAGGGGGAGACACGGACCCGGTCTGGGATTGACAAAAAAATTAATGACCTCCGGCGTCTGGTCAAACAGAAGCTGTCCAAAATGCATGCCCATGCCAGGGGCACAGGAGGGGGCCCACCATGCCGTATTGGGCTGACAGCGGAGGAGCATGCGGTGGCCCTGACCTTTCATCGGCATGAAGTGGAGGGCCTGCCCGGCTTTGACTCAAGTCTGGAGCCCGTGGTGCCAGGTAAGTATTTTTTATTTATTTTTTCATTCAAGTTTAAGTTTATTTTCTGAATAAAGTCAGTACAATTTAAAGAACATATCAGGAAATCAATACATTTTGTTACATATCCTTAAATATTGAGACATCGTTTGCTGAAGTCATCACTTCGTCATTTCTCAACCATACCTAAATAACATTCTATCTGCGATGAAAGGAAAACAGGTTCAACAAGGGAGTAAATTCTGACCCTAAGCCATATAGTCTAACCGGGGTAGCTCCCTACCCTCCCCCAAATCCTGCAGTTCCTATCAATCCGTCTAGGGTCCCTAGTCTACAGCAGTTGGGATAAATCAAAACCTTATTGGTCCAACATATATAGAAATGAGATGGGAAGGGCACCCTCCACCCCCACTGACACCCCCAATGGGATCACTCTGTGCCCGGGGAGGTAGAGTAATTCCCCCAAACCATCCCGCCCCCTTAGCAAGTTATTATAAATATTACAGTTTTGTGAAGTCTACTTCGTGATGTACCTCCATTTCATAAACTTAAAACTTCTCAAGTACCTCTGGTACGAAGTGTATGATATCTGGACCGATTAAATGAACCTAATACTAAAAGAATAAATAACAAGTTCGATGAAGAGAGATGATGAGGCGTAACATGTGTATATATATGGAGAACGTTTCCCAAACACAGATTATACAAAAAACCTGAACACAAGCACAGCATAAAACCAGAACATAGAGAAGAAAAGTAGAAGAGAAGGAAAAGAGGAATGTGAGAAAGATAGAAAGAGAGGGAACGAAAAAGAGGGTAGGGGTGAGAGGGTAGAGAGACAGAGATCCTACCTGCCAGGTGTGTACATCAGCCTACAGTAAGTTATGTTATCACCCCTTATAGGGTGTGAGATCCCTAAGTACTTTATCCATGGTTCCCAGATTGCGTTAAACTGAGTAAGTCTATCCAACATTGAGCCAATTCTCCTTTCCTGTTCCATTATCCAGGTGATCTTTCTTTTCATACTTAAGATTGAGACCGCCTGTTTCTTCCAGGCTGCAGCTATAGTGATTCTAGCTCCTGTTAGGATAAACCATATCAGCCTTCTGGTAACCTTTGATACTTGTGGTATGAATCCATTCAGTAAGGCAATCGCCGGGGACTGATGTATATTACAACCCGTAATCCGTCTAATTATATGGAACACTTTACTCCAAAAACGTTGTATTCTTGGGCATTCCCACCAGGTGTGAATCATGGAGCCCACGCCTTGGCATCCTCTGAAGCATAGAGGTGAGGATGAAGGATATATGGTTGCCAGTCTTAGAGGAACTAGATACCATCCAGTAAATATTTTGACATTCGCCTCTATGAGTGACATGTTGATGATACCCTTTATAGATCTATGGAAGTTTTCTCCCCAATCTTCCAAATCCCACTCATCCTGAATTTCCTTCTCCCAAGCTAGCATATAGGGTAATTTATTGACATTGTTCGCAAGGGATTTGTAAATTACAGAAATACCACCCTTCCTTACTGGGGCCTGTTCACATTTTCGTTCATAGGGCGTAAAATGACCAGTTACAGCCTTGTCAGTCCAGAGTTTCTGTACAAAACTGTAGATTTGAGAAAATCTTGATTTCTCTGAAGGAGGAAGATCAAGACTGTCCCTAAAATATTGTTCTGATAGAGGACCTGAGTGGGAGAAGGATCGTCCAATGCGGTATACTCCCTTATCTCGCCACCACTGGAAGGATTCAACGTTCACATTGGATGCAAAGGACGGGACCTGAAATATATCAGTTAATGGTAGACTCTCAGAGACTAAAGAGGGATTGCTCCTGAGCGAGTCCCACAGAACCAACGCCTGTGACAGTGCCGGAGACATAATAGAATGTCTGCGTTTGGGGATAGACCACACAAGATTTTCCAATGAGCATGTGGGGGACGCCTGTTCTTCCAGACTAACCCAATCAGGTTGGTCCTGTTTGAGGTATATATCTGACAGTTGTGCCAGTCTAGCTGCCTGGTAGTACCACAGCAAATTTGGGAGTCCCAAACCTCCCTGATTAGGGAGATTAAAGAGGCTACGCGATGATACACGGGGGCTTTTTTTGTTCCATACAAATTTGGTGATCTTACCCTGAAAAGCCTTCAAGTGATTCCTTTTTATCGGTATGGGGAGAGAACGAAAGAGATATAGAAGTCTAGGAAGAAGAGTCATCTTGACAGAGTTTATCCTGCCAATCCAGCCTATATTCTGTGTATCCCAATCACCTAAATCAGATTCAAGTTTTTTATACATAGGAGGGTAGTTGGCTGTATAAAGATCCTCAAATTTCGAAGATAAATTGATACCCAAGTATTTGATAGATGAGCCATTCCAACCAAATTCATATTTCTTTTGTAGTAAGGAAACTACATCTACAGGAAGCGAGAGATTGAGGGCCCTAGATTTGGACATATTGACTTTAAGGCCAGAGGCCCTGGAGAATTTGTCAAGTACAGAGTAGATTTCGGACATAGAGGAAATCGGGGAAGTAACAAATAGTAGCAGGTCATCCGCTAATAATGCACATTTGTGGTCCTTACGGGTACATTGAACTCCTCTGATATTCGCGTTATTCCGAATCGCTATTGCCAAAGATTCTATAACAATTGCGAATATCAAAGGAGACAATGGGCATCCCTGGCGGGTTCCCCTTTTAATTTTAATAGATTCTGAAAATAGTCCCTGCAGTCTTATTTTAGCCTCAGGAGAAGAGTAGAGTGCAGATAATATGCCCAAGACTCTTGAGCCAAACCCCCAACGTCTCATAACTTCAAACATATATGGCCAGGAGACCGAATCAAAGGCCTTTTGAAGGTCCAATGATAAGAGCATCCTTTCTTGTTTTTGATCTCCTATCCAACCGGATTGCAATATGGAGATTATGTCTACCGCTCTCCTTACTTGGTCAGGGCCTTGTCTACCAGGAATGAAACCCACCTGATCCTTATGTATATACTGACCAATGAAGGATGCTAGTCTATTGGCTATTATTTTGGTTAGGATTTTAAGGTCATTGTTAATCAACGATATTGGTCTATAGTTTTCCACTTGACTGGTATCCTTGTCAGGTTTAGGGATCACAGAGATATATGCCGAATTCAGCTGAATATCTATAGGATTCCCCTTCGTTAAATGGTTAAAAAAAACGAGTAAGGTATGGAGATAGAAGAGCCGAGAAAGTCTTGTAGTAAGGAGCAGAGAAACCATCTGGTCCTGGAGCTTTATCTGTTTTTAACATTTTGATCACTTCCAAAACGTCCTCAATCGAGATGGGAGCTTCCATTTTCTCTCTATGCACTTCCGCCAGCGAGGGAAGGTCCAAACTATCTAGGAATTCTCCCACGCTATTAGAATTGGAGAGTGTTTCAAAGTCGTAAAGTTTTGAATAGAAGCTTTGGAAGGAATCCATCACCTTCTGAGGGTTCAAGGTAAATAAGCCATTGGCTTGTTTAATCTTAGGGAGGACTCTCTGCCTTAGTCTAGGGCAGGGGTCTCCAAACTTTTTACTTCGAGGGCCACATTGTATATTTTACAGATATTCGCAGGCTGAAAAAAAAAAAGAAGCCATTTTTAAATTACTCCTCATCTGGCTCAGAAGAGCAGAATTTAAAAAAAGGCTGCCATTAGCAGGGCTGGATGGTGCACCTGTATCCTCCGCCCGCACCTAAATGTCAGAGCCTTGTGCACCAGGGCCACATATTAAGTGCGCATGAGGCCTTACATCAGTGTTTCCCATCAGAGCCATCACCACATCCCCATCAGAGCCATCACCACATCCCCATCAGAGCCATCACCACATCCCCATCAGAGCCATCACCACATCCACATCCCCATGAGAGCCATCACCACATCCTCATCCCCACCAGAGCCATCACCACATCCCCATCAGAGCCATCACCACATCCCCATCAGAGCCATCACCACATCCCCATCAGAGCCATCACCACATCCACATCCCCATCACAGCCATCACCGCATCCCCATCCCCACCAGAGCCATCACCACATCCCCATCAGAGCCATCATCACATCCCCATCCCCATCAGAGCCATCACCACATCACCATCCCCACCAGAGCCATCACCACATCCCCATCAGAGCCATCACCACATCCCCATCAGAGCCATCACCACATCCCCATCCCCACTAGAGCCATCACCACATCCCCATCAGAGCCATCATCACATCCCCATCAGAGCCATCACCACATCCCCATCAGAGCCATCACCACATCCCCATCCGAGCCACCACCACATCCCCATCAGAACCACCACCACATCCCCATCCCCATCAGAGCCATCACCACATCCCCATCCCCATCCCCATCAGAGCCATCACCACATCCCCATCCCCATCAGAGCCATCCCCACATCCCCATCCCCATCAGAGCCATCACCACATCACCATCCCCACCAGAGCCATCCCCACATCACCATCCCCATCAGAGCCATCACCACATCCCTGTCCCCACCAGAGTCATCACCACATCCCTATCCCCACCAGAGCCATCACCACATCACCATGCCCACCAGAGCCATCACCACATCCCCATCCCCACCAGAGCCATCACCACATCACCATGCCCACCAGAGCCATCACCACATCCCCATCAGAGCCATCACCACATCACCATCCCCACCAGAGCCATCACCACATCCCCATCCCCATCAGAGCCATCACCACATCACCATCCCCACCAGAGCCATCACCACATCCCCATCAGAGCCATCACCACATCACCATCCCCACCAGAGCCATCACCACATCCCCATCCCCATCAGAGCCATCACCACATCACCATCCCCACCAGAGCCATCACCACATCCCTGTCCCCATCAGAGCCATCACCACATCACCATCCCCACCAGAGCCATCACCACATCCCTGTCCCCACCAGAGCCATCACCACATCCCCATCCCTATCAGAGCCATCACCACATCACCATGCCCACCAGAGCCATCACCACATCCCTGTCCCCATCAGAGCCATCACCACACAAAGTTTTGTCCTCTCTCTATACTTGTGTCCCCAGCCTCCTCTCCCCCAGCACACTTTTTTCCTCATTACTGTTTGTCTGCACGTTTCCCTGAAGAGCATTAGAGCAGACACGCTGTGCTTCCCGGCTCCCGCCCCTTTTGCACAGACAAGCTGTTACAGCTAAAATGAAACTAACTCCGGGGGAGGAGCTGGGAGGTGCAGCAGGTCTGCACTGAAATAACGTAGGCACGTAGGCTTTGTTGACATACTCCCTCAATGCCTGTCAGAAGGCAAAGCAAGTCGTCCCTGCAGTGAGTCTGATGACTGAAGCTGCGGGCCGGACAAAACGTCCTAGCGGGCCGGATGTGGCCCGCGGGCCGTATTTTGGAGACCCCTGGTCTAGGGGATAGTTTATGCGCCAACATTGGACCAATTTTATCTTTTAATCTATAAAATCTAGCTCCCGACCATTTAAGTGCCTCATCTGCTCTTACCGTAAGCACAAGATTCAGAGCTGTCCTGGCAGCGTCCAATTTAGAAGTTGGGAAACCAAAGGGGTCCAATTTATGCTTTTTGCTCAAATCGTCAAATGTCTTTTCAAGTTCTTCCACCTCCAGCCTCTTCAGTCTTTTTTGTCTGGCTGCGATCTGTATTAGTTTTCCCCTCACTGTCACCTTGTGGGCCGCCCATAAGGTTTCTGGAGAGATTTCCTCTATGTCATTATTTTTAAAGTAATCTGTTATAGCTTGTTCAATCTCTGTGGCTATAGTTGGGTCTTTCAACAATGACTGGTTGAGGGTCCAATGAGATACTCTTTGATTAGAACTGTTTTTTCTTAGAGATAACAGAACCATGGAATGATCCGACCATGGGACGTCCATAATGGAGGACTTCTGGGCCGAGGGGACATGGTGATTGGAAAGTAATATGTGGTCTATACGTGAATACGACTGGTGAGGGTTAGAGAAGTGAGTAAAATCTTTAGCAGTTGGGTTCAATTCTCTCCATATGTCGGTCAATCTATATTGGTGAAGCACGCGAGCGACTTGGGTACTGGTTTTAGTAGGTCTAATTAATTTAGCCTTTGCTGGGCCGGATTTATCCAGTCCAGAGTCAAAAGCCAGATTGGAATCTCCCCCCATAACTATGACTCCCTCTACCAAAGGCTGGAGAGATTCAAGCATTTGGCAGAAGAACCCCTTCTGTCCCCGGTTGGGAGCATAGTATGATATAAAAGTGTACGTATTTCCTTCCAGAGTGCCCTTTACCAGAATGAATCTACCCTCTGGGTCCGCGTATTCCTTAATTAAGTTAAATTTGCAGTGTTTGGAGAATAAAATTGCCACTCCTTTAGTCTTATTTTCAGCCTTTGATAGGTAGAATAATGGGAAATGAGCATGTAAGAACCAGGGAGTATACCGCTTTGGGAAGTGGGTCTCTTGTAGAAATACCACATCAGCATGAAGGGATTTGTAGACTTGTAGCGCCTTTCGTCTTTTAACTGGAGAATTCAGCCCCTGCGTGTTGTGTGAAACAACACGAAGGGGAGCAGGAGGATTAGCCATACCAGCCATGGGATATAAAATTGGCAAAGCTAATTCTCATGCGTTCCCAAACAATATCCGTATCATGAGACACATTAAACAACTTAGGTACATTATCCGGTTTGCAAAATAATGACTGTAGACACTTAAACGTAGGAGCTCTCATTGGCAGGTAGGTCGGGGGGGAAGAGTGAACAGAAGAGAAAGAAATGATAGAGAAAAAAGAAAATAGACAAAGACATTTTATCCATATGTAAATTAACGTAAGGTCAAAAAATGACCCAGAATGAGGGGAGGGTGTATTTCCCCTCCCCCCATTCAAACACGTGACCATAGAATAGCCCAGAAAATAAGGGGCTATGTTCCCACTCCCCGGGGCGACGGAACGTCGATCCAAGGGGTAGGCTGAGGCCCAATGCCTCACCACCGGCTGCCAGCGACAGCTCAACAAACTGTAATGTAAATCACTGTTATGAATAATTCAACCCAGTATGACATATTAAAAGAGACAATAAACTATTTTAACTTTCCTAAGAAAAAACAACAAACACGAAAAAAAAAAAAAATAGAAATATACATATATATATATACATATACACATATGTATATAAACATTTCCTAGGAAAGTATTAACATGTAGCTTTGGTGAGATCTATTTTCCCGGGTATGGAAAAATAGGGGAAAAAGAGACATCGGTGACCATCCCTTTGAAGAAAGGGGAAAAGACATCCACAAACATGTTCCTTCTCTTCAGGTTGCAAAGTTATCTTTAACCTTCCTGTGCTTGACTCTGCTCCAAGCAGAGGAAGTCGGGCTGATAGGGGTTTGTCTTTTGGCAGAGCCCTGCTGGATAGGAGTAGTGTCCATTTCTGGCTTGCAGGAAATAATCTTCAAGTCCAATAATAGTCTCTCACCTTCCTGAAAATTCTGTACTACATACTGCCTGCCATTAAATGAAAATTTCAAAGCAAAGGGGAAGGCCCATTTGTATCTTATGTCCTTTTTCATGAGGGCAGACAATAAGGGCTTCATAGCTCTTCTTCTCTGTATTGTGTATGGCGATATATCAGAAAATATTTGAATTATGGCGCCTTGGTACTGTAGTTGTTCATGTTTGCGAGACTGTTTCATCACTTCCTCCTTAATGGAATAGAATTGTGGTTTAACTACCACATCCCTTGGTAAACCGTCCTTTCTTAAAGGACCCAGGGCCCTATGTGCTCGGTCCAATTCTAGTTTGTGGTTTGGTATAGATGGGATCAGGATTTTGATAATGTCCTGTATAGCTGTATGCACGTCTGAGATAGATTCTGGTAATCCTCTGACCCTGAAATGATCTCTTCTTGATCTGTTCTCTAATTCGTCGATCCGTGCCTGAGCAGCTTCCAACTGTTCCTGCATGAATTGCAAATGATCTGAGTTCTGATCAGTCCGTGCTGTATTAACCTCCAGTTTGTGTTCAATATTTTCTATTCTGCTTCCCAGGCTCTGAAAATCAGCCCTAATCTCTCCTGTGATTCTTTCTGCATTTTGTGCCAGTCCTTTATCTAGCATTTCAGAAGTTCTGGTGAATAATTAAGAGACATTGAAGGTTACCTCATGAGCCTGTTCAGCCTTTGTATTTATATGTGCAGGACCTTGTGAGGTAATTACCTCAGGAGTTACAGTAAATGACCAGCCTCCATGAGATTTTTTTATTTCAAATGATGCAGGAGGGGAGAGAATAGGGCAAGTGTCAGAATTTGGTGTCTGAGGTACTATAGAAGGACTTATAGAAGATATAGCTTGTCTGTCAGTCAATGAGGTCTCAACTGTACCCAGTGTACTTGTCTGAGGTACGGTGGCCATCTTAAGTAAATTGTTCTTAGCCAGCCTTTTATTAAGTTTCTTGCTCTTTTTGTAATATTTGCCCGGCATGAACTGGGTCCACAGTATGTCAGCTATTCACTACTGTTGTTTCTCTGCTCTTAACGGGTATATAGAACCTGTAATTCTTGTCAGAAAAAAGAAACAGCGCGGGCACCCCGTCCCCAGCTGTCATTCTTTACAAGGCTCCTGTATATAATTCCCCTGAATAAGGAATAGTTTACCCGGTATCTTCCGATTCACCGTTGAATCCGCAGTCCTCGGATATCTTTTTGTCGTTTGTATCCGGGTTGAAACTCTATATATTTGCGTTTGACAGCCGGTGGTGAGCAGAGCTCCGGTCCTAAGCTGCCATCCTAGGAGCTCCCACGCATGCGCCTGGTAAGTATTTTTTTTAATATCAGGTGTGTAGCATGTGTGGGGGAGGGGGTGAAAGGGAATATGTGGCAAGTGTGTGGATCCTCCAACCTGTGAATGTTTTGTGTCATCCACAGATGTGCAGGAGGGTGCAGGGCCATCTGGCCTGACCGCACCATCCCCAGGACAGCAGCCTAATGAGGCCCCCCCAACAAGGCCGGAGTCCGCGGAGGAGGTTCAAGAGGAGGAGGAGAATCATGAGGAGGAGGAGTCCATGTCAGGCACTGGACTTTTGTTTTTTGAGGACTCTTCCCCTCTGGCTGGCAGCAGGCAGCCCTCCCTAAGGGGGAGCCCCCCCCCCTCCTCCCCCAACATGGCTCCCCTTCCAAGGGCCTCCCCTTCTCCCCGGCAACAAGCATCAGCTGGAGGCAGGAAGTCGTTCCAGAACACCAGGGGGGTGGCCGATCTCCTGCCCGCCACTCTGAGAAGGGACCAGGCCCTTCAGACCCGCCATCTGGGACAGGTCAGCCAGACATTGGTGCGGATGGAGGAGAGCCTGTCCTCCATCAAGGATACGCTGGGGAACCTGGACTCCCACTCCCGGGCTTTCACAACCTGCCTAAACGACCTGCAGACTACATCAGCAGGCGTTGGCCAGGATGTGAGGGCCCTTACCCAGGCTATCCAGGCCAACACTTGGTGCTGCCCTGGACAGAATAGCCGTGGCCTTGGAGAGCAGGCCGCCAGGTGGGCAGAGATCAGGGGCTGCTCCTCCTTCCCCGGTTTTCCCCCTCCCCATGAGTCTCCCCTGAGGAGCCGGGGCCGTGGCCGGGGGCGCCCCAGGCGTGGCTCACGTAAAGGGCAATACATTTTTTTTCCCCTTTTTTGATTTTTATTTTTTTTGCTGGAAATTTTTTGATTTTGCTGGTCATTTTTTTTTTTTTTTGGGTTGTGAATGCTGTTTGAATGTGGGGGTGACATTCCTGCCGGAAAAGGGGTGTCACCCTCAATTTTGGTGGAGAAGGGTTCCCCAGGACCAGGGAGAAGTGATCCCCAGGTCCGTGTGAATGGTGTATGAATGTACAGTGACATAATTGGAGCCTTGGCGTGGCGTTGCTCTGCTCACAAGTCCTGCATGGTGGACTGGTGCCAATCCAATTTGATGTGGGGTGTGGGGTGTGTGTGCTAGGGACCACAGTGGTGTGCATGCATGCATTCTCATTGTGCCATGATTAATGTGTGTGTTTAACGTGCAAAGATGCCCAATGTGAGTTGTCTCCTGGCTGCTCTTCCCTCAGAAGACGGGGTAGCCTCGGTTAGGGGGGGATTGTCTGGTTCAGGGGTCAGGTCATCACGTAGGTCAATCTGCAGGCCCTTTCTTACTGCGAAGTTGTGCAGCATGCAACATGCACCGATGATCTGGCACACAAAGTTTGGGGAATACAATAGGGTACCCCCAGACTTATCCAGGCATCGGAAACGTGACTTCAGGAGGCCAAAGGTGCACTCCACCACTGCTCGTGTTTGGGCATGTGCTTGATTGTATCTTTCCTCTTCTGGGGTTTGGGGGTTCCGGATAGGAGTCATGAGATGGGGTCCCAGTGCATATGCAGAGTCACCTGTAAGGGAAAAGACAGGAGGATGTTAGTCATGCATGTGCCCCTTGTGATGTGTGCATCATGGGAGGGGATTGTCATGCCTGCCACCCATGTCACTCACCAACCAGCCAGGTGTCCCCATACACGTTCTGATCGAATTCCATTCGGATGTGGCATTGATTGTATATGTAGCTGTCATGGCTGGACCCTGGGTGTTTGGCACGGACGTGCCATATGAGGCCTTGGGCATCGACTATCACCTGTACGTTGATGGAATGTCAATGCTTCCGATTGCGGTACATGTGCTCTGTCTTCTGGGGGGGCTGGAGTGCCACATGTGTGCAATCAATGGCCCCCACAGTGCGTGGGAATCTGGCAATTCTGTAGAAATCTGTCATTGCCTTCAGCCGCAGCTCCTCAGTGGTGGGTTTGATGATTTGGTTGGCCATGAGTCTGAGGATTGCAGGGACAACCTGGTGCACACATCTGCTCATGGAGGATTGTGACATCCCAGCCACCACTCCACTTGTACGCTGAAAAGAGCCACTGGCAAGGAAATGGAGTATTGCCATGACCTTGACCAGTGGCTGCACTGCATGTGAGCGTTGTGTTCGGCTGGTGATGTCCTCCTGCAGGGTTGTGGTTAATTCCAGGATGACATGAGGGGTGAATCTGAAGATGCGATACACCTCAGAATCACTCATGCCAAACAGGTCTATGCGGGTGCGGTATATCCTCTCCCGTGCCATCCTCCGTGCCATCCTCCGTGCCCTCATCCTTCTTTGTTCATCTAAAGTCAGTAGTGTAGCTATGCGCTACGATGCCCCTGGCATGTTGGCATACAGATTGTTGTGCAACACGTGTGACTGCTGAGTTCCTGACTAACAGTGTTGCTTTATCTAACAAGTAGACTTTTTTTCTCTTTTTAGACCAGCTTTTATATGCTCTAATTTTAGACAGGACATTTTGCTGTTGCGCACACTGCGTAGCCTGCGCTGCCCCAACGTTCTTTTGTGGATCCCCGTAAGTCCCTCATTAGCATATTTGACTAGCAAATCAATGGTCTGTCTAGCGCAGTTTTGCGCGGACGGATGCGCCTGTCTAACGAAATTACGCCGGACCAAAAAAGTAGATTTCTTGCGTATCTCGCTTTGGGGATGCCGTGCATCGAAACGCACGCGCACATTTAGACTTACGCACGCGCATCTCCTGTTGCGCAGGCGTAATCGCTCTGTGAATCTGGGCCCAAATCTTTATTCAACCAATTTCTTCCTCTATTTATGTATCACACCAGGCAGAAGGCCGGCCAAGACCTAATAGCCCAGGAACTAACTAATTAAAAGAAACATAGTTCAGACAACCTGCCTACTTATTCACGTGATCAGTAATGACACCAGCCATTTGATGTTTGGCTGAGAGTGAATGTGGCAGGCATCATTCACAGCATGCCAGGAATGTAACTGTTTTGGGAAACTGTTAAATTATTTGGTTTAGTTCCCCTTTAATATTTTGTGTATACCCCATGTCGCAACAAATTATTGTGTAGCTTGCAGTTCTATAGAGAGTTAGACTGAGAAATATTTAACCATTAAGAGGTCTAGGCTAAGTATGTATTATGATACTGCTGAATAAGTTACATATGGTACCAAAGGCCTTGGCGATGCATTGCTGAATATATAGTCATGTTCTGAAAAGGGGGTCATCCTTGGCTGTGGGGATGGAAGTTGGCTCCATGTCTCCTTTTCTAAAAACTGTCACTGCTTGTTTGCAAGTTTTAAAACAACAAGATGGCCCCATGTTCACAGTTTTGGGGTACCCAGTCTTCATCAGACATTATAGACCCCACACTGTATTTGTCTATGTTTTTCTTTAGCACATGTAGCCTTTCCTCCTATCCACCCCCGGGAGCATACCTGGATAAGGGTTTAATACAGAGTTTGAGGGGGACCCCACATAAAAATGTCACACTTAAAAACCTGGAGGGTTTGGAGGGTCACACTTAAAAACCTCTTTCTTGATAATGGTTTGGTATTGTTATGTATTTTAAAGGGGGATTGCGGGGGGATCGCAGGCAATTTTTTTTTATTTTGAGCCCCCCTTCAAATTTTTTACCAAACCCTTATCCATAAAAAAGCGTCTGAAAAGGATTATATGGGTAACCCTAAGTATCCCCCTCAAAATCCATGCCAGGCCTTTATTTTTCATATTACCCCTTGTTACTCATTCACAAAAAAAGGTAAATAGTAAATAAATACAAAGAAGCCATGAAAAAGTCCTTTATTTAAAAAAAAATAATAATATTGACCATTATCCCCAGATATGATGTAAATCCAACATTAATCACGTCGTCCAGTGATGTAAATTTAACATCAGTAAAACCCCGACAACCCGTTCTATGAGGCCTTGTACACACGAGGGGAAATATCCGCTGTAAACGGTCCCCGGACCGTTTACAGCGTATATTTACGCCGGGGTGTTTTGATCCGATGGCTGTACACACCATCGGATCAAATTCCCCGCCGGCGGACAGCGTGGTGACGCGGCGGTGATGTTGACGCCGCCACGTCACCGCACCAGGAAGTAAACACTTCCGCGCGCATGCGTCGGATCCATTCACAGGATACGACGCATGTGCGGCAAGATATGTCCGCTGGTTTGCCGTACTAACCAGCGGACATATCTGACGGCCAGCTATCCGGCGGAATTATTTCAAAGCATGCTTTGAAATTTTTCCGCCGGATGAATCCGGCAAAAAGCGTCCGTTTGCCCCTACAGACGAGGGGATTTTTCGGCTGAAATGGTCCGTCGGACCATGTTCAGCGGAAATATCCCCTCGTGTGTACAAGGCCTGACAGTCTTCTCCCGTCACACTCCCATTGCAAATGACATCTCCCCTGCCAGCTGGTAATTGTACACCCTCTGGGTATGCTTGGTTGACATTATTGACCCTGCTACTAGTGTTTAGTGTATGTACATTTTGGGTTATGACTCATGGTAAGTTATGTGAGTCTGTAATTAGGTCAGGTTACTGTTGATGAGGCTGGATGGCTCTACAGATGCAGGTCTTTGGTACCTCCCCCTGGATCTAGAAGCCTGGAAAGCTTCTGGAAGTTAGTGGGCAGAGGCCAGGAGGTTCTGATCTGCATACTTAAAGGAACTTGGCCCAATCCCCAGGCAGAATGTCCTGGTAGGGTGGCTAGGTCAGCCCTTAAATATGGTGGAGCCATGCCAGCAGGGGAATCGGGTGGAAGATGGAGTGCTGAAAAAGCTGTCAGTGGCCTACTGTAGGAGGGCGGTGCTTTGTCTCCAGGTTGGGCTCAGGCTGGCTGAAAATAATTATTTTAGTGTCTAGTTTAAGAAGGAATTTGGCCTAAGAGCAGCGGGGAGCAAGGAGGACAGATTGAGTACATCAGCACACCCAGGGATTCACAAGGGGAGAGAGTGCCATATGAAGCAAGCTTTCA
Organism: Rana kukunoris; assembly: GCA_029574335.1. Classification (NCBI taxonomy): domain Eukaryota; kingdom Metazoa; phylum Chordata; class Amphibia; order Anura; family Ranidae; genus Rana; species Rana kukunoris. The sequence continues at coordinate 155,664,301 of CM056056.1, forward strand.
AAAGACAGTGCTGTGCTTAATCCTTTTATCCCTTGTCCTGGGAGATTTTTGGAGCAGCCAGGTGGGCTGGTAGACAAGCAGCTAAGGGGGCTGGTAGTACCTGCATGCAGTGGAGCTGGGAGCAGATCTACAGAGGTCAGGAGATACTCCTGCATGCAGTTTTGCAATATTTTGTGCTATTTTCAAAAGGGGACAACGAGCTCCATGTTATTGGACAAGAAAAGGAGAAGCAACACACTAATGAGCTCACCTCATTGTCACTTTGTCTTCTTTGTCTCCTCCTATCAGCATGCTTCTCTATCTCCAAGTCTTAACTGTACTGTAGAGAGGACTACAAGATACCAAATCAAATTCTCATTTAGAAAATACATTTAATGACATTCATAAATTTAATGACTTAATCAATTAATACAGAGCAGTGCAAGTGTGTGTTCTTTATATCAGATTAGAGCCCAACTTAAAAAAAAAAAAAAAAAAAAAAAAGTTCTACACTGTTCAGGAATGCAAAAATAATCCCAAAATATCAAACAACTAGGGGATGGCTGTTCCTTTACACATCAGAGAACAAATAGCTCTGGCTTAATTTGGCTGGTTCTCACAAATTAATCCCTGATGGAGTCCTGACATGGGAAGCTCTGCAAAAGCCAACGAGGCCTTATGCATTCCACTGGCTAATCTTCCCAAAGACTTATGTGTCTGTAGCACTAACCCCGTAGGAGCTGCTGGTTTAGATTTTGGGTGGCACATTACCTCTATTCTTGCTGTCCAGGGTGAAAGAAGAGTCCAAAGAATTTCAATGTCCACACATAATGTACCTCTTTTCTCTTTGGGTTTATTTTTGGAGAACTTTAGTAGAGAAGAGGGGTGATGGGTGGAAGGGTAGGTAGGTTCAGATGCACAGTCACAAAGTAGGGAAACATTCCTTGTTGCCACTCTAGCCAGAGTGGGTATTGCTCATCCGTATAGGTCCCTCTCACTGGCCCAGCAGCCGGGATGATGCACAAAATAAAGTACAGTCTCTGCCACAGACCTTCCTTTCTTGGTGAGATACTTTGATCCGGAATCCTCTGCCACAGGATTCAACACCCGGATCTCTTTAGCTTTTCTCACTAGAACTTTTAGACCTGAAAAGCAACACTGTCAGGCCTCTCAGTGTACGGTGCATCCTTGGATAAAGCTTCCAGGCCTTCTCCTAAGGTACCAGCCTCTTGCATGGTCCTAACCAGGATAGGTCCTCCCCTGGTCTCCTTCATCAAGTGGCTTCCTCCCGCAGGACGGACAGCACAGGATCACCTCTGCGGTACTGGCCCCAGTCAGACAACTGGGCCCACCAGACGAAGCCGCAGCCCCGGGCCAATGTGGTCCCGGAGCTAGGATTCACAACGTGCACCTCTGGCCAGGCGGGCCACGAGGTGCGAACGGAACCCACACCAATGGCGTCTGTCCCTTAAGTACCCCTCCCCAGTATGCACCGCGGGGTAACCACTCCCACTAATTAGTTGCTGAGGGGGGGACACTTAATGTACCATGACCTGGCTGCTGCCACCCTTGGCCTGGGGTGGTAAAAACACCCCCAGGCAATCAATGGTGGATCACTCCCAGCACAGCCATGGCTGGAACAGAGGCTAATTTGCCCTTAATCACTCTGGTCTGAGCCAAATAACAGTTCAGACCCCCATAAAATTTGAGGCAGTGCCTGTTCATCAGAAGCAGGGCGCTACATGTCAATTTCTTCCTACTAAAAACTGGAGATGCTTTAGCTAGCAATCAACATCAGAAAGATAGCCTAAAATTTGGTGGAAAGATTGTGGAAAAATAATTCAGTTCATAAAGAATACGTAAAGACAAAAATGTTTTTGTCTTTACGGTTTTTGGTCATTTTCATTTGTCGTCTGTGGCTAACTGAGGAGATTACACTTCCTGTACCATAAAATAAACAAGAAGTCAAAAGAAATCTTCCAAAATTTAGTGAAATCCCCTCTTGTACAGTTGTCACCAGAAAGGATGTCCCAGCGGGAAGAAATCTCCTCTATTCCTGATCTGAAGAAATTCAATGATTTTCTTTGACTTTCAGTCTGATGTCAATGATCACCAGGACAAACAGAACAACAATAAAAGCCTGACAGGGGTTCTCCGATTGCCTTACTACATCAAAAACAAAGTCTATTTATTAGTCCATTTTCCTCAAATTATATATAGTCAGTGGTGTAGCGTGAGTTGTGAGCGCCTGGGACAACAAAATTAATTTCCACCCCCCGGCCAGACTTTTAGCACTCCCTGAGTCCCTTCCACTAGTACAGTAGTACTGACCAACTTGATTGCTACACTGACCTACCTTATTCCTACACTGACCACTACTCTAAGCTACCTGACTCCTACACTGATCTACCTGATCCCTATACTATCCATTACACTGACCTACCTGAGTTCTATTCTGACCACTACACTGACCTACCTGATTCCTGCACTATTCACAACCCTTCCCACATGAACAGTGTAGATCGATTGATTTTGCTCACCTCTCCATGGCCTCCATGATAATCCATCGGTGCAGGGCTCTCCCCAGCACCAGGTACTGTTCCTGACACCCAGCCGCTATTCAGTATCCCCTGCCAAGAGCTTCTCCAATAGCCGCCGTACGCTCTGCACTGCCCCTCCCCTCCACCGTTCTCACACACACAGGCCACCCACACCAGAGGGATCATGGAGGGCAGGCTGGACCTGCAAATGCAGCCCACTGCCATTACATTTGCACTCCTTTACTGCAAATACATCCCCTATTTTCTCCTTTGTACTCCTTTCCTGCAAATACTGCCTGCTGTTATACCCTCCACAACCCTTTCTTGCACATACTGCCCACTGCAATATCGCCTATACTTTTTTCCCTGCACATACTGCCTGCTGTCTTACCCTTCACACACTTCTAGATACAGCATGCTGCCATACCCTCCATACTCCTCTCCTAAACATACTGCCTGCCTACATTCATACCCTCTACGCTCATCTGCTGACCTTACTGAAGGATATTATACCATCAGCAGTCCTTGCCTGCACCTAATTGTAACTTGTAGTTCACTAAACAGGTACAACGTTAGAAGAAATAATATATAGTATGGCAAAAAGCATGCATAAACTGCAGTATAGCCCCTTAAGGACCGCCGCATGTACATTTACGTCGGCAGAATGGCACAGACAGGCACATCAACGTATATATATACGTTGCTGCCTTGACGTGGGTCGGGGTCCCGAACGGGACCCCCCCGGTACATGCGGCGGTCCGGTTTGCTGAAGGAGCGATCCGTGCTGAGGGGGCGGCGGTTCGTTTTTGTCCGCCCCCTCCGGATCGCTCCCAGCCAATCAGCGCGCTCCCCTGCAGTGTCATTTCCTCCTCCTGTGTTTGGAAGTGATGTGAGCTCTGCTCTCTGCGTTTTTTTCAACTGCCGCTGAGGAGAGATCACATCACACAGTAAGTCTGCACAACACTACACTGACACCAGGACACGCAGGCACACTTAACCCCTTGCGCCCCCCCCCCCCCCCCCCGTCACAGTGTCACTGAATGCAGTAATCATATACAGTATGTATGATTACTGTATTTAGTGTCAGTGTGACAGTCAGTTAGTGTTAGGTACAGGGTAGCCCCCGTACCCCCCCTAATAAAGTTTTAACCCCTTGATCACCGCCCTAGTTAACCCTTTCACTCCCTATTGCCAGCGTCACTAAGCGATCATTTTTCTGATCGCTGTATTAGTGTCGCTGTTCCCGCTAGGTAGCTATTTTTTTCTATTGCGATTTTTTTTTACTAAAGACATGTGGCTAAATACATTTTGGCCTAAATGTTTGACTAAAATTTAGTTTATTTGATTTTTCTTATAACAAAAAGGAAAAAATATAGTTTTTTTTTCAAAAATCTCGCTCTATTTTTGTATATAGCGCAAAAAATAAAAATCGCAGAGGCGATCAAATACCACCAAAAGAAATCTCTATTTTTGGGAAAAAAAGGACGCAAATTTTGTTTGGGAGCCACGTCGCACGACCGCGCAATTGTCAGTTAAAGCGACGCAGTGCCGAATCGCAAAAAGGGGCCTGGTCCTTTACCTGCATTTTGGTCCGGGTCTTAAGTGTATAGGTGTGCGCAACCTATTGCATTAGGGTGTGCACCCCAAAGCTCAACACAAGTGCGTACCTACATGCGTGTGTGTATATAAATATAGGGCAGTAGGGCAAAGGACAGTATCGGTAGAGCAGTCAACGATGTCAGTAAGGCAGAGGTTGGTGTCAGTATTTTTGTTTTATATATTTTTAATATTACTTATTATCTTACAATATTTTTTTTTTATTATTGTTTTTTTTTACTATTTTATTTAGGTGCCCCATTGGTGGGCTTTGGCTAAATATCAGGGGTCAAACCAGACCCTGATGTCTCACTTTCCAGATAGAGAAAGGGACTGAGGACAGAGATTCCCCAGTCCCTTCCTCTGCAGCCAAGCGGAAGAGTGGATTTGCCTAGTACAGGGTCATTAGGGTGTGCCCAGGCACACTTGGCACACCCTGTGCGCACACCTATGAACTGCAGTATAATATAAAACATATTAAGAAATCTACACAAATGTGGACTTGTTTTGGTAATGTTTCTGTGGCTTAATAAATGAGAATCGCTACTTCAGTAAAATAGTTTACAATACAAACAGTTACTTGCACTACCAGGGTAATACAGGTGAATAGCAGGAGGGATCCAAGGGCCAGAGGACATGGGGTTTTGTAATTGTGTAAGAAATTTGGCAAAATACGACTCTGAACAACAAAATCCACAAAGCATATTTAATATGAAACACCCAACAATATTTGGGATAAAAAGTTTGGCTCTTTAGCAATTTACTGTAAAGCACACCATCTGTTTAACAAAGGTTCAACACATCCACACAATATAAGACTATATACCATACCAAAAATGCAGTTTTAGAAATGTATTACTTTAATCATTTATGTCTGTCATTTATACTTTTAGGAATTTGTAACAAATATTTTTTTTTTTGTATTATTGCAATGCTTCATGTGTCTTTAGATTTGCTAATTGTGAGTTTATGAATATAAAATGTTTTTCATATATAGGTTGAGCACAACCTCAAAAAGATTATGTGATGACAACCTAATTACAGGCCTCACGGATTGGCAACAGCACTGAAAAGTACAATAATATATACCTTTGCTATGTAAGAGAACATTCAAATTATGTGAGATCTGAATACAAGTCCTTTGAGACTGCTGTAATATCTGCAGTGGTTATCTTTATTAACCTTTCAACTGTTAACATACATATCAAATTATCACCCTATCAGAACAAATGATGTGCTAAAAAGGTGTCGATAATGATAATTTTTTTACCTGGCTTTAATATTTGGTTACATTAACTGACCAGGTGGTCCCCTTTTTTTCTGAAGCAATTGTTTACATACAATGTTTCATTTTTCCAGCTAAATTCTGCATATCTTTCACCACTGCATACATATAAGACTCAGGTACAAAGCAATCTTCTACCAAAGGCAATTTTAATTTTTTTAAAGAGGAAGTCAATTTCCCTCTAAAGTTTGTACCTATAGGTAAGCCTAATAAGGCTTACCTATAGGTACCGTAAATATCTCCTAAACTTGCACCGTTTAAAAAGTATTTACTGTATACTGCGCCGATACATGTGCTCTGAAGGAACAGCCGGCCGCCAGTCACAAAGCTTGATGCCTTGTACACAAGATTGGTTTTCCCGGCAGGAAAAAGTCTGAAGGGAAGACCAAGGGGAAAACCGCGGGGAAGGGAGTCACCGCTCCAGGTGGGTCTGATGAGCAATTGGGAACTTCTCAGGAAACCAAGGGTGCTGGCAATGCACTAGGCCAGTGGTCTTCAAACTGCGGCCCGGGGGCCAGGTGCGGCCCTTTGCTTGCTTTTGGCTCTTGGGGCATTTCATCCATTAATACCAACATTAATTCCCCCCCCCCCCACACACACACATTGAGGGGGGCACAATTCCTCACAATGACACCAACAATTGGGCAAAAAGACACCAATGATGGGGTAAAATTCCTATCACTGACACCAAGGCTGGGGCACAACTCCTCCCACTGATGTTGGGCCCTTTTCTACTGCCAATGGCCACAGTCCGGCCCCCCTAATGTCTTAGAGACAGTAAACTGGCCCCCTGTTTGGAAAGTTTGGAGACCCCTGCACTAGGCAAATGTAAACATTCGAAAGGGATGGACAGCCGAACTTCAAAAAAACTTCTAAAGTTGTCTTTATTGGTAAAATCAATGGGAATGCATAACAAAATACAGCCAAAAAGAGCAACCGACACATTTCACACTAATCAGTGCTTAGTGCTTAGACAACTTTAGAAGTTCTTTTTGGCGTGCGGGTGTCCATCCCCCTATCGAAACTTGACAAGGGGAAAACCGAGAACCTGCTCGGCAGCTTTTTCCCCCTACACACGTCCGGTTTTCCTGGCAGGAAAACTGCCGTGAGAGCTTTGGCCTGGAATCCCGGCCATGTGTATACTCCATCGCAGTGTTTCCCATAGGAAAACTGCCAGGAAAAAGACCACCGAGAATCCCGGCAGTAAAAAAGAAAACATGCTCTAATTTTTCCTGCCGGGATTCCCAGCAGTTTTCCTGATGGGAAAACTGCCATGTAGCATACACACGGACGGTTTTCACGGCCAAAAGCTGTCATGGCAGTTTTCCAAACGGGAAAACTGGTCATGTGTACGAGGCATGAGTCTATGGACCCAGAAGGAAAACGAGCGAAAATGAATACGGCCTCCAGCGAGGAAGACGTAGGCTTCGTTTGCAGGTAAGTGTCACAAAATGTGCTAGTATGCAATGCAAAAACAGCAGAGTTTACTTCCTCTTTAAGCCTGACTGAAAATAGGTCATGTGATCTTTAAAGCCAAAGTCTGTGCATTTTTTTAAATGGTACCCCAGGGTTAAAAGATGCTGGGTACCATTCAAACCAGAAGAGGATATATTGTAGGTCCAGGTTATTGTTGACCCTCTGAAAAGGGTTTTGACAGATTGATGATGCAGACCAGCAGAGGCAAAGATAAAAAAGACAGCAGCAGATAAGTGTTATGTGTTGGTTACAATTATCTCTATGCTATTCCTTCCAAGATAATACTCTGAAAGCAGTGCCCAAAGTGCATTGGTCGTGTTAGCTCAATGCTTCCAGGCAATGTACTTTCTAGTTCCTATCCCTGCTACTTTTTGAAAGGAAATTGCAGCTATAAAAGAGGTATACAGGTTCACCTTTTTTTGCTGATAATTCCATAAAATCGAAGGCACTGAGCTGACGGTAAGGCTGGGAACTAAACAATTTCAGAGAGCAGGATCTTGTAAAGTGCAGCATGGAGAAATGTAATTGACGCCTCGTACACACGACCAGTTTTCTTGGCAAAAACCAGCAATTAAACGGCTTCTCGCCGAGATTACCGTTCGTATGTACGAGGCATTCAGGTTTCTCGGCAGGAAATCTGGCCAGAATCTCGACAAGAAAAAAAGAGAACCTGCTCTCTTTTTTTTTGTTGAGATTCTTGTCAGCCTGTTTCCCGTTGAGAAACCCGAGATTGTGTATACTTACCTGTCGCCGTGGAAACCTGTGCATGCTCAAAATGACTTTGATGAATGCGCGGAAGCTTCCACGGCATAGGTAGGGTGAAGCAAGATGGCGGCAACGACATCGAATGTGAGGAGCTCATGCTCGTCATAAGCAATGACTTCACCGCGTTCTTTCCTTTCAAGAGAATCGCGGTTCTTTTGAAACGAGAGTCTGTACACTCGGGCGGCAAGAGTTTCTTGCCAAGAATATTGTCAGGGAAAACAACGTTCATGACGAGATTCTTGCATATCTACCAGAGTACTCAATAGCTCAACAGCTAGGACTGCTTTTATCCCCAGCTGCCTCCAAACTGTCATCAATGTTGGCTACTGCCTCCTTGCCAACCTTGCCAGAAGATGAAAACTGATGAAGAATGTGCCAGCAGCATTGAACAAAGCAAGGAAGAAAAGCGCCACAATAATAAATATTCAGTGACCATACAATCTCCTTCAGGACCGTGTTTATAGAGACACAGAAAACTTTATCTCAACATCTTTTGAGCACCTTCAGAAATTGTTGTAGTAAGTGAGGTTAAAAGATGAGACAACAGATCCCGATGCCTTTTACGTGCACAGTAGTAGTTGCAACGCCATATTTATTACTGCATCATAACAAAGATATATACAGTAAGGCCTGATTTCAATTATGGACAGGAATGACTTGCACGCACACTATTCAAATGTGTAGGGGAATAAAAGTGTATCCTAAATATAATTTTTTGTGTGTTTGAGATCATGCCTGAGGCCGGGATGGGTTCACACCTATGGGAATTGAATGCACGTTTCCCCCACATTCAATTCGCATAGCAGGAGAATGTGACTGGCTCTCTATGGAGCTGATTCACATATCTCCAGTGGGTCTGGTGCTGTGTGCCGGAAAAACGAGTGCCTTTTTTGGTACAATTCTGTCTGAAATCGGACCTGAACCAGTGAACCATCACACACCGGACCCCTGCTGTGAGCCACATGCAGGGACAGTGTGAACCCGGCCTCAATGTATACAGTTATCTTAAAGGCATTGTATACGTCCTAATGTTTTCGTTTTATTAGGTATTAGTATATTTATATTCCCTGTATTGTTTATTTGGTTCACCTTCTAATTATAGGCTCAGGTGTTCTGGCTATGATTTGTAGTGTCATGGATGATCCATTCTGAACCATTCTATGTACATGTATTGCTGCAGCTAGCTGGTTCTTGTGTTCCAAGTTGAATAGCATCTAGATGCATGACTTGTCACTCCCCCCCCCCCCTTTGTTGCATCACCAATGTGGAAGTGCTAATGTGATGAAACACTGCATGTGTGAACCAATCTGTATATCTGTGAATGCTCTACCCTCTACCTGCTTGTGTCTGTGTCAGATCTGATTATAGTGTAGCTTTCATCTGCACTCAACTAATAGAGACAGGGATTGTGGGACATTTAACTTATTCACAGGAAGTGTCAAGTCTCACACTACAGACAGAGGTCATGCATTAAACCTGGACAGTGTCTTTCTGCATGCCTCATGTTTTGACACAAATGGAAACTGCTGGAACAGTAATGTGAAGATTTACTTTACTATAGTCTGTGCCTACATGGCAACAGATTACACTAAAATCACACATCTTATGCAGGTGAAAAACACAAGTGGTAGCTAGGAATGTTTTACCATGCATTTAGGCAAATCGTTTTGATGAATCTGTTGGGTGCTGGAAGTTACTTACCTGGAGGTCTTTGCCTGTTGTAGGCTGACAATGCTTAGGTACTGCCCCAAAATAAGAAGCAACACTGTTATGCCGCGTACACACGATCACTTTTCGGCATCAAAAAAAAAAAAACGTTGTTTTTCAGCATGTAGAAAAAACAAAGTTTTTCCAACTTCATAATTAAAAATGATGTTGCCCACACACCATCATTTAAAAAAAATTATGAGCAAAGCACGGTGACGTACAACACTTACGACGGCACTCTAAAGGGGAAGTTCCATTCACGCTCCCGTCTCATAACTTGCTTCTGAGCATGCACAGGTTTAAAACGTTGTTTTTAATGTCGTTTTAGCCCACACACAATCATTTTTTACAACCCAAAAAAACGACACTTTTAAAAACGACGTTAAAAAATGCAGCATGCTCGAATTTTTTTTTTGTCGTTTTTCAGAAGATGAAAAACGATGTGAAGCCCACACACGATCATTTTAAATTACGTTTTTAAAAACGTCGTTTTTTTTTATGCGCAAAAGTGATCGTGTGTACGCGGCATTTGCCTACCATGTTAATTTTTTAAGTTGTCTGATAGCATCCATGGTTGGCTGACAAAGATGCTGCTAATTGCAAGGCAGTGGCTTATCTTTGTCAGCATGCAGCAGAAAGTGTTGCAGGATCTCCAGGTAGGTAAAACTTTGCACCTGATTTGCAAAAAAGAAATAGCTTAAGTAAACTGTATGCAGTAAGACACAATGGTTTATATAAAAACGTATAAAATAGAGCTTTCCATACCAATGACTGCTGTTTGAAGTGATCATGGGTTACACCTCACTTCACGGTTTAGTTAATCAGGCCTATAGGGTTATTAAATAATATTTGTGGGCATTACGCATTGCAGTTTGCATAACCAGAACATTTTTTTTAATTTTTTTATGTAAATTATTCCTTGCCACAAAATAGTCAAAAAAATTAAATATTGTACACCTACACTTGAAAAAGTGGGGGTGAATATTCCATTTAGCATTAATAAAAAAGGTTGGCAGTGAGAAATATTGGTCAACACGGTTAGACGTCAGAAGGAAAAGGTTTCAGAATACGGCTTACATGAACAGAGTTTCCATGGATATAAGAGATCATTATTGTTGATTAGAATAACAAAATCAAACAGGTAATAAGGAAGCCACATAGTGTAGATTTTCTTTTTCCGATGTACTCCAGCATAACCAAAGTAGCACTCAGATGTGAGAAGACCAATCCTCCTCTATGTTATATGTGTGGCCTTTATTGTGAATAGATTTTCAGGTCAAGTTTATGCAGTTAGTGTTTTTTCTGACATAGATAAACCATATAATCTTTGTCTGATGATATTTTTTTTCTCTTGGCAACTAGAGTTAGCAACTAGAGATTTTCTATATTCCAGAATAGACTTGCTGGCAAAACAATTGGAGTACCGCTTGTTTAAAGAAAACACTTCCTCGGAATTTTGGCTTATACACCAGTGGCATAGGGATAGCTGTTAGAAATAATAAAACTTAACACTGGTTGTAAAAAGAGGGGTCAAAGTGATGGCAAGGCTTGCAGAAAGGGTTTTAGCACCAGAGGTCCATGCCCTGTAGCTGTAGATGCCATCATCTGTGCGGTTACCCCCCTGCATCCTGTCTTCTGAACTGTCGTCATATCTCCACCTTCTCCTCCCAGCCATTCCAGCTGCTGCTCCCGCCACTGCTCCTGCAGCTGCTGCTCCCGTAGCCACCCTAAATGAACCATAGCGCGATGAGCTCTTTGCGCGAACTCGAGTAGTTCCACGCGATGATCCTCTGGCTCCTCCTCTTGCTCCTCCTCGACCGCCTTTGGTTGTAACATTTTGAGTGAGAAGTGCCACTAACAGCAGGACTGACCAACATAGAGCTGAACTAATTCGCATTTTCAGATAGCTGGGGAATAAAGCAAAACAATTTTTAACATGAATATTGGAAACAGCAAATATAATTTAAAATAAATAAAAATAAATTGTAAAGCTAGACCTAAAACATTGATTTCAAGAGATCGAATCATGCACAGATAGTTTGCTAATACTCTTATGGTCTGCCTATCTCCCAAAGGCATTACAAGGAATTCTCTTCTATTTCCTTGCTATTTTTCCTGTTAGCATGCTGTTCAGGGCAGCCATCAGAAAATTTGGGGCCCCTTACACCGCTTTAGGCCTGGGCCCCGTGGGGCTTGATGGCCAACATCCCACCAAGTGCTTTTGTGCACCCACTTTTATTTAATATTCTTATACCAATATATCCCCATACCCACCCAGAATTATCTCCAGGAGAGGGATGAATGATTCTGGATGGGGATGAGGATAATGGAGTTCAGTGGCAGGTGGTGCTCTATCTGTAGGGATGGGGGTGGGAGGCAGACCTGCCCCCTTGTTGCTCCAGCACGCCACCACCCGCTGGTCACCACCCCCCACCCGGTCGCTGGCTCTCCTACCCTGTGTTGGAGATAATAGGGCTCTGTGCAAGCTTCATGCCCAGGGATGCCAGATGAGGTCGGCTGCAGCTGGGGATTGATGTCTGTGTGGATCGATGAGGTGTCCAAGGTGTCACAGGGGCAATGGGCATGTGCTCCTCCCTTCTGAAGTCACAGGAGGAGCTGGCAGCACTCTGCAAGGAGGGGCCCAGGGATCGGACTAGGTGGCTTGGGGGCAGTCTCTTGGTCCTTGGCCATGTGTCTCCTCCTCCTCAGCCAATGGGATCACTTCTCCACAACCCACTTCCTGATTGGCCGGGAGGAGAATCAGTGTTACAATAGCAAATATTCATTCGCTATTCTCACACAACTGGGTGGGCTTCGGGCGCAGCCCACCCTATTTTGAAGCACATGCTTCAAAATCCCCCATTGGAATCCATGCGTCTGGTGCCCTGCATGTAGATTAGGGTCCGGACACATGAATTGGGGGGCTGTGCCCAAAATGGACGGGCCGCCACTGAGAGTTACATTGGGAACATGGATGAGGATGATTCTGGGTGGGGATGAGTGTTACATTGTGAAGAGGCTTGCCACAATGTAACTCTCATCTCCACCCAAAATCATCCTCATTTATTTTCACAAGTCCACTCCAATCTACAGCACAGCAAAACACTGGTGACTTACCCTCCATGCTGCTCTCTATCTCCCATCTGCAATACATACACCTCAGAGGGCTGGGTCCACTCCCACCACTGACGAAAGTGACCACACCCCTCCCCAAGTCCCGCACCGCCCAACCATTCACTATACTAGTAACCTAGCAGCACAAGCAGCAGGCTCCGCCTCAGCACTGGAGAAAGCAGAGTTAGTGCAGGATCAAATTCGGGAGGAGGGGAGGACACGGGGAGGAGGAAACAGGCAGTGGCTTGTGTATACTATTGCAGGTTCCGCACGGCCGGCGGCTGCCTGACGTGCTAAATTTCAGTGTTTTCGATTTGATTACATTATTGAATAAAATGTATTATTATATATTTTTTTATAATTATTTATGTAGCGCCTCCCTTGCGTGTAACACGGGTATTGCGCTCAAAAAGTACAGTTAATTGGGAGAGTTATTTTTGCTCCCAATTTTGATTGTTGCATTTGTGACCTGTGTCGTTCTGGAGAGGTCCACTGGCTCGGACTGCATTCTGGGGATGCGAGTCATCCTTGGCCGGCAGTGGGAACTGGAGGGATTTCCGGCAGATTGACCTTTCCTCAGCAGCCAATTGGAGGGTTCCCCCCCCCCCCCGCTGGGCATGCTGGGGAGGGGTATATCTGGGATAAGGTCAGGTGTTTGTGGTTCTTTTTGGCGTCTCCTGCGAGGGGTCCCGGAGTCGGGGTGCGGCATCCACCTTTAGGGTGTGCGCACCCAGGGACCCCGTCGGTGTGGCCCGCCTGGCCAGTCCCGGGCTATGCTGAATCTCAGTCGGAGACGAATCTGAGGGGACTCCGGTGGTTGACTGGGGTCCCGAGCGCCGCCAAGAGGATCCGGCACCCAAGTCCTCCAACACTTTCTAGAGCGCAGAGCTTGGGAGTGGGAAGGTGCAGGTGGATCCAAGTCTCAGCCCTGGACTAAGAGGTGGAGCCAGCTATCAGCTGACATAGCTGAGCTGCTCCAGGCTCTGGAAGGATCCAGATAATATTGTCGGGTCCTCTATTAACATCTACACCAGACCTAGGATAAGGGTTTGGTAAAGATGAAGATAATCTCCAGCAATCTGTCTACAAACTGGGCAGCACAATAGTTAGTGATTTGTCCTCCGGCCTTTTAGCACTAAGGTCATTGATTTAAATCCCAAACATGACACTCTCTGCATGGAGTTTGAATGTTCTCCCTACGCTTGAGCGGGTTTCTTTTGGCCACTCTAGTTTCCTCCCACACTCCTGGCTCCTGTCTAAATTGACCCTAGTATGCATGCATGTCAGGTAGGGACCTTAGATTGTAAACTTGTTGAGGGTGGGGACTGATGTGAATGTACAAAATGTGTGAAGAGCTGCATAAGTTATCTGCACTACATAAATTAATATAGTGATAGCAATTGAAAAATAATTTTGCCAACTAACTGAAATTGCTGTTTCAGGTCTACATCCCTAGTACAAACAGCGAACAAAGGATTGCTTAAAAGGGATGGGATTTTAATAGACCAGAAACTGGAAATGTAGTAGAAAAGTATACAATTTATTGATAAAGTATCAGATAAAAAATTGAAACAACATTAAAACTAGCACATAGCAATATAGGGTCAAACCAATTGATAGCCTGTGGATCGACAGAGAATATAACTGCAGGTCTTCTTCAGGAACAATAGGTTATACAGTTCCAGATTTTTCATAATAATCCTATGTGCTGATGATTGAACAAATGGGGGTCATGAGCAGAAAAGACAGAAACTGCTGAAAATATGCCAGTAGGCAAGTGGGGTTCCAATCCTGAACCAGTGTGTGTGGATCGTTAGTACTTCCCCAGATACAGAACCTGGGATTCCAGGGAAACAATTTGTACTCTGTATTGTGTACTTGTGTATTGTGAGTCCAAGAGTTCATGCAGGTCTGCGAGTGCACGTAGGTTGTAGGTCTGTGAGTGCATGTTGGTCTGCGAGTGCACGTAGGTGTTTTGGTCTGCGAGTGCACATAGGTCCATGAGTGCACGTAGGTCCATGAGTGCACGTAGGTCCATTGGTCTGCGAGTGCACGTAGGACCGTTGGTCTGGGAGTGCATGTTGAATTGAGATTCCACATAGGTCTGTGAGTGCACATAGGTCCGTTGGTCTGTGAGTGCACGTAGGTCTGCGAGTGCACATAGTTCTGCTGGTCTGCGAGTGCACGTAGATCTGCGAGTACACGTAGGTCCGTTGGTCTGCGGGTGCACGTTGGTCTGCGAGTGCACGTAGGTCTGTGAGTACATGTAGGTCCGTTGGTCTGTGAGTGCAAGTAGGTCCATTGGTTTGTGAGTGCATGTAGGTCTATTGGTCTGCAAGTGCAAGTAGGTAAGCTTGTCTGCGAGTGCATGTAGGTCCATTGGTCTGTGAGTGTAGGCTGGTCTGTGAGTGCAAGTAGGTCCTTTGGTCTGCGAGTGTACGTAGGTATGCTGGTTTGTGAGTGCATGTAGGTCCGTTGGTCTGCAAATGCACATAGGTCCATTGGTCTGCAAGTGCACGTAGGTCTGCAAGCACCTGTATATTGTCTTGTTGAGTATTAGTGTCAGGAAGCTAGTTGTTAGGTAATTTGGACAGGGCATAATCCCCAGTACTCATTAAATTAATAGGTACGATGCCCAGCGAGTGTGGAGAGGCGACTTAGTGTACATCTTGCAACATGTATGCGTTCCTTGATCATCTGATCAAGGGCGAATACTACTGTGCAAAATATAAGCACATTGTTTCCCTGGAAGCCCAGGTTCTGAATCTGGGGAAGCAACTATCAGCACTAAGAAGACCCTCCATACTGAAGGGAAGCCGGTAATGTACCCGGCAGGTGTCGGCAGGGGTCAGCACAGAGGTGGGTGGAGACAAAGAGGTGCAGGCACTAGAAAATAGTAGATGGGTGACAGTCAGGAAGAGTAGAGGGGGAAGTGCCAGGGAGGCCGTTCCAGGGCTGGAGCATCCCTATAAGTACGCTCCATTGAGTGACATTGGTGAATGCAGTCAGGGACCAGCGCTGCTGGAGCTGAGGGACTCTCCCAGCTGCCGGGGGAAGAACTCCTCCAGTGAGAGTGGCGGGGGGGGGGGGAAGCAAAGGGAAAGGAAAGACAGATTCTGGTGGTAGGGGACTCAATTTTTAGAAGGACAGAGAGGGTAATCTGTAACAAAGACCTGAAGTGCCAAACTGTATGTTGTCTACTGGGCGCTCGGGTTCGGCACATCACAGATCTGGTGGACAGATTACTGGGAGGGGCTGGGGAAGACCCAGCTTTCATGGTGCACGTTGGCACCAATGACAAAGTCAGAGGCAGATGGAGTGTCCTAAACAACGATTTTAAGGATTTGGGGGCTAAATTAAGGAAAAGAACCTCCAAGCCACACCAGAAAGGGAGATTAGGGAAGTAAACAAGTGGCTGAGGAGCTGGTGTAATAAGGAGGGGTTTGGGTTCCTGGAGGACTGGGTCGACTTCTCAGTCGATAACCAGTACTAAAAAAGAAATGGACTGCACCAAAATGAGGAGGGTGCAGATCAGCTGGGAATGAAGATGGCCGAAAAGTTAGAGGGATTTTTAACCACTTTCCCACCGCGCTATAGAGAAAATATTGCTACAGCGCGGTGGAGTTGTTCTGGGAGGACATCCCTTGGACGTCCTCCCAGAATCCTTCCGTAATCATCCGTAATCATCCTCACAGGTCATGGTAAATTGACGCTGATAGCAGCCGTTTACCACGTGATCGCTCCGTCAAATGACGGAGCGTTCACTTGTAAACAAACCGGCGTCATGCGATGACGCTGGTTCCTCTTTCTCCTCTCTGTACTGATTGGTACAGTGTGAGAGGAGAGGGGGGAGAGCGGAGGCAGCAGCAGCACTGAGGGCTGGATCTGTGACAACTGCAGTCACAGATCCAGCCATCCATCCCTGCCCATTACTCTGCAATACCCTGCGCAATACTCTGCAATACCCCAATACTCTGCAATACCCCAATACTCTGCAATACCCCAATACCCCAATACTCTGCAATACCCCAATACTCTGCAATACCCTGCGCGATACTCTGCAATACCCCAATACTCTGCAATACCCCAATACTCTGCAATACCCTGCGCGATACTCTGCAATACCCCAATACTCTGCAATACCCCAATACTCTGCAATACCCTGCGCGATACTCTGCAATACCCCAATACTCTGCAATACCCCAATACTCTGCAATACCCTGCGCGATACTCTGCAATACCCCAATACTCTGCAATACCCTGCGCAATACTCTGCAATACCCCAATACTCTGCAATACCCTGCACGATACTCGGCAATACCCCTATACTCTGCAATACCCTGCAATACCCCAATACTCTGCAATACCCCAATACCCCAATACTCTGCAATACCCCAATACTCTGCAATACCCTGCGCGATACTCTGCAATACCCCAATACTCTGCAATACCCCAATACTCTGCAATACCCTGCGCAATACTCTGCAATACCCCAATACTCTGCAATACCCCAATACTCTGCAATACCCTGCGCGATACTCTGCAATACCCCAATACTCTGCAATACCCTGCGCAATACTCTGCAATACCCCAATACTCTGCAATACCCTGCACGATACTCGGCAATACCCCTATACTCTGCAATACCCTGCAATACCCCAATACTCTGCAATTCCCTGCGCGATACTCTGCAATACCCCAATACTCTGCAATACCCTGCACGATACTCTGCAATACCCCAATACTCTGAAATTCCCTGCGCGATACTCTGCAATACCCTGCAATACCCCAATACTCTGCAATACCCCAATACTCTGCAATACCCTGCGCGATACTCTGCAATACCCTGCGCGATACTCTGCAATACCCCAATACTCTGCAATACCCCAATACTCTGCAATACCCTGCGCAATACTCTGCAATACCCCAATACTCTGCAATACCCTGCACGATACTCGGCAATACCCCTATACTCTGAAATTCCCCAATACACTGCAATACCCTGCGCAATACTCTGCAATACCCCAATACTCTGCAATACCCTGCGCGATACTCTGCAATACCCCAATACTCTGCAATACCCCAATACTCTGCAATTCCCTGCGCGATACTCTGCAATACCCCAATACTCTGCAATACCCTGCACGATACTCTGCAATACCCCTATACTCTGAAATTCCCCAATACACTGCAATACCCCAATACTCTGCAATACCCTGCGCGATACTCTGCAATACCCTGCGCGATACTCTGCAATACCCCAATACTCTGCAATACCCTGCAATACCCCAATACTCTGAAATTCCCTGCGCGATACTCTGCAATACCTCAATACTCTGCGATACCCCAATACTCTGCAATACTCCAATACTCCGCAATACTCCAATACCTTGCAATACGTCCCCCCCTCCTGCCACCTTCCGGTGCTTTTACGGACTCACAGCTACGATCAAAGCCAGGATATTTTTTTTTCAGTCTTCCCAGCCTAGAGGTGAGATGTGGGGTCTTATTGACCCCACGTCTCACTGTAAAGAGGACCTGTCATGTTATATTCCTATTACAAGGGATGTTTACATTCCTTATAATAGGAATAAAAGTGATAAAAAATGTATTTTTGGGGGAAAAAGTGTCAAAATCAAGTAAATACAGTAAAACAAACAATAATTTTTTTTTTTTTTTAAAGCACCCCTGTCCCAGTGTACTCGCATGCAGAAGTGAACGCATACGTAATTTCCACCGACATATGAAAACGGTGTTCAAGCTACACATGTGAAGTATCCCTGCAAACGTTAGAGCGAGAGCAATCATTTTGGCCCTAGACCTCCTCCGTAACTAAAAACATGTAACCAATGAAAGTAATTAAAGCGTCGCCTATGGGGATTTTTAAGTAGCAAAGTTTGGCGCCATTCCACGAGCGTGTGCAATTTTGAAGTGTGACATGTTGGGTATCTATTTACTCGGCGTAACTTCATCTTTCATATTATGCAAAAACATTGGTCTAACTTTACTGTTTTTTTTTTTTTAACCACAAAACTGTTTTTTTTTTAAAAACACGCGTTCAAAAAATGTCTGCGAAAATACCATGCGAGATAAAAAGTTGTAACAGCCGCCATTGTATTCTCTAGGGTCTTTGCTAAAAAAGCATATATAATGTTTTGGGGTTCAATGTAATTTTCTAGCAAAATGTATTTTATTTTTACATGTAGGAGAGAAATGTCAGAATTGGTCTGGGTGTTCCAGAACGCCTAATGGTGCTCCCTGCATGTTGGGCCTCTGTATGTGGCCACGCTGTGTAAAAGTCTCACACATGGGGTATCGCCATACTCGGGAGGAATAGCAGAATGTGTTTTGGGGTGTAATTTGTGGTATGCATATGCTGTGTGTGATAAATAACCTGCTAATATGACAGAAACAATTTTTTTTTTTTTTTTTACAGAATTTTCAGTCGTTTTTCTTTTATAGCGCAAAAAATAAAAAACCCAGTGGTGATCAAATACCACCAAAAGAAAGCTGTATTTGTGTGAAAAAAAGAACAAAAATTTAAAATGGGTACAATGTTGAATTGTCATTCAAATTGTGAGAGCACCGAAAGCTGAAAATTGGTCTGGTTGGGAAGGGGGTTTAAGTGCCCAGTGGTCAAGTGGTTAAACTAGGCGACAGACAGACAAGGTGGGGGGATGGTCCAGAGGTAGAGATAGTCAGCGCTGAACATATTCCAGAGGGTAGTATTGGGGCATTAGTGGATGGGTAACCAAAGCACATAAACCCAAGGTAAGTATAGTAGCAAGTCCTAGTTGCAATCACAGAACACCCAATAAGAGATTAAAATGCGACTGGTCTAAACTATGTGGCTTATTCACCAATGCCAGGAGCATAGGTGAACTTGAGATACTGTAGTATGAGGAGGATTTGGATTTTGTGGGAATTTCAGAGACCTGGTTCAACAGCTCTCATGATTCTCTAGCAACCATTCAAGGGTATACCCTTTATCGCAAGGATAGAGAGGGTAAAAAAGGGGGAGGGGTATGCCTATATATAAAGAATAATGTACAAGTGAATGTGAGAGATTACATCGCTAAGGGAGCTAGGGAGGTGGTGTAATCCTTATGGGTAGAGCTCCAAAGGGATGAAGCCAAGGGCAAAATAATACTGGGAGTATGCTATAGGCCACTTAACTTGAGGGAGGAGGGAGAGATGGATTTCCTATCACAATTTGGATTAGCAGCAAGGATGGGAAGTGTTGTCATAATGGGGGATTTAAATTATCCAGACATAGACTGGGTGGAGGGAACCACATATTTATCTAAGGCTCGCCAGTTCCTAAATGTCTTGCAGGACAATTTTACGGGTCAGATGGTAGATGTAGTGACTAGAAATAAAGCTTTACTGGATCTACTGATTACCAACAATACAGACATGATCACGGATATGGAAATACGGGGCAATTTAGGTAAGAGCAATCCCAGGTCAATCAGCTTCAGTATAAATCACACAAATAGGAAACATAAGGGGAATACAAAGACACTGGGGTAGATTCATGTAGATCAGCGGATCTTTTGATCCGCGTGATCTATCTTTTTTACGATCCGCCTGCGCCAGTTTTTGAGGCAAGTGCTGTATTCATTAAGCACTTGCCTCGTAAGTAGCCCTGGCGGATCGTAAATCCCCCGGCGGAATGCAAATTCCGCGGCTAGGGGGAGTTTACTATTTAAATCACGCGCGTCCCCGCGCCGATCATACTGCGCATGCGCCGCCGGCTAAATTTCCCAGCGTGCATTGCTTTAAATGACGTCGCAAGGACGTCATTGTTTTCGACGTTAACGCAATTAACGTATGGCCGTATTCCCGGACGACTTACGTAAACGACGTAAAAAATTCAAAACTCGACGCGGGAACGACGGCCATACTTAACATAGGATCCGCCGCACTTACCCCGCATATAGCAGGGGTAACGATCCGCCGGAAAAAGCCGAACGCAAACGACGTAAAAAAAAAGCGACGGCCGGGCGTTCGGTTCTGAATCGGCGGTTCTCCTCATTTGCATATTCGTCGCGTAGAAAAAAAGAAGCGCCACCTAGCGGACGGCGGGAGAATGCAGTCTAAGATCCCACAGTGTAACTCACTTACACCAGTCGGTTCTAAGGGAGATCTATGCGGAACATGATTCGAAGAATCATCCGCATAGATCCGAGCGTCGGATCTCACAGATCCGACGGTGTATCAGTAGATACACCGTCGGATCTCTACATGAATCTACCCCACTGAATTTAAAAAGAGCCAACTTCCCTAAACTACGAACCTTGCTAGAAGGCATAAATTGGGATAAAATCTTACGAACAAAGAACACAGAGAAGAGATGGGTTTTCTTTAGGAGCATACTGTATTAAATAAGGGCATTAGCCAATGCATCCCATTGGATAATACATTTAAAAGAGCGAACAGAAGTCCTGGATGGCTTAACTCCAATATAAAAATGCATATAAACGCAAAGGAGAAGGCCTTCAAAAAATATAGGGTTGAGGGATCCTCATCAGCATTCAGACGTTATAAAGAATGCAACAAGAAATGTAAGGGTGTAATTAGGGCGGCTAAGATAGAACATTAAAGACACATAGTGGAGGAGAGCAAAAAAAATCCCAAGAAATTTTTTAACCACTTAAGGACCTTGGGTGTTTTACAGATTTGGCGTTTACATGACTAAAACATTATTTTTTTATAGAAAATTACTTAAAACCCCCAAACATTACTGTATATATATATATATTTAAAATGGCGGTCATTGCAATACTTTTTGTCACACCGTATTTTCGCAGCGGTCTTACAAGCGCAGTTTTTTTTGGAAAAAAATCACTGTTTTGAATTAAAAAATAAGACAACTATAAATTTGGCCCAATTTTTTTTATAATTTTGTGAAAGATAATTATGCCGAGTAAAATGATACCCAACATGTCACGCTTAAAAATTACGCCCGCTGGTGGAATGGCGTCAAACTTTTACTCTTAAAAATCTTGATAGGCGGCGTTTAAAAAATTCTATAGGTTGCATCTTTTGAGCTATAGAGTAGGTCTAGGGCTAGAATTATTGCTCTCACTCTAATGATCACGGTAATACCTCACTTGTGTGGTTTGGACACCGTTTTCATATGCGGGCGCTATTCTCGTATGCGTTCGCTTCTGTGCACGAGCTCGTCGGGACGGGGCGCTTTAAAACAATTTTTTTGTGTTTTCTTATTTATTTTTATTTACTTTATTATTTTTTACACTGAAAAAATTAAATTAAAAATTGAAAATGTAAACATTCCTTGTAATAGAAAAAAGCATGACAGGTCCTCCTAACAATGAGATCTGGGGTCAAAAAGACCTCAGATCTCATATTTAGACTTAAATGCAAAAAATAAATATAAATGTTGTCATTTGAAAAAATGACATTTAAAAAATGTTGCTTTAACCACTTTGCAACCGCCCTATGCCGAAAGTACGGCTCTAGGGCGGTTGCTGTATTCTAACTGGCCGTTAATTAACGGCCTGTCAGAATCGCGCTCCCGCGCGCCTCCTGAGGCGCGCACACGGGAACATCCGTGACCGCCGGGTCCAGAGGACCCGGCGCATCACGGATCACGGTAAATCGCCGCTGATAGCGGCGGTTTACCACGTGATCGCGCCGTCCAATGACGGCGCGATCAGATGTAAACAGACCGGCGTCATTTGATGACGCCGGTTCTTCCCTCCTCTCTCTGTACCGATCGGTACAGTGTGAGAGGAGAGGGGAGGGAGCGGATGGCAGCGCCAGTGCTGTGGGCTGGATCTGTGACAAATGCAGTCACAGATCCATCCATCCCTCCCTCCCTCCTCAGCCATCCCTGCTGCACATACTCTGCAATACTCACCTGGGCATACTCTGCAATACTCAGGCATACTCTGGCAATACTCTGGGCATACTCTGCAATACTCAGGCATACTCTGGGCATACTCTGCAATACTCTGGCAATACTCTGGGCATACTCTGCCAATACTCTGGGCATACTCTGCAATACCCTGGGCATACTCTGCAATACCCTGGGCATACTCTGGCAATACTCTGGGCATACTCTGCAATACTCTGGGCATACTCTGCAATACTCTGGGCATACTCTGCAATACTCTGGGCATACTCTGCAATACCCTGGGCATACTCTGCAATACCCTGGGCATACTCTGGCAATACTCTGGGCATACTCTGCAATACTCTGGGCATACTCTGCAATACTCTGGGCATACTCTGCAATACTCTGGGCATACTCTGCAATACTCTGGGCATACTCTGCAATACTCTGGGCATACTCTGCAATACTCTGGGCATACTCCGCAATACTCTGGGCATACTCTGCAATACCCTGGGCATACTCTGCAATACCCTGGGCATACTCTGCATACTCCGCAATACTCTGGCAATACTCTGGGCATACTCTGCAATACTCTGGGCATACTCTGCAATACTCTGGGCATACTCTGCAATACTCTGGCAATACTCCGGGCAATACTCTGGGCAATACTCTGCCATACTCTGGGCATACTCTGCAATACTCTGGCAATACTCTGGCAATACTCTGGCAATACTCTGGCAATACTCTGGGCATACTCTGGGCATACTCCACAATACTCTGGGCATACTCCACAATACTCTGGGCATACTCTGCAATACCCTGGGCATACTCTGCAATACCCTGGGCATACTCTGCATACTCCGCAATACTCTGGCAATACTCTGGGCATACTCTGGCAATACTCTGGGCATACTCTGGCAATACTCTGGGCATACTCTGCAATACTCTGGGCAATACTCCGGGCATACTCTGGCAATACTCCGGGCATACTCTGGCAATACTCCGGGCATACTCTGGGCAATACTCTGGCAATACTCTGGCAATACTCGGGCAATACTCGGGCAATACTCTGGGCAATACTCTGGGCAATACTCCGCAATACTCTGGGCATACTTAGCAATACTCTGGGCATACAGCAGCCCCTGTCCCCGCGAGCTCGCATGCAGAAGCGAACGCATACGCAAGTCCCGCCCACATATAAAAACGGTGTTCAAACCACATGTGAGGTATCTTTATATCATGTTTTGGGGTTTTATGTATTTTTCTAGCAAATAAATGATGATTTTTACATGTAGGAGAGAAATGTCAGAATTGGCCTGGGTGCTCCCTGCATGTTGGGCCTCTGTATGTGGCCGCACTGTGTAAAAGTCTCACACATGGGGTATCGCCATACTCGGGAGGAATAGCAGAATGTGTTTTGGGGTGTAATTTGTGGTATGCATATGCTGTGTGTGAAAAATAACCTAATAATATGAAAATTTGATGAAAAAAAAAAAAATCTTGATTTTGCAAAGAATTGTGGGAAAAAATTACAACTTTAAAAAACTCACCAGGCCTCTTTCTAAATACCTTGGAATGTCTTCTTTCCAAAAAGGGGTCATTTGGGGGGTATTTGTACTTTTCTGGCATGTTAGGGTCTCAAGAAATGAGAGAGGCTGTCAGTACTTCAGGTGTGATGAAATTGATCAATTTTCAGGATTTGGTACCATAGCTTGTAGACCCCATAACTTTCACCCAGACTAAATAATATCCAAAATTTTTTATTTTTTTTACCAAAGATATGTAGCAGTATACATTTTAGGCCAAATTTATGAAGAAAAATTACTTTTTTGCAAAATTTTATAATAGAAATGAAGAAAAATTATTATTTTTTGCAAAATGTTGTTCTTTTTTCATTTATAGCAAAAAAAATAAAAACCGCAGAGGTGATGAAACACCGCCAAAAGAAAGCTCTATTTGTGGGAAAAAAAGGACAAAAATTTCATTTGGTTATAGTGTTGTATGACTGAGTTATTGTCATTCAAAATGTGAGAGCACCGAAAGCTGAAAATTGGTCTGGTTATTAAGGGTGTTTAAGTGCCCAGTGGTCAAGTGGTTAAGAAGCATTGACATCATTTCCGCCCTGCTATGCTATAGGGACGGGTGGGGGCCATCTTGCCCTCACTCGCATTCCCTGCGCAGCACGAGAAAGGACCAGTTCGCCTACGCTGCTACCGATGGCTCTGGTCAGCGGCGGAGGGCGCGGAAGAGCGGCGGGATGGGGCCGTATATCTGCGTGAGCAGGTCCTTAAGTGGTTAAGTATGTAAACAGTAAAAAAGGGAGGACAGACCATATTGGCCGCAAAAAGGAGGAAGGACATCTGGTTACAAAATGAACACACCGCTCCTATACCGCTGTAAAGATGCGGCTAGCAGGACATTTGGAGCGGTCCTGCTAGCGCACCGCTTCAGTGTGAAAGCCTTCGGGCTTTCACATTGAAGCCTGCAGAGCAGGTTTTTTCACACGGTATAGCAGCGCTATTTTTAGCGCTGTACCGCGTGAAAAAACACCCCAGTGTGAAAGGGCTCTTAGAGCGGAAAGGATGTGGAATTCCCTTCCACAGGCGGTAGTTTCAGCAGGGGGCATCAATGGTTTCAAGAATCTATTAGATAAGCACCACAACATACAGGGATATACAATGCAATTCTGACATGTACTCACACACAAAGGTTGGACTTGATGTCATTTTCCAACCTCACCTACTATGTAACTATGTAACCAGGGATACAAAGGAGCCAATACAGAAACAGCAGCACTGTGAAAAGCAGAGACTTCCCTAGCTCAATAATGTAGCTTTCCTGAAAGCTGCTATGTTTTACCTAACAGTCTCCTGTTAAGCAGGAGACCACACTACACTGAACCATGTACATCACAGCAACCTACCTAGAAGGGTGCTTCATATCTGTTCCATCATTTTGTATTTTTGCACTAATTCTGTATTGCCCTATAAGATTATACCACCTGGCATTCTTATTACCTCCTTTCATTTTCTACATTATGGATTTTTAGACAGTTGTGAATAAAAGTGAAGTTTGAAGTCATAGTGGGTTTGCTGCATGGGTATAGCACACCCCTGCTGATTTTTCTTTATTAATATATCCCACATAAAGATCAATCTTATAGTAAACGTATACATCAGGCTGGTTTTCTGTTTGATTTGAATCATTCTCAAAATGTAGAACCATATATATTTATTTCCACGTAAGATCTTATCTGGAATATGCAGTTTAGTTTTGGGCACCAGTTCTCAAAAAGGATATCAGGGGACTGGAGAAAGTGCAGAGAAGGGCAACTAAACTGATAAGAGGCATTGAGGAGCTCAGCTATGAGGAAAGATTAGGAAAGATTAGAGGAACTGAATCTATTCCCTCTTGAGAAGAGGCTTTAAAGGGAGATATGATCATCATGTACAAATACATAAGTGGTTCATATAGTAAACTTGGTGTTGAGTTATTCACTTTAAGGTCATAACAGAGGACAAGGGGGCACTCTTTACATCTAGAGGAAAAAAGATTTACCGTATTTATCAGCATATAAAGCGCACTTTTTCCCCTTAAAATCAGGGGGAAATCGTGGGTGCGCGTTATACGCCGATCCGCAATGTCTCTGAGCGCCGCCGACATAGACTGAGCCGAGTTTACCCGAGTGTACTGTGCACTTGGCTAGGCTCAGTCACACTCGGCTCCACTCGTGGTCACACCCTGTCCCGCCTCCTAGCCTTTATGTCCCGCCATTGGACCGCTGTGGTGTCCGGACAAGGCTGCCGATAGACGCAGGGCAAGACAGCAGACGGACAACGCTGCGCCGACGGGCATTCAAAAATGTAAGTATTTTTTTTCTTAAATTTCCCTTCTAGGCTTGGGGTGCGCGCTATACGCCGGCGCACGGTATACCCCGATAAATACGGTAATCTCAAAATACGGTAATCTCAAAATACGGTAATCTCAAAATACGGTAATCTCAAAATACGGAAAGGTTTCTTCACAGTAAGAGCTTGGAAAATGTGGAATAGACTCCCTCTAGAGGTGGTTCTGGCCAGCTCAGTAGATTACATTAAAAAAAGGCCTGGATTCTTTCCTAAATGTACAAAATATAACTGGGTACTAACATTTATAGGTAAAGTTGATCTGGGGAAAATCCAATTGCCTCTCAGGGGATCAAGAAGGAATATTTTCCCCTTCCTCTGGATCAACTGTGGGTGAAGAATTGTGTATATGGAATTGTATTATTTTTTTTTGGTTGAACTAGATGGATTTGTATCTTTTTTTCAACCTGGCTAACTATGTAACTATGTAACTGTAACGGGATGACCCGTGACACCCAGAGACTTTTGAGGGATGCGGGGTGCTCCTGTGCCGGCGTCACCAAGGACTCTAATGCCTAGGGTCACCTTATGTCCAATAGGGCCATAGGGTGACTGGGAAATATTAATTATAAATTACATGAGATGGGACATTACTGATAGTTCATATTGCAGGATGTCTTGAGATATTACAGGTGTTGGTTAATGTTGACCCAAACCAGGTCAATAGACTCCTAAGATATTCCATTGTCCATTGTGATAGGCTGCTGAGGTGTTAAGTGAGGCTGGCTCCTGAAAGACATTCCATTGTCTATTGTATGATGCCAATACTCTGTTGTATCTATTGTAACTGATTAAAGCGGAGTTCCACCCAGGAAAACCACATTTGCCCATCTAGCTTAAAAAAATTAAATAAAAAAAAAATGTGGAAAAAAAAAAATACTCACCCGAAATACCTGTTGCTATGCGGAGAAGGGGATTATCAGAGTTGATTTTCTAAAGTGCCACATCCAAATGAGAAATCAAAAAGAATAAAGGCAAAGCCCCCTAGTCGGACTTTAAAGGCACTGTGGTGTGTCAAATGTAGTTAGAGAAAACATAGTATTACAATATAATTTATTGAAGAAGTATCAGATAAAAGTTGATTACATGATCTATAACAAATACAAAAAATACAAAATAATGAAATATAGTTCAACATATATTGCTGTGTGATGTGATGCCCTGTGTGGTCCCGACGTTTCAGGGAGACATAGTCCCTTTCTTCAGGGGTATTCCAGGATTCACAGCTCTAAAAATGTATAGGAAATGATCAGGATAATCCTAATAATGTTGATGATGTTGTTATATAGATTAATACTGAAGTACTTACAGTGAACTGTATGGTACTTCAAGTCAGTAGATCATGTATTTAAAAGCATGGGTTTCCGGATGATCCGAGTCTGCTGGCCTGGCCACTGACGACAGAGCAGAATTGTGAACAGGGTGTGTTGTTGCCAGATATAAATATGCTGCTGGAGTCAGAGGACACTGGAGCCTAAAGTTGTAATGATGTGTGTTAATATTTATGGACATAGTTGTATTAATAAAATGTGAAATAAATTGTGTTTTATAACATTTTCTTGGAGGGATATGGTATGGCTTACCTAGTAAATAGCGATGGAGAGGCTCGTATTAGGCTGGAAGTGTACAAAAGTAATAAAAAAATAAAATAAAAAAAATTATGAGTAAATATGTACAATGTATGTAAGTAAAAATATCCATGTTATATTAATGTGGTTAAACCACATATAGTTAAATGTTATAGCAAAAAATGCTCAATAGATGGCGTTCAATGGGGATATTTAGATGTTATAGCAAAAAATGCTCAATAGGTGGCGTTTAAAGGTTGAGTATTAAGGAGTTGATTAAAAAGGAAATTTTTTCTTTTGTGTTCCTGTAAGTATGAAACTGAATGTATGTAGATAACCAAAACCAGCAGGGAAACAGATAATGTGGTAGCTGCGATTGATATGAAGAAAATAAAATAAAACGTTTTTTACCTTGGGAAGATAGATGCAGAGGAACCGTCATGCTGTCCAGCAAGTTGCTGGATAGCAAATGACTAGTTCCTTTGCTGCTATATAAAGTGCCCATCAGCCAATCTGCGACGCCCAGTGCAAAGGGTTTGCAGCTGTGCTCGGACGGCTAATTGAGGCAGGTGTGGGGCTCACAGGGCAACTGATTCTGTTGCCATGCGGAAGTCCGTAATCTGCCTCTTCCACACCACAGTGTCTTTTCTTCTGCTTCTTCTGCTTGTGAATGGGGCGCGCTGCTTTCTGGGAACTGTGTGTGTTCTCAGAGAGCAGCCGCCCATTCACAAGCCAGCGTGAGACTCACGCAGGCGCAGTAGGAAATAGGCAGTGAAGCCGTACGGCTTCACTGCCTGTTTTCCATAGTGTGAATGGCGGCGCAGGACCTGGATCGATCGTGGGACCGGCATCGGGGGGGCCATCAGCGCGGGCAAGTAGGACAAGGTAAGTGTCCTTATTTAAAGTCAGCAGCTACACTGTTAGTAGCTGCTGACTTTAAAAAAAAATTGCGGCTGGAACACCCCTTTAAGTCAATTATGTTTAGGGGAACTTGTCAAGCTATATGCGGAGCCAGGCTGTCTGGATAATGCATTCTGTTACAATTAGTAATTAACTCAACTGGATGTCATTATCTAAAAGAATGTGATTGAAGCCCCCATGGTGTGATGTGTGGGTGGAGTTCATTGTTCCTGTGATTAACTTTAACATGCTGTACTGTATATAAGAAAGCTACGTGTACTATTAAAGCTTTCATACATTTTGAAACCAGAGGATAGAGCTGTCAGTCTCATTTTCTGGGGAATTGATATGTGTCGGACAAGCTGTCGTGGGTGGATGGAAGGTTGTAAACGGTGGTGACCATTACAGTAACTAAGTAAAAAAACTTACTTTTGAAGACTCTCTCACATTTACATCCCTGAATTCTGTGACATGTGTTCACTATGCCCCATGGGAAGGCCCTAATGTGTCACGGATTAAACAGAGCCTGCCTTCTGAATTACAGAGGTGCTGAGAGGAGGAGTCTCAGGAGG
Source organism: Rana kukunoris (assembly GCA_029574335.1). NCBI lineage: Eukaryota > Metazoa > Chordata > Amphibia > Anura > Ranidae > Rana > Rana kukunoris. The sequence goes on from CM056056.1 coordinate 155,693,570, forward strand.
CAGTGACAATACGGGAATCACAGTTTGCAGGCAGCAAAGTACCATGGGACATGTAGTCCTTAGAAATTGAATGTAAACAGCAGAGGAGAAGCTGCAAAGCATGCAGGTAATCCAGGAAATTGTGAAAAGAGATGACCAGCAGACAAGCAAAACTCACAACATGAAAGGTGATTTTTCAAGTAAGGTTATATTGGATTGTCAAATATATCTGTTGTTTATGTTGCTATTAAAATACATGTTTTAGAAGAATAAAAGTGTATGCTGTAAACATAGAACTCATCTAACCACTTCACCCCAAAAATGTTTACCCCCTTCCTGACCAGGCCATTTTTTGCAATACGACACTGTGCCGCTTTAATTGACAATTGCGCGGTCATGCAATGTTGTACCCAAACAAAATTTACGTCCTTTTTTCCCCACAAATAGAGCTGTATTTTGGCGGTATTTGATCACCTCTGCAGTTGTTATTGTTTGTGCTATAAACAAAAGAACAATTTTGAAAAAAAAAACAATATTTTTAACTTTTTGCTATAATAAATACATTAGATTGAAAAAAAATAAACAAAAACAAATTTCTTCATCAGTTTAGGCCAATATGTTTACTTCGAAATCTTTTTGGTAAAAAAAAAAAAAAAAAAATCGCAATAAGCGTTTACTGATTGGTTTGCACAAAAGTTATTGCATCTACAAAATAGGGGATAGATTTTTGGCATTTGTATCATTATTTTTTGAAAGTAATGGCAGCGATTTGCGTTTTTATTTTTTAAAGTAATGGCGCCGGACACTTTTGACACTTTTTTGGGACCATTGACGTTTATACAGCGATCAGAGCTAAAAATAGCCACTGTTACTGTATAAATGTCCCTGGCAGGGGTTAACACTAGGGGACGATCAAGGAGCAAAGTGTGTTCCCTAGGTGTGTGCTCTAATTGTGGGGGGATAGGTCTGACTGGGGGAGGAGCCAGATTGTTGTTCCTACTTAGTAGGAACAGACAATCTGTTTCTCCTCCCCTGTCAGAACAGGGATTTCTGTGTTTACACACACAAATCCTCGTTCTGGCTCTCATGATCGTGCCTGTCGGCCATGCGCATCGGGTCCCCGTCATGCCTGCTATGGCTCTTAAAGGAGCCGTCTTATATGTACAGCCATCCTGCCAGGAGCTGGTCGGGAAGCTGGTAAAGCGTATGTCGGGTCAAAACATTTATACACTTAAAGCGGTTCTCCGTCGAAAAATCGATTTTTTCAATATGTGCTCTTTAAATTACTAATAGCAATGTTGTTCTACACTCACTTGTTTTGTTCTCAACCGCCACTCCGCTGCTTTTTAGTGGCAAATAAGAAGTTATATTCTCCCGGGCATCCCGTTGCCATCTTGGATTTGGGCAGGAAGAGGAACCCAGCATGTCATTTCCTTTTATGCTGTCCCAGCATCCACTGCTTGATCTCGCGCATGCGCACGGGCAAAGTTGTCCTGCGGCATGAGCGTCTCTGTTGTCATCGCAACGGCAGGCGTATGAATGAAAAGTTACCGCCCCGTTGTGATGATAACAGAGACTCGTGTACTACAGCCACAGCCTCAAAGCCTGGACAAGAAAGGTAATTACCCTGCATCTACATTTTGATTTCAAAAATATATAACTAAAATGTTTATTACTACAAAAAAAATATATGAATTAGTATTTAATTTTGTATATAATTAATAGCTATTTATAAAAAAAAGATTTTATAGTTCACATATTATTACAAAAATTTCAATAATTAGCAACATGTGTGTTTGACTATTTTTTATAAATGATTACAAATTAATTTACATATTTACATTCTTTGTTTACTACCGCGTCACTTCCTCTAAAACGAAGTCGCGCAATGTCTCGGCTGAAACAGATAAATATTATAATTAGGGAGCTCTTAGAAAGGCTCCCAGCATGCAGAGCGAGGGACAGGAAGGATAAAAAACCTGAGGAAAACCCGACTAGCTACAAAACCGAAAGCCTCGCTGTTTATAAGGTATTAAAACACCTAATTTCTTTTTAATAGCCGATTAGGGATCCTTTAGCAGCGCTATTAGTAATAAAAAGTTAGGTCAATTTCGGGGTGGAGATCCGCTTTAATTCCCCATGTTCTATGTCTTCAAAGATCCTGAAAATACAGAAAATACCTGTTAATCTGCTGCAAAAGCATAGTCCCTAATTTATTGCTGTGCATTGAAAACCCTTGCCTTTTTCAGGATGGAAAATGACATCAGCCCTGCCCAGATTGTCTGTTTTTTCTGTAGTTAGTCATAAAAACTGGAAGGACTCCAGGAATAGTGCACTAGACAGCTCTGAATTTCTGACAACGGGTATTCTTTTTCACTTGTCGAAAAGATAAAACAACATGCCTTCAATGATGTATTAAAAGCATATAATAGACCAAAAAACAAAACAAATGAAAGACTTTCACTGCTAAGTGTAACATCATTACCAGGAAACAAACATTTTATTATGTAGCGTCACCCCCATGAAAGTGCCGCTGGATTAATATGGGATCGGCAGATTAAGTTACCCTTGCTTGGTCTAGGGGTGCACCAGAAGCCACTAAGTAATAATTGAGTGTCCACACCGTCAATAAAGATTGTCTCAATGCTTTAATTCCAGGCCAACATAGCCGAACATCAACTCAGTGAAAAGAGAATAGGTTGATGAGGAGATAGAGATTCTCGATGTCAGGTCTGGATATATGTACAGCAAAATCAGCCCCTTTGACATATACAATTTTGCACACGTCGCCACTTTAAATGCTGATTGGGAGGAACGGGTCTCTCTCACCGACCCGGCTCTAGGCCTCTGCCACAGGCCAATGTAGTATAGATAATTTGTCAATGTCCGAACAGAGCAAATCCTCCCAGCAGTTATCTCAGCACAGATCACCGAGTGACGGCAGAGCGTACCTGTCCAAAGCCCGGGCGCTGGATCCTCTCTACGGCATCGGGAACCCTGCAAGTCACTGGGGTCCCTTCGGTTTTGTCCCAGACTGAGACTCAGCAAGGCCTGGAAGCCTGGCCAGGTGGGCCAGGCCAGCAGGGTCCATGGATGCGCACACCCTGAAGGTGGGTGCTGCACCCCGACTCCGAGACCCTGCGCAGGAGAAGGAAGAAGATCCCCGAACACATGACCTCCATCACAGATATACCCCTCCCCAGCATGCCCAGCGGGGAAAACCTCCTCCAATTGGCTGCTGGGGAAGACTCCATCCTCCAGAAACCCCTCTGGCTCCCACTGCCGGCCAAAGATGATACTCAGATCCCCAGAATGCAGTCCGAGCCAGTGGACCTTTCCAGAACGACACAGGCCATTAACTTAACAAATCACGACCGGGAGCAAGGTAATTCTCCCAGTCAACTCGTTTTTAGCGTAGTGCCCATGCTAGAAGCAAGGGGGCGCTACAATTATTATTGTAGTGTTGGCCTTAAAGAAAGTTTTAATATGACTTTTACACGTTTACATCGTTTGATCTTCCATATATTTTTTTTTTTAAATATAGACATCTGAAAGTCACCAATTTCGTCACTAACTGTCAAATGTAGTAGTACAAAATGGAAAGCAGACCCTACAAACACATGGATAATATTTGGTTGCCTCCATTTATCCCTTCCTTAAGCAGTTGTGTTCCTATCTGCATTTTGTGTGTTTTGTTGCCTGGCTGTATTCAGCTGAGCAGCTTTTTATCTTTTCTTGTTCAATATTTTTGTTGAAGATTTTCAGAGATTAAAGTAATAAGATGAACTTCATCAGGTATGCAGTAGGATCTAGTAAAACATTTTTCTAGGAGGTATTAATGACATGACACAAATAACCAACATATGTAATCAATGTGAGAAAATCAAGATGCTAAGTGTAAAGTATGGCACATTATCAAACAGACAACACAACCAACCATTAAGGAACTTATTCAAAAAAAGTGTGAGGCGGCGTACAGACGATCGGACATATCCGATGAAAACGGTCCGCGGACCATTTCCATCGGATATGTCCGATCGGGAGTTTGATCCGATGGCGTGTACACACCATCGGATCAAATTCCCCGCCGCCGGACGGCGCGGTGACGCGGCGGTGACGCGGCGGTGACGTTGACGCCGCCGCGTCACCGCCACGTCACCGCACCAGGAAGTAAAACACTTCCGCGCATGCGCCGAATCCATTCGGCAGCGGCGCGGCGGCGGTGGGGGCCGACATGTCTGCTGGTAAGTGTACTAACCAGCAGACATGTCGGGCGGACAGATTCCACCGGATAGATTTCAAAGCATGCTTTGAAATCTGTCGGGTGGAGAAATCTGTCCGCTAGCCCATACACACGAGCGGAGATGTCTGCTGAAACGGTCCATCGGACCATTTTCAGCGGACATATCCCCTCGTGTGTACGCCGCCTGAGAGAGTGGATATGTACACGTGATAACATAGAAGTGATATGTACGAAGCAGGTACAATAAGTTAGTGGATGAAGTTCATTAAGGATCATAGGGGGCCAAGTGGCCATTCAAAAAAATAAAACTGAAATGGGGGAGGAAGATAAACTGAGGGGGATCATAGCCTGGTTGATTCTGTGCTGTGCTGCTAGTATACTCAAGGTGGGTGATTTCCAGGCTTCCACTATGGTCTGCTTAGCAGCAGTAGTGACATATAGCAATAGTTTAAAGTAGGGTTGTCCCGATGCCTCTTTTTTAGGACCGAGTACAAGTACCGATACTTTTTTCCAAGTATACCGATACCGAATACCGATACTTTTTTTAAATGTGTCCCCCGCGGCGCGGGGGGGGGGGAGTATTCTATTTGGGTATCGGGGGTATTTGCGGGAGTACAAGTACTCCCGCAAATACTCAGAATCGGTCCCGATACCAATACTGGTATCGGGACAACCCTAATTTAAAGTTATTTATCTGCTGTAGGCATTGCTGGTCTTCCCCAAGCCTGGTAGAGTTGATTGGTTGTGCCTGTTGCTAGGACGAGGCTCCATTAAGCAGCAGAGGAGAGTCAACTTCCTTGGTTATGAATACTTATTTGACCCAGTGAAACCCTGAGGAGCTGTACTCAGTGGTATGAAGAGAGAATATATGTTTTGGGAGAACCTTTCCAGAACTCTTTTCCCTAGGAAAATGTTTGTTGGGCTTGCCTTAGACCGAGGCATGTGCTGAAGGAAAAGGACTTGAATAGAAACTTGGATGAATTCCTGAAGGCAGTTGGGCTCACAAAGGCTCTTCTTTCATAACAGTGTTGCAGTGGAGCTGGGTAGCAGTTACCGTGTGGACATTGTAAGATTCCTTGCCCACAGATTAAGATATTTTTGACTGCTTCTAAAAGGAACAAAAAGCCTGATCTATCCACTTATAATAAAGAAAGACTATGGAGTTGATTTACTTAAAAGTGTAAAATCTGGTGCAGCTCTGCATAGAAACTAATCAACATCCAGGTTTTCTTGTCAAAGCTTAAAGCTGAGTTCTACCCAAAAGTGGGTTTGGGGGGGGGGGGGGGAGTAGGGGCTTCAGTAGGAGTGGGACTTTCTGTCCCACTTCCTACTTTCGCCCAGGGACCGCTTAGGTGACACGTCATATCGCCTTTTGGAGGCCCCTCCCTGTAGGCCACGCATGTCCAAAGTCCGGCCCGTGGGCCAAATGCAGCCCCCCTGTTGATTTAATATTACCCCCCCTGGTGATTTGGAGATATATATATATATATATATATTTGTTTGTGGCCCCCAGGGTCACAAAAGATATATACAGTATTTATCGGCGCTGCCTTGGGGGGGACGGGGACAGGGAGGGGGCACGACAAGCGAATCAGATTACATGAAGAGAATCTCCTGTTTACTCAGCAGCGTCTGTATTGTAAGTCCCATCTCCTGGGATTCTGCACGACATAAGAACGATCATAGCGGCGGTTCCGCCTTGATCGTTCTTACAGGCCACGGGAGGGGACATCCACCTCCATCCGGTGCTTCTCCGGGCTCTCCCGTGCCTTCGGGGGCCCGGAGAACGAATTGTCGGCATCGGCAGGAAGCATAGAGATGACTGATGACCGTCGGAGGACCCGGGCCAGATGTGATGACGTCACGCCCGGGTCCCCGTAAGTAAACAAAGCCGCGATTGTAAGCAACCATTCATGAGATCGGTGAATTTTTTTTCACCAATCTCATGGTTTCCAGCCTGGAGGAGAGATGTGAGGTCTTATTGACCCCGCATCTCTCCTTAAAGAGGACCTGTCACACACATTTACTATTACAAGGGATGTTTACATTCCTTGTAATAGAAATAAAAGTGGGAAAAATTGAAAAAAACTGTAAAAATAAATAAAATAAGTCAAAAAAATAAACAAAAGATAAAAAAAAAAATTAAAACGCCCCTGTCCCTGATAGCTCGCGTGCAGAAGCGAACGCACACGTAAGTCCCGCCGACATATGTAAACGCCGTTTAAACCACATAAGTGAGGTATCGCCGCGTGCGTTAGAGTGCCAGCAACGAATCTAGCACTAGATCTCCTCTGTAAATCTAAACTGGTAACCTGTAAAAAATAAATAAAGCGTTGCCTATGGAGATTTTTAAGTACCGAAGTTTGGCGCCATTCCATGAGTGTGCGCATAATTAAAGCGTGACATGTTGGGTATCTATTTACTCCGTGTAATCTTTCACATAATACAAAAAAATTGGGCTAACTTTACTGTTTTGTTATTTTTTTAATTCATGAAACAATTTTTTTTACAAAAAAAAGGTGTTTGAAAAATGATTGCGTAAATACCGTGCGAGATAAAACGTTGCAATGACCGTCGTTTTATTCCCTAGGGTGTCTGCTAAAAAAACATACCGTATTTATCGCGGTATAACGCGCTCCCGCGTATACCGCGCACCCCTAAAGTGACCCCCAATCCTGTGGAAAAAAAGTTATTTTTGTACTTACAGTTTTGGTGTCTTGCGCGGCGTCCATCGGCGGGTCCGGTGTCCTTCTGCGGCGGATCCGGTGTCCTTCTGCGGCGGGTCCGGTGTCCTTCTGCGGCGGGTCCGGTGTCCTTCTGCGGCGGGTCCGGTGTCCTTCTGCGGCGGGTCCGGTGTCCTTCTGCGGCGGGTGCGGCGTCCTCCCCGCTCGTTTTCCGCGCAGAGTTTTGAATACTACGCCAGCATATAGCCAGCGCAGTACACTCGGGCAGGCTCGGCAACTGTCGCGCTCACGTCCTGTACGTCCAGGACGTGACCGCGGAAGAAGCCGAGACTGGCCGAATATACCCGAGTGTACTGCGCTCGGTATATGTCGGCGGAGTATTCAAAACTCGGCGCCGGAAAGCGGGTATCGGCGTATATCGCGCACCCACGATTTTGCCCTGATTTTCAGGGCAAAAAAGTGCGCGATATACGCCGATAAATACGGTATATAATGTTTGGGGGTACTGTGTAATTTTCTAGCAAAAGAATGATGATTATTACATGTAGGAGAGAAGTGTCAGAATAGGCCCGGTATGGAGGTGGTATAAAAGCCCGGTATTGAAGTGGTTACGTGGTTAAACAGTGTTATTAGCATACACAATAAAAGGTCTGTAGAGCAGACTCAATTAACACCCCAACAGCCTAGGTTAAGCATCGAAGGAGTCATTATTGACCGGTTGTGGGTCAGCATTAACCAAACTGTAATATTCCAAGATATCCTGCAATACATGACTTATCAGTAATGTCCCATCTTATGTAATCCGAGATATAATTTCTCAGTCACCCTAGACATAAGAGTCATTGGTGACGCCGGCACAGGAGCACCCCCCATCCCTCAAAAGTCTCTGGGTGTCACAGGCCATTCTGTTACACTCTGCTTTAATTGAACAAGCTGAAACTGGCTACCATGCACATCTACACCAGATTTTACACCCTCCAGTTTTAGTAAATCAACCCCAATGAGTTCTCTTACAGGGTCATAGAATTCACTGGCTGTTCCTCTACTGCCACATTTTCCCAGAGGCTCCTACTGATATTTCAGTATATGCATCCTCCATTTTGTGCTATTTTTCTGTATCCTGCTCCCATATATCCACTCTCTTGTTGTGCAATAAAAGGTAAAAAGACTAAAGTAACAGGGTGCCCAATTCTTTACCCCACTAATACATCCAGAAATAGACCTTAAGAATCGATAGGCTAGTAGTCCTCTAAGTCACCTGGAGGGTCTCCTACCCCTGCTCAGGGGTGAGGGGTGCAATACCTCAAGACCTAGACTCCCTCAAGAATAAGTTCTGGACAGATCAGTAGATTGTTTTAAAAATAAGTTAGATGCATTCCTAAATGCACAAGATATATACAGTATTATTAACATATATAGGTAATAACACCGGGAGGTAGTTAATCCAGGGAATGCAATGTTTTATAAGATTACTGCTTCTGGCTTTTGTCTGGTTTTAGATTTTGGCTGATTTGTGAATCTGCACATAACATACTTTACTGTATCCGAATTTATCTTATTTTCCTGTGCATGTAACATACATTATTCTGTAGTTCACTGAATGTAGGTGATTTTGGTCCCTTGAGATTGATGCTCTAACAAGAGATGAAAATGCCTGTCAAATGACAGAGCAAACAGCACAGGAATTCAGTGCGAGCAAAAATGGGTCATTTCCAGCCAGATCTGCAAAGATAAGTCAACTGAAAAACAGCCAACAAAAATACATAAAGATTAAAAAAAAAAAGCAGCTTTATTGCGAGTACAAAATAAATACGATAATCCTTAGAGCATGCATACGTTTTTTAGGTAAGCTTTACATGGATGCTGGACATACAGTATATTATCTTGGTGACATAATATTACAGATGTCTTTCCATCCTTGCATGTTGCTGCTTCACTTTTACATCTTATGTGGCTTTTGCAGATATTACCATCTCATTTTAAAATAGACACACAGCCCTGCCTAATACACTATTCGGTATAAAGATATCTCATAAAAGAAAGCAAAAAGGTATAGAGAGAGATACAGATAGAAATGGGTAGCCATACAGGTAGATAGATAGATAGATAGATAGATAGATAGATAGATAGATAGATAGATAGATAGATAGATAGATAGATAGATAGATAGATAGATAGATAGATAGATAGATAGATAGATAGATAGATAGATAGATAGATAGATAGATAGATAGATAGATAGATAGATAGATAGCACTAGATCTCGTAAAATAAAACAAACACAATACAGAGCTCAAATCTTACCAGTCTGCTAAATGATCCTTTCCTGTAGTCCCCAATGCTCACCCTCTGAGGTCCTTTTCTTACTGTTGCCTCTATGGTGGAATGCTCTTTCTTCTTGCTGCACTGAGGCTTGGTCCCGTTAACTCCTCCCCAGTGAGAACATTAGAGATTATAAATGAATAACTGGATGATTTCAGAATTAGCTGCTGTCTGATCACTAAGCAAACAAACAGCCATTCAATTTCACTGTCTCTAAGCTGCACTTTCAGGAACAGTCTGCAGAGGAGGTAACCCATCTGTGCCTGTAACATAGTCACCATGGAAACTGTCAGTGATACCCATTTAGAGAATAGTGTCCAAATATCTCACATGCTAACATAAGATGTCATGATCTTTATTTGTAACTTACAGGAAATAGTGTCAGCTAAGCTATTTGATTAAATAGCATTTACCAAAAATATAACATTAACTGTGGTACTGTGTAAACTTTTTTCAGGTAGAAGACATAGGAGTAAGCATTTAACTGCTGCCATACTGAGACCACATATTGTACATTTACAACGCAGATACAGAATATTTATTTATTTATTTTATTTTTGGCAGTATATAGGAATAGAATTGCAAATAATTGTGTGGTATCAAATGAAAACATGAGGACAGACAGTACAGTTACAAAATAATCCGATACAGAAGGAATCAGAGGGCCCTGCTCGTAAAGCTGGAAGTACCATTTTGTGGGCAAGGAATCGGAGGGCCCTGCTCGTAAAGCTGGAAGTACCATTTTGTGGGCATGGAATCGGAGGGCTCTGCTCGTAAAGATGGAAGTACCATTTTGTGGGCAAGGAATCGGAGGGCCCTGCTCGTAAAGATGGAAGTACCATTTTGTGGGTAAGGAATCGGAGGGCCCTGCTCGTAAAGATGGAAGTACCATTTTGTGGGCAAGGAATCGGAGGGCCCTGCTCGTAAAGATGGAAGTATCATTTTGTGGGTAAGGAATCGGAGGGCCCTGCTCGTAAAGCTGGAGTTGCCATTTTTTGGGCAAGGAATCAGAGGGCCCTGCTCGTAAAGCTGGAAGTACCATTTTGTGGGCAAGGAATCGGAGGGCCCTGTTCGTAAAGCTGGAAGTACCATTTTGTGGACAAGGAATCAGAGGGCTCTGCTCGTAAAGATGGAAGTACCATTTTGTGGGCAAGGAATCGGAGAGCCCTGCTCGTAAAGCTGGAGGTACCATTTTGTGGACAAGGAATCAGAGGGCCCTGCTCGTAAAGCTGGAAGTACCATTTTGTGGACAAGGAATCGGAGGGCTCTGCTCGTAAAGCTGGAAGTACCATTTTGTGGGCAAGAAATCGGAGGGCCCTGCTCGTAAAGATGGAAGTACCATTTTGTGGGTAAGGAACCGGAGAGCCCTGCTCGTAAAGCTGGAGGTACCATTTTGTGGACAAGGAATCAGAGGGCCCTGCTCGTAAAGCTGGAAGTACCATTTTGTGGGCAAGGAATCGGAGGACCCTGCTCGTAAAGCTGGAGGTGCCATTTTTTGGGCAAGGAATCAGAGGGCCCTGCTCGTAAAGCTGGAAGTACCATTTTGTGGGCAAGGAATCGGAGGGCCCTGCTTGTAAAGCTGGAAGTACCATTCTGTGGGCAATAAAGGCCATTCAAAAAATGTCAGCTACAGTAATAAACTCCATAGAAAGTGATGACTTTATCAACATGTTTCTATAGCTCAACATTAGATCTTGATTCAAATATCAAAGATAATGAATTTGAACAAAATATACATAACATTGACATAGGAAAAACAGAAACAAGAAAGCGCCGCTGAGTAATCTAATTTAATTCAACAACAGCAAAAGTATTCCAACACTTACATCTAGGGGCACTCTGATGCAGTCTGAGATGCTAGTGTCAAGGGCTTCAGTGCAGTCCGGAAACAATGTGGGAGGCTGGAAAAGCTGTTCAATGGAGGAGCGTCAGGCGTTCTTTAACCATAGAGGGGCCGACTGCAAAGTCCATATGTAGATGTTATATAACATCTACATATGGACTTTGCAGTCGGCCCCTCTATGGTTAAAGAATACTTTTGCTGTTGTTGAATTAAATTAGATTACTCAGCGGCGCTTTCTTGTTTCTGTTTTTTCTCTTGTATGATTTGAGCTGACTTCGCTCCTGGAGAGAGCAGCCCTGAGTATCCACAATTGCCCCTACATTGGTATTGTCACGATCAAGTTCCCCTCTTGGACTCACACCCAATGGACTAGACTTTTATTATATTTATATTTATTCTTATGTGGATTCTATTTACATGGTCACTCAGAGCGCTGTAATCCTGTGCTAATAACATTGACATAGCATCATCATTTTAATGATCTAAATCTGCCTGGTGTCTGGGCAAAATGGCTCAAAATTGCCCAAAATAATGTATACATGCCAGCGGACTGACCATTCGGGGCACTCGGGCACTGCCCGAGGACCCCATCCCACTAGGGGGCCCCACCAGGGTTTCCAGCCTCAGTAAAACCATGGACACTATTAAAAAATGTGTGTTTTATTTTTAAATCCCAGGATTACAGCTGCCCCGCCTCTCCAGTACCTTTTCAGTGTGTGTATGTGTAGTCTGTGTGTGTGTATACAGTGTGTGTATACTGTGCATGTATATTGTGTGTCTGTGTGTATACTGTGTATGTGTGTATACTGTGTGGCCCCATAATCTATTGCCTGGGGGCCCCATAATCTCCTATTGCCCGGGGGCCCCATAATCTCCTATTGCACGAGGGCCCCATGAGTTTTCAATCCGCCCCTGCCTGCCTTTTAGTTACACAAAAGCCACAGGTTTCCATGGTGCACTATTACAACCTTCCAGCTACCGGCATCCTAACAGTCAATGGCAACATTTAGAATAGGGTATTGCATAATTTTAAGGGGTGACTTGACTGAAAAAAGGTTGAAAAACACTGATTTAAATGATAAAAAAATACAGATTTGTCATATTAAAAAAAGTAAGTACACCGTTCACGCCTATATTTCCACCACTTCAAATCCATTACAGTCTGGTATTCCACATTCGTGCCATTGATGAAAACCTACTTACGGAGTATGCAGATGGGATCAAGATCTACTGCAACTCTTGTAAAGACGGACCAATCAAAGGTATAGTTTTTTGGGCACAGTAAAGGTACACATGCAGTATTGCATAAGAAAACCCCTGTCAAACATGGTGGTGGTAATTTTATCATCTGCTTCAAGGACTAGGTATCTCACAAGTTATCAAGCCAACTACGTATAGTATCTGCATCATATCAATGTGTACTTCATGAGAATGGGAGGCCGTCTATTCAAAAGTTGAAGTTATACCAAAAATTAGCCTTTCAACACAAATACAATTCAAAGCACGTTAGCAAATTGACCAAGGAATGGCTCCAAAAGACAAAATAAATGGTGATGGACTGTCCTTCTTAAAGGGGAGTTCGACCCACAATTTCACTTTTTAAATATAAATACCCCTATAATACACAAGCTTAATGTATTCTAGTAAAGTTAGTCTGTAAACTAAGGTCCGTTTTGTTCGGTTGTTATAGCATTTAGATTATAATCTAGAAATAGACCGTGGCCATCTTAAGTGTGGGCATCATGAAGCCAGACTGTATGACTTCCTGGATCTCAGCTTTGCATATCTCCCACATGCTCAGTGCTGCACAAGCAATGTAATAGGTTTCAGTCAGGTTTGCAAGGACTACTGGGAAACATGATGCCTATCCCAAAAACCCTTGCGAATAGCCATGTGACTTAATAGCCTAGGCTAATAAGGAGGAGGAAGTAATGAAGGACTATATGTTTTGTATCTGTGTACGTCATCAGGGGGGCGTACACAGATACGAAACATATGTATGTCGGCGGCGAGGTCTGGCATACTCTATACCCAGCTGATCCTCTAGTGCCCTGTTCCTGCCCGAAACAACACTCCATTCAGCATCCATCGGGTTGTACTGTGCGCGCAAGCGGATCCCCGGTGAGAACCAACCATTACGCTGTCAATCCCAGTGCCAGGCAGGCACGTCACAAAGTAAGAGGCCACTCGGCTGTTTGTTTTGTGCATTTTAATTTTTTAAAATAAAGATAAAGCACTATGGGCTTTCCCCATACTCTCTCTGTTTTATTATGAGTGATACGGTTCCAAGATCCTGCTGCATCTGAATCCAGGTTTTGACTCTAGTGAAACAGGCACTTATCCTGTTCAGCTCGTATGACCTGCTTTTAACTAAGAGGTCTTTATTTGTGGTAAGCGCAATATAACTCTACAGCACGTTTTGGTGATATTAAGAATTTCCATGGTGAAAGGCTAACAAGCACGTCTGTGATCAGATACCCTGCATTCTTGCTACCTATCTTCATCTCAGTTTTGCCTTGGACTTTACATTATAATTTATTTATATATTTTTTGCAAGACAGATCTCCTACTGTTCTATGAGTGTAATGGTCTGACACCTTCTAGCAGTTCACGTTAAAGATAATCTATATTTTATTTTTTGTTCACTAAATTTAATTTGTTCGCCCAGATTTTCAAGTTTGATTGATTGCCAGATTAATTGCCACTTTGCACCATTGTTATTTGCCATTATGGAGTGTTGCTAATTTGGCATCCCTATGATGCATCCATCCACACCTATTGGGTATTTCACTTAACCTATTAGATAAGTTACTACCTTCTTAGCGCCCTCATCCACTTTATATTTCCATACAACACTGTACCCATATGAAATTTTAATAATTATTTTGAGACAGATAGACCTTTATTTTGGTGGTATTTAATCACCACTGGGCTTTTTATTTTTTTGCTAAAGAAATGAAAGAAGACCAAAATCTTGAAAAAAAATTACTTTTTCCACGTTTCTTTTATAACATTTTGCAAATAAGTAATTTTTCCTTCACTGCTGTGTGCTGATGACGAGGCTGCACTGACTGGTACCAATAGGCTGCACTGAAGGGCACTGGTGAGGCTGCACTAATGGGCACTAATGAGTTGGCACTAATGGGCACTGATAAGCGGCACTAAAAGGCACTGATTGGTACTGATAGTGCTGCACTGATAGTTATTAGTATAAATGTCCCCTGTCACAGGAAAGACAGTTATTGGTTTTCCTTTCCTCACACACAGCACTGAGGAAAGGAAATACGCGTTTCACACTGTATTTAGTGTTTAATCATAGCTATGATTAAACACTAAATACAGTGTGAAACGCATCAGCTCTGCCGATGTGCTGTTTTTCTATCTTGGATTTTTACAATAAAGGCAACTTTTGTTCAGAGTGCGGCTGTCCAGAGGAATTCTTTCTTTTGTTTTGCAATCTCATATGCATTGCCTGCACCTGTGGTCCTGGGGGAAGCATTTATTCTGAAGATTTCCACATCTGAGTGTTTTTTCTTTCTTAACCCGCATTTGTTTATATGGGATCAGCTGTGATTGGACACAGCTGATCACGTGGTAAAGAGCCAATGTCATTGGCTTTTTACCCTAATTGGTGACACGCTGCGTCCAAGGTCGCCGAGCTGGGAGTGGCGTGACCGGGAAGATGTCGTATGACGTCCACCCGAAAAGAGGAGCTTCCCGCCCAGCTGTCAATCTGCTATAGTTGGAATTGTTTAGAGCCCTGATTTTCTTCCCATTTAAATTTAAGGGGGAAAAGAGATGTTGAAAAAGGAAACACTAAGTTCGGGTTCACACATATGCAGCCGCGGGTTCGTGCCTTGGGTCCAGTGTGTTACTGTACACCGGTTCAGGTGCGATTCAGGTCCGAATTTTAGCCTGAATTCGCACCTGAACTGGACCCAAAGACGCACTGGACCCTTTTTCAATCTGGAAGGCGGCCGCCATGGGCATGTGTGAACAGCACTTAATTGAGAGCCGGTGACACTTGCTTGTCATGTGATTTGTATGCA
The DNA here is from genome assembly GCA_029574335.1 of Rana kukunoris. Lineage (NCBI taxonomy): Eukaryota > Metazoa > Chordata > Amphibia > Anura > Ranidae > Rana > Rana kukunoris. The sequence goes on from CM056056.1 coordinate 155,708,690, forward strand.
GAGAAACCCACAAACCTTAAACATGTTGCAACTGAAAGAATTTTGCATGGAGAAATCATTGTCAGAGTTAAAAAAAAATGCCTACAAGAGATTATTTCTGCTTCCACATTATATCATTACATTTACTATATATATACTGTATATATATACTGTATATATATATATATATATATATATAAATGATTGAAAGGCCAAATTAATTGTGTATGTTAAAAAAAAAAAAAACACATTTTACAAATATTGCAATCTTCTTAATAATCCTACTAAAGTTTGGATGTGGATTTGGTTTAGTAGAAAATGGTAATCATAATGGACATTTGCAAGGTTTTACTGTCATGTGAGAGACTCGTTCTGCCATCCTGTTAAGCCTTCAACATTTAACATACACATGGACATGTACACTTTGTTTCTGCTGCTTTGGATATATGATACCCTTTCACCTATTCCAAATGGAAAAACATAATTTGCCCTTGTTACAGTCAACTATTCTGAATGGAAGAACATAATTTGCCCTTGTTACAGTTCATATCTACTGGACGCCAGAACTTTCCATTTTATCTGGCGGTCAGCCAGAGGCACAATATCGATGTACACTTATGTTACATTTAAAAACAGGGTAACTGACTGTATTGAAAATGTATATAATTTTGGCTATGCTTTGTCTTATCTACTATCGACCCACAAGATTTCTGGCGTTATTCTCTGAATATTTCTATAATCTATAATCTGACCTTAAAAGCTGATGCACAGCAGATAAATATTTAGAATGATTTCTGTATTCAAAATTTTTCTCCCACATGTGTTAAATAAAGCATTAAATTACACTAAACAATATCTTTATTCTCCAAAGATACTATATACACCTCCACTATTTAAAGTTGTTGTAAAGGCAGAAGGTTTTATTACCTAAAGTTTTACTAAACCCATTAATATGAAAATAGTTAATCCGCCCCGGTGCCTACCGCTAGGGATGAGCCGAACACCCCTGAGTTCGGTTCGCACCAGAACCTACGAACAGACCAAAAGTTTGTGTGAACTTTAGAACCCTGTTAAAGTCTATGGGACTCGAACGTTTGAAATCGTTTGAAATCACGGCCGCGCAATTGTCAGTTAAAACGACGCAGTGCCAAATCGCAAAAAAGGGGAAGGTCCTTTACCTGCATTTTGATTCAGGTCTTAAGTGGTTAAAGGAATATTTCACTTTTATTGTTTCACTTAAAGGAATTATTAAAATCACTGCTGCCAAAAAAACGTTAGTTTTTAAAACTTTTTTTTTGCATTGATACATGTCCCCTGGGGCAGGACCCGGGTCCCCAAACACTTTTTATTACAATAACTTGCATATTAGCCTTTAAAACTATCACTTTAGATTTCAAACGTTCGAGTCCCATAGACTTTAACAGGGTTCTAAAGTTCACACAAACTTGCCACGAACACCCCAAATAGTTCGCTGTTAGGTGAACAGGCAATGTTCGAGTCGAACATGAGTTCTACTCGAACTCGAAGCTCATCCCTACCTACCGCTTACAAATCTTCTTTTAACATTAAAACGCTGCCACTGTATCCTTTTGTGGCTGACCTGTATACCATGGTCACATGATAAACTGCAGGGTCTGTCCAGTGCTGAGTGTTCAGGTGTGCTCATGCTGTTATGGGAGGCGAATCATCCATCAATCAAGATGTGACATCCCACCCACTGTGTTCTTTTTTAGTTACTAGGCATGGAGTAAGAGGGAGGGATTGGGCTGTCATTTAGGATCTGTATACACGCCCACATGTGTGATGTCAATACCATGTGACTTAACTAACTCTGATCAACAAGGAACAGGATCAAATGCAAAGTATTAACACCTTAAGTTCCGCAGTAAGTATACAGTAACAAGCATGCTTTAGTGCATACACAGACAGATTTTACTGTTGTGTGTTTAATAACACTTTAAGGCCCTATGCACACGGGATGCTGCTAAACGTACGTTCATAGGCAGTTGGACGCTATTTTCAACTCATTCAATGTTATCCTATGTGACCACGTACACAGTCTCGTTTATTGCCCTTTTTAGGCAGTTGCATTTAACAGCGTTTCTTTTAAAGCAAAACAAATGGGTTCAGACGCAGAAGATTTCCACGTTTCATATGCCAAACGTAGCTAAACGCAGCAACCCGCGTTTAGCAGTGTTTTGTTAATAGGCGTTTTTCGTTTCTGGCCATTTAAAAAAATATATATTTTAAACGCTTCTAAACGCAAAGGCAGCTAAACGCATCAAAACTACGCTAAACGCGGCAAAACTGACGTTTTACTATCTGTCAAGGTTTATCATTTAGGAGCAGTTGTAAAAATGTCCCGTGTACATGAAGCCTAATGCATTCTATTAGAGTTGCACGATTAATTGTTAAAAAAAATCATGTTCTCGATTTAACCCCCCTCACGATCTTAATACAGCATTTCCCTGATTCAGTGCAGAGAGTTCTCTGCTCACAGCTGACAGCTGTTAAAAAAACAAAACAAAAAAACAAGCTGCCTGCCAAATTTATCACAATATTTTCCACCTTGGGATATAACTATTAACAAAGTATCATTTAGTTCTTTTAGATCAAAGGAATGAACTTTGGTCTGTAAATGAGGTCAGTATAACCACTTAAAGACTACGCCTTTTCCTGACACTTTGCGTTCCTGACACGTTGCTTACAAGTTAAAATCTGTATTTTTAAAAAGTAGATCAAGCTTTCACCCATGACGGCAGGTATGTTGTGCCAACCTTCAGGTTTACCAAGGGTTCCTACTTAGAGTCAAATATGTTTTTATTGTTTTTCAACAAATTAATAAAACACAGACAATTGTCAGATGTCCATAGCATAAAACAATACACTGCAAGTCATACTTCACAAACACTGTATGGAGCGTGTCCAATATAAGTCTAAACAAGTCGCCACCCTTTCTAGGCAGACAGCAATATGCTATACAAAAAACAGTGAGGGTTAATAAAATAAAATCGATTAGAATGACGTCTGACTACTAGAGGGAAGAAGATGATAGGCAGAAAGAGAAGGGGGGAAAGGAGAAAGGGTTCCTACTTAGAGGAACCTCATACCTGGACCTGTAGAAGACTCTGCCAGTAACTTTTCGTCCCACAGTTGCATTAGTACACCAAAGCCTGGATCCCAGAGCCCAGACCTCCGCAGAGAGGCATTACAGGCAAACCTCTTTTTTCATTACACGAGGCCCGGGTACCACCCATCTTAGGCCTTTGATATCAGCCCGAGGTATGGATCCTTTTATAGCTCCTAGGCCTCTGCAGAAGACCATCAACAAGAGCTTTTTCTTCTTAGCACATGTTCAACGTGACCAACCACCTTAGACACTGGCGAAAAAACTGAGGTACTCTCCATTTGGGAGGGGTTATATAGGGGAGGAACTCAATTTTAATTGGGTTTACCAGTGTCCAATCACCTGTGGTGACTACATAACCCATTAAGTAATTAAAGGCTCTGTGTCCCGTGATGTATGAGCAAGATTTTTTTTTTTCCTCTAGCTCACAAGAGAAAATTCCCATTTGAGGAAAGCATATATTGATTGTTTTTTTTACTAGTAATGGCAGCGAACTGCATATAATTTTTTTGGGGCCTGCGACTTTATGGCGGACACTTTTAAAACATTTTTGGGACCATTGGCATTTATACAGCGATCGGTGCTATAAAAATGCACCGATTACTGTAAAAATGACACTGTCAGAGAAAGGGTTAACACAAGGGGTTAATTGTGTTTCCTAGTGTGTTTCTAACTATAGAGGTATGGGACTGACCTAGAGGAAATGACAGATCGTGGTTCCTAGCTATGAGTCTTTCCTCACAGAACAGGGATGTGTTTGTTTACACACACACGTTCCTGTTCTGCCGCTCGTGGCCAGTGGTCATCGCTACCGTCGGTCAAGAGCATCGGCACCCCCACGATGCGGTGCCTGCTATCGTGCTTAAAAGGAACCAACGTACAGCTACGACTGTTCGCGGGATTGTGTCGACCTGCCACCGTATAACAACAGAGGCTGGTCAGCAAGTGGTTAATACATACCGGTGACTCCTCCCATCCTTCTGTATGTTTGTTTAATTGTGTGCGACTTTTGGGTTTAATATTATCAAAACTAACACCGACCATATATGGATCAAAATTTGTCCTGTTCAGCAGAGACCAGCCGAGGTTCGATCCATTGATCGACTTATGTGCAACCAGCCTGGGCTGCTTAAAACTTCAATATTTCTGTTTTTGATTCAACAATAAATAAATAAATACACTATATATATATATATATATATATATATATATATATATATATATATATATATACACACATATACACACACACACACACCGGGTAAAATAAGTATTGAACACGCCAATCATTTTTCTAGGTAAATATATTTCTAAAGGTGCTATTAACATGAATTTTAAATGCTGGTAACAACCCATGCAATACATGCATACAAAGTAACCAAAATAAATACATTAAAAAATTATGAGTAATAAAATGTAATGACACAGGGAAAAAGTATTGAACTGAAATGTATTTAATACTGCATACAAAATCCTTTGTTGGTAATGACAGCTTCAAGACTCCTCCTGTATGAAGAAACTAGTCGCATGCATTGCTCGGGTGTGATTTTGGCACATTTTTCCACACAAATCTTCAAGGGTTTTGTGAGCCTCTTCTATGAACTCTGATCTTTAGTTCTTTCCATAGATTTTCTGGCTTGGCCATTCTGGCAGCTTTTATATTTCTTTCTTTGAAACCAATTGACAGTTTCCTTGGCTTTGTGTTTGGGATCATTGCCTTGCTGAAATGTCCTCCCTCGTTTCATCTTCATCATCCTGGTAGATGGCAGCACAATTTTCTTGGTACAATTTTCTATTCATCATTCCTTTAACCACTTGCCTACTGTGCACCTACACCCCCTTCCTGCCCAGACAAAATTTAAGCTTCCGACACTGCGTCGCTTTAACTGACAATTGCGCGGTCGTGCGACGTGGCTCCCAAACAAAATTGGCGTCCTTTTTTTCCCACAAATAGAGCTTTCTTTTGGTGGTATTTGATCACCTCTGCGGTTTTTATTTTTTGCGCTATAAACAAAAATAGAGCGTCAATTTTGAAAAAAATTCAATATTTTTTACTTTTTGCTATAATAAATAACCCAAAAAATATATATAAAAAAATATATATTTTCCTCAGTTTAGGCCGATACGTATTCTTCTACATATTTTTGGTTAAAAAAAAATGCAATAAGCGTTTATCGATTGGTTTGCGCAAAATTTATAGTGTTTACAAAATAGGGGATAGTTTATGGCATTTTTTTTTTTTTTACTATTAATGGCGGCGATCTGCGATTTTTTTATTGGGACTGCGACGTTATGGCGGACACTTCAGACACTTTTCTGACATTTTTGGGACCATTTACATTTATACAGTGAACAATGCTATAAATATGCATTGATTACTGTATAAATGTGACTGGCAGTGAAGGGGTTAACCACTAGGGGGTGGGGAAGGGGTTAAATGTGTGTCCTATGAGTGTTCTAACTGTAGGGGGAGGGGAGGTGACTGGGGGAGGTGACCGATTGTGTCCCTATGTACAAGGAACACAATCTGTCTCCTCTCTCCCTGACAGGGACGTGCAGCTCTGTGTTTACATACAGAGCTCCACGTCCCCGCTCAGTTACTGGGAAATCGCGTATGCCCGGTGGCGATCGTTGCCGCCGGGCACTCGCACCGGGATCCCAGCAGAGCGGCGGGTGCGCGCGCGCGCCGCCGACGGCGCGCGCCCGCGGCTTTAAAAGGACATCATGTCATATGACGTGATGTCAGGACAATGGAGTCCTCCGCCCGCCATCATTTGACGGTGGGCGGAGGACAAGTGGTTAAAGACATAAAGTTTGCCAGTACCGTATGCTGAAAAACAGCCCCACAACATGATGTTCCCACCTCCAAACTTCACTGTTGGTATGGGGGGTGTTTTTGTGGTGATGTGCAGTGCCATTTGACCTCCAAACATAATGTGTATTATGGCATCAAAAGAGTTCAAATTTGGCCTCATCTAACCAGACTATATTCTCCCAGTATTTCACATGCTTGTCTAAATGTTGTGCAGCAAACTTTAAACAAGCTTCAAGCCTTTTGTTTTAGCAATGGAGTCTTGCATTGTGAGCATGCATATGTGCCATGGCATGGCATTGAGTGCATTATTTATTGTTTTCCTTGAAAAAATTGTACCTGTTAATTCCAGGTCTTTCTGAAGCTCTGCACAAGTGGTCTTTGGCTCTTGGACAACTCTTCTGATAATTATTTTCACTCCTCTGTCAGAAATCTTGTGAGGAGCACCGGGTTGTGGCTCGTTTTTAGTAAAATGATGTTCTGTGTACTTCCGGATTATGGCCCCAACAGTGCTCACTGAAATATTCGGAACATTAGAAGTCCTTCTGTAACCAATGCCATCAGTATGTTTCACAACAATAATGTCTTGGGAAGAGCCACTGTGACGCTGATCTCATTAACACTAATATCTACATGGGGAGAATTGCCAATTACAAGTAACAAGAGGTTTAAATACACAAGATTTCTAACCCCATAGTAAGCAAAAGTAACTTTGGTAATCTATAACTACAACATGGTTCATTATTAAAATTAATAAACACTCATATTTTTTAAAACATCTCTGGCTAAGACAGCTCATTCATTATTTAGAGAGCTGTTAACTAATATTTCAGTTTTTAGTGAGTTTGAAATTTCTGATGTCCATTAAACACTCTGCTGGTGGGAATTCCTCCTGGTGATTCATCTCCACCACCTCCACAAGACTGCAATTAAATGAACTCCCCAGTAAAATGATGTTCTGTGTACTTCCGGATTATGGCCCCAACAGTGCTCACTGAAATATTCGGAACTTTAGAAGTCCTTCTGTAACCAATGCCATCAGTATGTTTCACAACAATAAGGTCTTGCGAGAGCTGTTTTCTTTTACCCATCATGAGATGTTAATTGTGTGACACCTTGCTAATGAGACACCTTTTAGGCTGGGTTCACACTTGTCCGACAAACGCTCCGACATTAGGAGCTCATGTCGCATGACGTGTGAAAATCAATGTTTTCCTATGAGAGCCGTCTTAACTGATCTGACACAAGTCTGTCCGACTTTGAAAACGCTCCCTGTACTACTTTGGTCCGACATTGATCCTACTTCAGCCCATTGAATATCATTAAAGTCGGACCAAAGTAGGAGCCTTGTCCTTATCAGACATCCGACATGTGATTACAGCAGCAGTAAAAGGAATTTATCTCACTCTGGGAATGTTTTGATTGGTCAAAGAACAAGTCAGACTATCACAAAGTCGGTTCAAAGTAGTATCCCGTTCATGAAAGTCGGATAGATGTAGGACCAATGTAGGACAGATGTCGCAGAGCAAAGTAGGATGAAAGTTATACTGCTGTCGTGTAGTATAGTGTGAACCCGGCCTTATGGGCCATCAGTTGGGACTGAACCAGCTGATATTCATTTGCACTGACAAGGGGCAGGATTGCTTTTGCTTACTGATAGATTTCAGCTAGTGTCCTGGCTATCCATGCCTTTTTGCACCTTCCTTTTCTTTATATGTTCAATACTTTTTCCCTGTAATATTTTTTTTTTTTACACATAACTTAAAGCGGAGTTCCACCCTTAAAACCACTTTGTTTCATCCCATCCAGCATACTGGCGTCAGCGCCAGTATGCTGTTTTTTTTTTTTTTTTTAAATCCATGTACTTACTTTATAATAAATCATTTAATTTCGTGCGCACCGCGGTATGTCGCCGCTATAAGGCGTCACGCCTTCCGGAAACAGCCGATTAGCGTTCGGCTCTTCTCGGCGCCTGCGCACAGACCCAGAAGCTGACTGCGCAGGCGCCGTATATAGCCGCGTCACGCCCTCCGAAAAAAGCCGAACTAGGACCGGCTATTTACGGCGCCTGCGCAGTCAGCTCCTGGGTCTGTGCGCAAGCGCCGAGAAGAGCCGAACGCTAATCTGCCTCTTAACAATTTGGTTGCCTTCTCTGCACTTTCTCCAGTTCTCCGATATCCTTTTTGAGAACTGGTGCCCAAAGCTGGACTGCATATTCCACATGAGGTCTTACTAATGATTTGTACAGGGGAAAATGATATATCTCTCTCTCTGGAGTCCATACCTCTCTTAATACAAGAAAGGACTTTGCTCTTTTTGGAAACCGCAGCTATTGAGCTTATGATCAACTAAAACCCCCAGATCCTTCTCCACTACAGATCCCCCCAGTTGTACACCCCCTAGCACGTATGATGCATGCATATTCTTAGCCCCTAAGTGCATAACTTTACATTTATCAACATTAAACCTCATCTGCCACATAGTCGCCCAATTAGACAGAGCATTGAGGTTGGCTTGTAAAATGGCAACATCCTGTAAGGACGTTATTCCACTGCATAGCTTGGTGTCATCTGCAAAGACAGAAATTTTACTTTTGATCTCAGACCCAATATCATTTATAAATATATTAAAAAGTAAGGGTCCCAGCACTGAACCTTGGGGTACACCACGGATAACCTTGGACCATACAGAGTATGAATCATTAATCACAACTCTCTATATTCTGTCTTTCAGCCAGTTTTCTATCTATTTATCAAACTGCTATATTCAATCCTGTAGACCTTACCTTACACATGAGCCGTGTGGGGAACTGTATCGAACGCTTTAGCAAAATCCAAGTATACCACGTCCACTGCCACGCCTCTGTCCAGGGTTTTACTTACCTCTTCTTAAAAGGAAATTAGGTTTGTCTGGCAATTTCTGTCTTTCATGAATCCATGCTGGAAACAAACTATTTAAGCAACAGACAGCATTGATTCATCCAACGTTCCAGTATCTTCCCAACTATATAAGTTAAACTAACAGGTCTATATGTGGAAAAGTGTAGCGCTAATAATGACACAAATAATGATAATACAATAAAGATTAAATCATGCAACACCACATGTGAATGAATGGTATTCAAAAGTCCATAAATGTTTTGAATGAATCGGTGAGTCGGTTTCTTTGAGTAAAACAGATACACAAAATCCAGTGCATAAAGAAGTGAAAAATCCACCACCGCTTAGGACAAGGGGCTTACCGGACCGATTGGACCTAGACAGGCATATACCCACTAGGCCAATCAAGCTTTGTTAAAGTTGATATACTGAAGCGGGTACACCATACACATCATGCGATTCGGTATCAATGAAGGCAAACCTCAGACAGATGATTCAAAAATACTTCCCAGCAAGCAGCAACTCTCAACAGATCACTCAGAGGGCATATCAGTACTCCAACCGATAAGCATGAAAAAGAGAAGGCAAGGCGTACATAGCGTAATTCCGTAATAAAAATCGATATTTATTATAAAGAGAAAAACTCACATTTTGCAATGGTCAATAGAGCTTATAGAAAAAGGGTAGCAGGAACAACAGTAGTCCATCCCGACATGTTTCGTTACAAAAAGAACATCATCTGGGGTGATGATGATTAAACTAACAGGTCTATAGTTACTTGATAAATACTTTGTTCCCTTTTTAAATATGAGCACCACATTGGCCCTGCGCCAATCCAGTGGTACTATTCCTGTCATTAATGAGTCCCTAAATATTAGATACAGTGGCTTTGAAATTACAGAGCTCAATTCTTTTAGGATCCGTGGGTGGATGCTATCTGGTCCAGGTGCTTTATCCACCTTTATTCTGTCTAAATATTTCTGGACCATATCACTTTTGAGCCATTGGGGATTTGGGGCTGTGTCACTCCCACCCCCCATTATGAACATGAGCTCCCCCATACTCCATTGTATACACCGAGCTGAAGAAAGCAGTTAATACATTTGCCTTCTCTTTGTCCTCAGTCACCCACTCTAGATTATTTTGTAAGGGGCCTACATGCTCAGACTTCACCTTTTTACTATTAATATATTTAAAGATTTTTTTGGGGGTTTGTCCTACTATCTTTTGCAATCTGTCGTTCATTTAGAATTTTTGCATCCTTGATTTCCTTTTTACATATTCTATTATATTCTTTGTAACATTTAAACGACACTAGTGTTCCTTCATTTTTATATTTTTTAAAAGCCATTTTCTTATTGTTTATAGCTTTTTTAACTTTGACCGTGAACCACATAGGTTTTATTTTTAGCCTTTTAAACTTATTGCCCATGGGAATATACTTTCAGTGAGGTTCCAAAGAGTCTTTTTGAAGAATTCCCATTTCTGTTCTGTGTTCATCGGTGCCAATATTCCCTCCAAGTCCTGGAGAGAAGCCCTCATCATTGAGTGTTGGTACACTGAAGAGATTGTGGGAGCATTTAGTATTGGGACCAGCAATATCCCCAGCGAATGTTATGCTCTGTACACACAACCAGTTTTCCCGTCGGAATAAACTCAAACTTTTTTTCCGACGGAATTCCGCTCAAGCTGTCTTGCATACACATGGTCACACCAAATTCCGACCGTCAAAAACACGGTGACGTACAACACTACGAAGAGCCGAGAAAAATTAAGTTCAATGCTTCAATTTGATTATCAGCATGCATGGTTTTTGGTCCGTTGGAATTGCATCCAGACAAATGGAAATACCAATAGAATTGTTTTTCATCAGAAAAATTGAGAACATGTTCTCTATCTAATTCCGTCTGAATTTCCGACGGAAAAAGTCAGATGGGGCATACACACAGATGGAATATCCGATGAAAAGATTCCGTCTCTGACTTTTTCCGTCGTAAAAATTCCGCTTGTGTGTACAAGGCATAAGTGTAAGTGTGGTAGAATAGTTTGTCTCACTATTCACAAAGAAACAAGTTGTATTTGGTGTATTGTAATTCTCTTTTCACCTGTGTTCACAACAGATCTTCGTTTTATTTAACCAAAAATCAAATTGGCAGAATGCTCTCTAGTTCTAGGATAACGTGTGAAATGAAAAAAAAAAAAAGAATTCTGGAGAAGTACTGTACAGATACGACTCGATTAACAACTTACCTGCTTACGACCACTCAGCATTACGACCCACTCTCTCCACACAAACGACGATTTGTGTACTTATGCAATTTAAAACAATGTTATTGAGCTGGAGTTTTGTGTTTAGACCTTTTTTTCACAATACAGTACAGTTGTAATATTGATTACCTTGTTTAACCACTTGCTTACTGGGCACATATACCCCCTTCCTGCCCAGGCGAAATTTCAGCTTTCAGCACTGCGTCGCTTTAAATTAAAATTGCGCGGTTGTGCGACGTGCCTTACAAACAAAAATAGGATTTTTTATGACAGCTTACCTGTAAAATCCTTTTCTTGGAGTACATCACGGGACACAGAGCGGCAATCCATTACTATGTGGGTTATAGAGTCTACCTTCAGGTGTGGACACTGGTGTAATTAACTACACAGGAAGTTCCCTCCCTATATAACCCCTCCTATACTGGGAGCTCCTCAGTTTTTGTAGCAAAGCAATAAGTCTCCCAATATCCCCAAACAAGAGGGGCGGGAGCTCTGTGTCCCGTGATGTACTCCAAGAAAAGGATTTTACAGGTAAGCTGTCATAAAAAATCCTATTTTCTTTATCGTACATCACGGGACACAGAGCGGCAATCCATTACTATGTGGGATGTCCGAAAGCAATGCTTACTGAGGGGAGGGAGACACAAACAACGCAGGCCGCCATCAGATGTGAGGATCTATAATGCTGCCAGATGCATACTGCGCCAAAAAGCTGCATCCTTTTGCCCTCCTATGTACATCTGACAAGAATCAGTGAACCTAAGCACAGACGCCAAGTTGCGGCCCTGAAAATCTGCGTCAAAGTCTCGGTAAAGCATCGCGCATAAAGCGCTTACTATCCTGGTACGGAGCACCCCCCCCCCCCAAGAAACAGGGGGAGTCCCACTCTCCGAACCACAAGCCTGAATAATACCCTGATGAATCAATCTTGAAAACAGTTGATTTTAGACGCTGCCTGCCCCTTCCTGGGGCCTCCTGGTAGCGCAATAACAACATCAGCTTTCCGTATCCGAGCAGCCGCTTCAGATAGGCCTTGACCCTTCTACTCCAAAGGAGAGAGAGTGTAACCATTTTAATAGCTGAACTGAACACTGCCTGCCCACATCTAGGGTCTTCTGGCAGCACAATAAAAACTTCAGATTTCTATATCTGAACCTTCAGAAAGATATTTAACTGCTCTCATCTCTACTGAGAGAAAGCAATAACCTTTCCTTCCGAAAACAAGGTTTTGAAAAAGGGGGAGGTAAGAATATCTAGATTCAAATGAACACTAGATCCTTCTAGTAAACAAGGCTGGGTGAGGATTAACATCACCCTACTAGTAAGAATAAGTATGGTTTTATACCAAGAGGTTGCCAATACTGAAACTCTCTTGGAGGCTACCACAACCAAGAACACCAATTCCCTTGTTAAAGGCTGAAGGGAAATATGGTGCATCGGCCCACAGAGCTGACCCTGTAAGCCGACAAAACTAGAGCCAATCCTCCAAGCACAAGGGCGACTAAACTGGTGGACTTATGCGCGTCACCCCTTGTATAATGGCTTGGAACAAAGAGTGTGAAGCAAGCGACCTTTGGAGGCAAGGCCGAGATCGGATCCTTGATGTAACTTAAGGCTGGCTCCGTCTCCTTTCCAAATGCAGGAATTTTATCTTTGACAAACTTCCAAGGATGCCACCATCTGTTTCATACCAGGAACATGGGCTCTCCCGATCCTGGAATATCTGGTCCTGGAGGACAGCCATCCTGTATGAATCAAGGAAGTGCCGTTGATTCTAAAAACCCTGATCCTGAAGAATGTGGGCTAAAATAGCCAGACCATTAATTCACCTGTTGCACGACAGGATGTAATACCCCCTTCGAAGTAGGCCTGGACAAGATGTAAGGGACCGTGGGTCCTCTACGACCACCCCTACTGTCCCTGCACAGAAAAGGTCATCAGGGCTATGCCGGAGTAATCAGGCCAGCTTCCGTCATCCTCTAATGCAACGGCGGATCCAGGGGGGGGGGCAACGGGGAAATTGCCCCCCCCGAGGCAATCATGTCACATTGGCTTTAAAAAAAAAAAAAAAAAAAAAATTTTTTTTTTTTTTTAGGGGTCCGGAGGTCCCCAGGGGCCCGGAGGCCACGAGGGCCCCAGATGGCAAACCCCTCTTTTTTCATTTATTTTTTTATAAAAAAAAATATTTTTTTAACATTTTTTTATTAGAAGTCCGGAGGTCCCCATGGTCCCAGAGGCCGCCAGGGCCCCGTATGGCAACCCCCCATTTTTTTTAGGGGTCTGGAGGTCCCCAGGGGCCCAGAGATCCCCAGGGCCCCAGATGACCACCCCCCTTTTTTTATTAAATGTATATATATATATATATATATATATATATATATATATATATATATATAAATTATTATTATTATTATTATTGTTAGTATTATTATTAAAGGGCAAAGAGGTCCCCAGGGCCCCCGGAGGAATACCCTCCTTTTTTTTATAATTTTTTTATATTTTATTTATTTTTTTCTCTTTTTTTATATATAGATATATTTTTATTAAAGGGCTCAGAGGTCCCCAGGGCCCCATGTGTCAAACCCCCTTTTTTTAATAAATGTTTTTTTTTATATTTTTTTATATATTGTTTTATTTATGTTTTATAACTTTTTTTTATCATTTTTTTAAACTGCTTTGCGGTGCCTGCAGCTGCTGCTGCCGAGTCTGTCACTCTCTCTCTCTCTCATCACCAGGGCTGGTAGGCTGCCTGTCCTGAGGCTGCTTTGAGCTGTAGCTGACTGCAGCACTCCCCTCTCTCCTGCTGACATCGGGCATCTCTGGCTGTGTGTGAGCTGGATCTGTGTTCGGCTGTGCTGCCTGTGCTAGACCTGCTCGTGTGATAGTAGATGGAGATGGAACACTGATTGAATCAGTGTCAGGGATTCTAAATAGACCAGTACTGTGTGCCTACACAGAGGAGACCAACACTGTATGCAGTGAAATAAAAGGTGTTTATTTACAAGGTGAACAAAACAGGTGAAGACAAACAGTGCACAAATAACAACAAAGCATATATAAGTGAAGGGGAAATGCCGTAATCATAAACCAAAAGCCAAGCCGAGGTCATATACCAGGAGATCACAGAAGAAGCTGCAGACAGGGAATGGGCAGGAAGGGAATGTCCAGGAGAGGGATCAGGTCAGGTCGGATCAGATCAGACGTCAAGAAAGGGGACAGCAAGCTCAGGGTCAGATATCAGGCTCAGGATCAGGTTAGTAGACAGATACCAGGGCGAGGAGTGATTACACACGCCGGGTATTATAGAGGCGTGCTGATTGCATTTAGGTCACACCTGAACGCAGGAAGGGCTGTGTGCTCCATACTGCCAATAACTCCCCGCTGGTGGAGGCCAGTACTGCAGCCCAAATAACAGGCAAAATCACCAGCGGGGGGACCTTTCCTGACAATCAGTGTTTTGTCTATCACACAAGCCTGTCTAGGGGGGGACCTTGCTAGAGCACACTGGCCTACCGAACACAGACCTTCAGCTCCTGTTTGTTCCATGACACACGTCGGGAGAGGAGATGCCTGCTGTGTGTGATCGAGGCAATGCCATGGTGAGTGCCGTGCACAGTGTGGCTGCATTCATAGACAAAAGCGGGGGTGCATTGATAGACAAAAGTGGGATTGCATTGATATGCAAAAGTGGGGATGCATTGATATGCAAAAGTGGGACTGCATTGATATACAAAAGTGGGACTGCATTGATATACAAAGGTGGGGCTGCGTTCATATGCACAGTGAGGCTGCAATGATCTCTTGTACCACGTCTGCAGTCTCTGACCATCTCTTGTACCATGCCTGCAGTCTCTCACCATCTCCTGTACCACGTCTGCAGTCTCTGACCATCCCTTGTACCACGTCTGCAGTCTCTGACCATCTCTTGTACCACGTCTGCAGTCTCTGACCATCCCTTGTACCACGTCTGCAGTCTCTGACCATCCCTTGTACCACGTCTGCAGTCTCTGACCATCTCCTGTACCACGTCTGCAGTCTCTGACCATCTCTTGTACCACGTCTGCAGTCTCTGACCCTCTCCTTGTACCACGTCTGCAGTTTTCTGACCATCCCTTGTACCACGTCTGCAGTTTTCTGACCATCTCTTGTACCACGTCTGCGGTTTTCCTGACCATCTCTTGTACCACGTCTGCAGTCTCTGACCATCTCCTTGTACCACGTCTGTAGTCTGACCATCTCCTGTACCACGTCTGCAGTCTCTCACCATCTCCTTGTACCACGTCTGTAGTCTGACCATCTACTTGTACCACGCTTGCCGTCTCTGACCATCTCCTGTACCACGTCTGCAGTCTCTGACCATCCCTTGTACCACGTCTGCAGTTTTCCTGACCATCTCTTGTACCACGCCTGCAGTTTCTGACCATCTCTTGTACCATGTCTGCAGTCTCTGACCATCTCTTGTACCATGTCTGCAGTTTCTGACCATCTCTTGTACCATGTCTCCATTCTCTGACCATCTCTTGTATCACGTCTGCAGTCTCTCACCATCTCCTGTACCACATCTGCAGTCTCTCACCATCTCCTGTATCACGTCTGCAGTCTCTCACCATCTCCTGTACCACGTCTGCAGTCTCTCACCATCTCCTGTACCACGTCTGCAGTCTCTCACCATCTCCTGTACCACATCTGCAGTCTCTCACCATCTCCTGTACCACGTCTGCAGTCTCTGACCATCCCTTGTACCACGTCTGCAGTCTCTCACCATCCCTTGTACCACGTCTGCAGTTTCTAACCATGTCTTGTACCACGTCTGCAGTTTCTGACCATCTCTTGTACCACGCCTGCAGTCTCTGACCATCTCTTGTACCATGTCTGCAGTTTCTGACCATCTCTTGTACCATGTCTGCAGTCTCTGACCATCTCTTGTACCATGTCTGCAGTCTCTGACCATTTCCTTGTACCACGTCTGCAGTCTCTGACCATCTCCTGTACCACGTCTGCAGTCTCTGACCATCTCCTTGTACCACGTCTGCAGTCTCTGACCATCTCCTCCACCACGTCTGCAGTCTCTGACCATCTCCTCCACCACGTCTGCAGTCTCTGACCATCCCTTGTACCATGCCTGCAGTCTCTGACAATCCCTTGTACCACGTCTGCAGTCTCTCACCATCTCCTGTACCATGTCTGCAGTCTCTCACCATCTCTTGTACCACGTCTGCAGTCTCTCACCATCTCTTGTACCACGTCTGCAGTCTCTGACCATCTCTTGTACCACGTCTGCAGTCTCTGACCATCTCTTGTACCACGTCTGCAGTCTCTGACCATCTCTTGTACCACGTCTGCAGTCTCTGACCATCTCTTGTACCATATCTGCATTCTCTGACCACCTCTTGTACCATGTCTGCAGTCTCTGACCATCTCTTGTACCACGTCTGCAGTCCCTGACAATCGTCTACAAACCATGGGATAGATTTATGGCATTCATATTTAAATATGTCTTACTAGTAATGGCGGGGATCATTGATTTTTTAGCAGTACTGCAACATTGCAGCGGACACATCGGACACCTAATTGAGTTCTGTAAGCAACACCTTATTTTCTGGCAGTGCCCCCCCCGAGACTAGACTCTGGATCCGCCCTTGCTCTAATGTTGCATGGAAGCCACAAACGCTGCGGCACTGGGGGGAGAGACATAACCAGTGACCACTGGTCCCACCAGATTACCAACACATCTGCCCCACATGCGGGTGGATCCCTTGTCCTTGACCTCAAGCTGTTCAATTTCTTGTTGAGCCTGGACGCCAATACATCTTATGTACAGGGTACTATTTCTGTGGCCCTTGGTCAGGAAAACAGTCAGGGTGTAGAGGTCCTTCTCCTGGAGACACTTGTTGACGGCTACAGCGAATCGCCTGCCAATTCTGCATTTCATGAAATGACGAATGTCAATAGGCAAGGCACAAGCTCCTCCTTGGTAAATTAAGTAAATCACTTAATATGGTATAGTCTGATTGAACTCTGACCGAACCAACCAGCCCCTTAACGTTCAGGCCCCTAAGCCAGATGCTCCATCGGTAGCTCTAGCTGACAGATAAGGCTCCCTTGGAGCTCGACTATCAGGCCAGCTTCCGTAATGCTAGGTCAAGATCCACTCCTTCTAGGCCGACACAATACTGTTTATAACAGTCCTGAATAAAAGTATATGGAACGGTCTTGAATGAAGCCAGCATCTTCCCTAGTGCCTTAAGCAGAAGGCCAAAAGTAAGGAACTGTTCCTTGCCGTAACCACCTAGACCAGCTTTCTTATAGCGATGGTCTCGTCTTAGGCCAAAAGTACTCTCCTGGTGCAAAACATACCCAGCTTCTTGCCAATGAAGAATGTATCTTTAGACTGGAATCCTAACCCAGGAGATCCAGATACCTGACCATGCTGGACACCCTTAGGTCCAGCCATGCTGCCGACTGATCTTTCAGCAGGAGTCTGCTTCCGTATGCCATTACTGCTATACCCTGGGCCTACAGACCTGCTAGAGGCGGGCCCTAGCACCCTGACAACCCAGACACGGAGGCCAACCCAAAAGGGCAAGACCACCAACTGGAGATAGTGCTGTTCCCCTGCACAACGCAGACAACCTCTGCAGTCCCAAGTAAATAAACACATATGCAACTGGCTCCCCATATGTGTATGTGGCAAGTGTTAAAGCCATATGCCTCAATGGAGGCGTGTGTACATGGCAGTGTGTGTTCATGGAAGCATGAAATCATATAAATATGTCTCACGCCAAACATGCATATAGCATGTGTGCTCTGGAACGAGCATCCTTGCAAGCAAGCAAGCATGTGCTATAAACGTGTTATGCAACAATGTGCAACATGAACCCATGCAGACACGTATCTCTATGCAAACACAAGGCATCCTGTATTGCTTAATTAAGCCACCATGTGCAACTTTAAAGTAACCATGCATGCGATTCAGCATCTTCCATGCGATCAACATCTTATACATTTTAAGCACTACTGTGCGGACAAGAACCCTTGTGTGACCAAGCACCCCTGTGCGTTCCAGCATCCTTATGCATCCAAGGATCTTAATGCGACTTTAGGCATTTCTGTGAAACAAGCCTCTCTATGTGATCAAGTATCCCTGGGTAATCCAGGACTCTGTTGATCCAACAACCATGTGTGATCCAGCTTCTTTGCATTCAAGCATCTTTAAGCGATCCCTTTAGGCCTTGAGTAATCCAGGACTTGGGTGATCGGGTAATCCTGTGTGATTCAGCATTTTTATGTCTTCAGGCCTCTTTATGCGATTCTAGGCATTTCTGTGGGAACAAGCCTCTTTGCGTGACCAAATATCCTTGGGGAATCAAGGACTTGGGTGATCATGTAATCCTGTGTGATTCAGAATGTTTATACCTTCAGGCCTCCTTATGCGATTCTAGGCATTTCTGTGGGAACAAGCCTCTTTGCGTGACCAAATATCCTTGGGGCATCAAGGACTTGGGTGATCATGTAATCCTGTGTGATTCAACCTTTTTATGCATACAAGCATCCTTTATGCGATTCAGCATTTTTATGCATACAAGCATCTTTATGCGACTTTAGGTACCTTTGTGGAAACAAGCCTATTTGTGTGACCAAACATCCTTGGGTAATCCAGGACGCTGATGATCAGTTAACCATGTGTGATCCAGCATCTTTTTTGCATCCAAGCAACTTTATGCGATTTTAATCCTTTCTGTGGAAACAAAACCTCTTCTGTGTAACCAAACATCCTTGGGGGAAACAAGGACTTGGGTGATCAGGTAATCATGTGTGATTCAGCATTTTTATGCCTACAAACGTCTTTATGCGATTCAGCATTACAAGCATCTTTTATGCGACCTCTTTTGTGGAAACATGCAGCACCATATAGACAGAAACATGTATGTTTATGCGATCCACAATAGAATCTGCTCTGTTACTTGTTTTTATCCCACATGCATTCCAAACTCATGTATGTTATGCAACATGCGGACTGGTAAAGAGGAAATTATCCTCTGCAGATGTGTGTTTCCTCAATTAAGAGACATTAGCAATGTGTGCCCGCAACTCTGCATCCCTCCGATGCATTTGGTTAGCCTGAAGCCGACACCAGGCTGAGGATTATATGGAGGTCTTACTAGCCACCTATAGGAAAACCTCTCTTTACACTCTAAGGAGAAGATAGAGGTGTAATCAGAACCTGTAGGGCTTTTGATAGCTTCTCCTTGTTAGGCTGCAGCTCCTGTCTCCTGTCCTCTGACAGTGAAACTTTTATCCCCAAGCTTTCTAATCCCTTTGTTTCAGGATTAAAGCAGGAAAAGGGGGACACCCCCTTTTTTTTTCTTGCAAAACACAAAACACATGCAGAGTGATTGCAATGTTGGGGGAAGGCTGCATTGCCTGACAGGTCTGATGGCTCAATCTATGAGCTGTTTAAGTCTCTTCAGAGGAGAATAAGGGTCCACCAGGTTCAGGTGGCGATCCCTCTTTATATTCCTGCCCCTGACCTTATTCAATGGGGAGACCAAGTCCTAAGCTAAAGCAGAGGCACTTAACCCAGGTGCATCAAATAGCTGAATTTAGTCTGACACAATGCCTGCTAATCTGCACAGCTAGATGCGAGTAGGCGTCTTAGATGAATCTGTATCCAACTCACACAAGGTGCTTACGTTTGTGTCCCCCTAGCTTTACAGAGCTCTGACGTCCGGGCCCTTTGAAGAGCCTTCTCTGCGACTGCACTGAGACGGTGAGCACGTGCAACATGGTAGAGCCTGAAGCGGAGGAAGTGGTACACAATAGATCAGCTAACACTTAAGCTTCCGTTTTTTGGAAAGCATGGTAAGCAAAAAACATCAGGCATGTCTTCTACTGCCCATAGTAGTGGAAACACAGATAAGACTTGCAGCTACTCACGGAAGACAATCCTTTGTATAGGATTAAGGGCATATTTTTATTTTTTTTTATTTATGTACCGGCCCCTTCAAAGGGAGATATATAGGTACTGCAGCCATCCTGTCTAACAGACATGGTGGGCCAGGCTGCATGCCGGCTAGGGGAGGTATATGGGTGCCCTGAGCCATCCTGTCTCAGAAGACATAGTGGTTTACATTGCGCATGCATAATATAGGCGAGACCCAAGTCCCCCACGGAGGACCTACTGTCGAACCAAGTCCCGTAGGCCCTCCTCTTACCTTCTCCACGCTGCAGGGTATTGCCAAGCAAGAGGCCCAATCTTCCCTCTTCACCGCGGGTATTGTCCTAGACCTTCAGGGACCGGGGTCCATGGCAGGAACACCAACTCCCCTGGACCTATATAGCATCCTGGCAGCAGAAAAAACAGTTGGTCCTTAGAAGGCACAAAGTTCTGGAACCCAGGATCCAGCCCTCCGCAGAGAGGCATTATAGGCTAAACCTCGTTCTTCGTACCGAGGCCCGGGTACCGTCCACTTTGGCTATGAAGCACCTTGGACGGATCCGGATTTATGGAGGTTTTTTACATCCAGCATGGATCCCTCCAGTGGAGCTCCTAAGAGCACATGTTCATTCGTGACCAACACCTTAGACACTGATGAAAAAACTGAGGAGCTCCCAGTATAGGAGGGGTTATATAGGGAGGGAACTTCCTGTGTAGTTAATTACACCAGTGTCCACACCTGAAGGTAGACTCTATAACCCACATAGTAATGGATTGCCGCTCTGTGTCCCGTGATGGACGATAAAGAAATTGACATCCTTTTTTCCCCCACAAATAGAGCTTTCTTTTGGTGGTATTTGATCGCCTCTGCGTTTTTTTTTTGCGCTATAAACAAAAAAGAGCAACAATTTTGAAAAAAAAAAAACAGAATATTTTTTACTTTTTGCTATAATAAAAATCTATTTTTTTAAAAAAAATCTATTTTTTTTTTTCAGTTTAGGCCGATATGTATTCTACATATTTTTGTTAAAAAAAAACAATCGCAATAAGCGTATAGTAATTGGTTTGCGCAAAGGTTATAGTGGCTAGGAAATAAGGGATAGGATTCTGCCAATTTTTTTTTTTTTTTTTTACTAGTAATACGGCGATCTGCGAATTTTGTCAGGACTGCGATATTGCGACGGACGCATCGGACACTTTTGACACATTTTTGGGACCATTCACATTTATACAGCGATCAGTGCTATAAAAACGCACTAATTACTGTATAAATGTGACTGGCAGTGAAGGGGTTAACACTAGGGGGTGAGGAAGGGGTAAAATGTGAGTCCTGGGTGTGCTCTAACTGTGTGGGGGGGAGGGGGGTGACTGATGCTGTCTCCCTATGTACAAGAGAAACAGCATCTGTCTCCTCTCCCTGACAGGATGTGGAGCTCTGTGTTTACACACAGAGCTCCACGTCCCTGCTCTAAAACTGCCGATCAGCGGGTACCTGGCGGACATCGCGACTGCCAGGCACGCGCATCGGCATCTACGGGACGCGCCGGGTGCGCGCGCGCGCCCCCCAGTGGCCGCAGAAAATGATGCCATCAATTGACGGCAGCTTGGATATTCAGATCCCCTAAGCTGCCGTCAATTGACCATATGCGAGGCCGCAAGTGGTTAACAACCAATTTGTTTAACCACTTCCATACCGCACCTTCCTGCCCATGCTAATTTTCAGCTTTCAGCGCTGTCGCACTTTGAATGACAATTGCGCGGTCATGCTACACTGTACCCAAACTATTTTTTTTTGATAATTTTGTTCCCACAAATAGAGCTTTCTTTTGGTGGTATTTGACCACCTCTGTGATTTTTTAAAAAAAGACCGAAAATGTTGAAAAAAAATAAAGTTTCTATTATTTTCTGTTAATTTTTTTTGTAAATGAGTACGTTTTCTTCTTCGATTACGGGCACTGATATGGCAGCACTGATGGGCACCAATGAGGCAGCACTGATAGGCGGCGCTGGAATGCAGCACTGATGGGCACTCATAGGCAGCACTGGGCACTCATAGACAGCACTGATGGGTACTTATGTGTGGCACTGAGGGCTGGCACGGATGGGCATCACTTGTTGATCCCATATTTTGCCAGTCAGTTCCCATGTAGCCAGTCAGTGCCCATTTGTAGGCACTGATTGGGATCTATTGCTCTCGTTTTTTTATTTTATTATTATTGCCCCCTTCCCTGGTGGTCCAGTGTGGGCATCCAGGGGGGGGGGGGGGGGGGGGGCTGCGCTGATAAACAATCAGCACGAACCCCCCTGTCAGGAGAGCCACCAATCAGCTTTTCTCTACTCGTGTCTATTAGACGCGAGTGAGGAAGAGCCAGTCAACGGCTCTTCCTGTTTACATCATGATCAGCCTTTGCTTTAAAAGGCAAAAAAAAAAAATCCCTTTACAACTGCTGTAAAATAAAAAGTGTAGCAACCATTTTGGTGCAGGAGGAAGGAGGAGGAAGGGAAAAATTACTGCTTTGGGCTCCCTTCTTGACATCCCACATGTGCATCATCATTCTGTCCCATTGACCATAAGCTCCCTGTATCTTAGCACTGGATTGCCCAGGAAAGCAGCAATAGAAGACCCTGGCAGTGCTTAATCATTCCTAGGTTTCTCACAGTATGAGTGTTTGCATTCCTAGCCACTCAAGTGGAAGCAATTTGTACTGTGTGAGATCTGCTGTTATTCTTTACACTGTTGCTAAGCACTCTGGTGAGCAGAGGAGCTTGTGTTACATGGTTTTATTGATTGATATTTGTGGTTATCGTGCTTTGCAGTTGTAACGGCTATCATGTCACTGTTTCAGTAGGTAAACCAGAGATTCACATTCTAAGGCTGCAATCAAACTTCAGCTGACCATCTTTGGTTGTTTTAAGATGTTTTCGCTATTAAATATATATTTTTTTAATAGCGAAAACATCTTAAAAAGCCTGTTAAAACAACCAAAGATGGTCAGCTCAAGTGTAAAAAAAAAAAAAAAAAAACCTTAGTTACACTTACCGGTAACGGTATTTCTATGAGTCTTTCAGGACAGCACTTAGAGAGCGCAGCTCCACCCACTTCCCAGGAAACACTGTAGTCACTGCTATAACTTCCGCCCACCTCCACCATGGCCTCAGTTGTACACGAGCACCTCCGGCCATACTGAAATGAGATAAGCAGAACATAGCAACTAAAACATGTTAGTACAACACACACATATATATACATACATACATACATACATACATACATACACACACATATATATATATATATATATATATATATATATATATATATATATATATATATATATATACATATATACATATACATATATACACCAGAAGAGAGAAGGGTGGGTTATCGGTGCTGTCCTGAAAGACTCATAGAAATACCGTTACCGGTAAGTGTAACTAAGGTTTTCTCACTTCGTCTTTCAGGACAGCACTTGGAGATGATAACCGAGTACTTACTCTAGGGTGGGACCACCGCTTGCAGGACCTTCCTGCCAAAAGACTGCTCCGCCGCTGAGAGCAGATCCATCCTGTAGTGGCGAGTAAAAGTGGAAAAACTCGTCCACGTAGCTGCCTTGCAGATAAGCTCTGGTGAAGCTCCAGCCCGTTCTGCCCAGGAAGTTGCCACTGCCCTTGTAGAATGTGCCACCACCCCTGGGGGAGGTTCTATACCCTTAGCCTTATAGGCCTCGTGGATAGCCATACGGAGCCATCTGGCTAGTGTACTTTTGGAAGCACCGTACCCCCTACGTGCACCCGAGAACAACACAAACAGAGAATTGGATTTTCTAATTTCCCTGGTGACTTCCAGGTAGTGCATAATGCACCTTCTAACATCTAAGGTATGAAACTCTTCTTCCCTTGAACCGGAAGGAGCCGGACAAAAGGTAGGCAACACTATTTCTTGTGTCCTATGGAAGGCCGATACCACCTTAGGAAGGAACCCAGGATCTGTCCTCAACACGACTATCTGGGAAGATGGTCAAGAAGGGTTCCACAATAGAAAGAGCCTGTAGCTCACTAATTCTCCTAGCCGAGGTGACGGCCACTAAAAGGACCGCTTTCAGGGTCCAAAATTTTAAAGATGCTTCTAACAGTGGTTCGAAAGGTCTTTTTGTCAGACCCCCCAAAACCACCGATAAGTCCCACTTGGGAAAAAACTTAAAGGGGGAAGGCCTCGCCCTGGCCAATGCCTTAAAAAATCTGATGACATAGGGATCTAGAGATAACCGTCTCTCTAGAAATACTGATAGCGCAGCAACCTGCGCTTTCAGGGTGCTGGCTGCCAGACCCTTGTCCATCCCGTCCTGTAAAAACTCCAGGACCGAAAAATTATTCATAGGGGAACAACTCTTTGAACTGCACCAGGAATTAAAGACCCTCCAGGTCTTAAAATAAATCGCCCTGGTAACTTTCTTTCTGCTACTAAGTAGCGTATCCACTAACCGTTTAGACAAACCCTTCCTACTCAAGATTAACTCTTCAGTAACCAGGCCGCCAGGTTGAGCCGATCCACGTTGGGATGGAGCAGAGGACCCTGGTATAACAAGTCCTTTCTGGCTGGAAGTAGCTGATGAGGTTCCATTGCCAGCTTCAGCAGGGTTGAAAACCAAGGCCTTTTGGGCCAGTATGGGGCTATCAGGATGAGAGTTGTCTTTTCTACCTGAAGTTTCCGCAGGACTAACGGAATCATTTGTACTGGGGGGAAAGCATAGCACAAACGGAAGGGCCAATGCTGAACTAGCGCATCTAGACCCTCCGCTTGATCCAGTCTGTTGAGGGAAAAGAAAACCGGAACCTTGGCGTTGGCTTGGGACGCGAACAGGTCTATCTGAGGGGTTCCCCACCTGTCTGCTATTTTCTGGAACACCTCTGAATTTAGACTCCACTCGGATTCTAGAACCCTCCTCCTGCTTAGGAAGTCTGCCAGGTGGTTTAAACTGCCCTTTAGGTGTACTGCAGACAGAGATGCCAAGTTTGTCTCTGCCCAGTAAAGCATGTGTAGAGCCAGGTTCAGGAGAACCCTGCTCCTCGTGCCCCCCTGCCTTGAGACGTAAGCTACCGCTGTAGCATTGTCCGACAGTATCTGGACATGCTGACCCTGTATCGTCTCCTGGGAGGCCCAAAGCCCTAGGCAAACGGCTTTGAGTTCCCTCCAATTGGAGGATCTCTTGGACTCTTCCCTGGACCAGGCCCCCTGAGTCAATTGACCCCTGAGGTGAGCACCCCATCCCCAGGAGCTGGCATCCGTAGTTAGGACCATTGTAGCGGGGAAGGACCACACTAGACCCTGACTCAGATTTGCGTGAGCCCTCCACCACCAAAGTTTCCTTTTTACTGAGGTTGGAACCCTGATCTCCTTTTCTAGGGGTTCTCCATGCGTCCAATTCTGTAGAATCGCCTGCTGGAGACTCCTTGAATGCAGGCGGGCCCACTGCACCGCAGGAATGGAGGATGTGAGAAGTCCCAGGGTGGACATAGCTGCACGAACTGACACTGACAGATTCGTCTGCACTGCCTTCACTGCTGCCTGAACCTTGATTATTTTCTCCTCTGGTAGAAATAACCTCTCCTGGATGGAGTCTATTGTGTACCCCAAAAAGACTATGACCTGAGAGGGGACTAGATTTGACTTCTCTCTGTTCATAATCCAACCTAGGCCCTCCAAATGGGCCTGGGTCCTCCATAGGTCTTTGAGAAGCTGATCTTACGTCTTGGCGAACAACAGGAGGTCGTCCAAGTATGGAATTACCGAAACTCCTTCCAGCCTTAGAGGTGCCAAGGCCTCCGCCACCACCTTCGAAAAGATCCTCGGAGAGGAGGAGAGACCGAACGGCAGGGCCCTGAACTGAAAGTGTTTGATCTCGCTTCCTGTCCTGATCGCTAGGTGCAGGAAACGCTGAGAAGAGGCTTTTATCGGGATGTGAAGATAAGCATCCCTTAGGTCTATCGAAGCCAGAAAGCAACCTGCAGGAAGGAGCCTTGTGACCGAGTAGATGGTATCCATCCGGAACCTCTTGTACTTGATTGATTCTGAACTTAAAATTCCTGAAATCGGTCAAACGAAATTTTCCTGCCGGTTTTTTTACTAGAAAAACATGGGAGTAGCAACCCGCCCCCTGTTCTTTTTGGGGTACCGGGGTGATCACTCTGATCCTTGGGCAGCTGGGTCGCATAGAAACGCGACGGTGGTTTCTCTGAGAACTCCAGTGCGTAGCCCTCTGCAATAACCTTGAGGATGTATGCACTGGAAGTCGTCTTTGCCCACTGTGGAAGGAACGACTGAAGACGTCCTCCCACAGCCGGGCGACCGTCACTGGGGTTTAGTGGGCTGGCTAGGGGAGCAAAACAACACCCCGGGTCTCCCTCTACCTCTCTGAGGCCGCCAGGACCTTCCACCCTGACCTTTTTGTATCTCTTTAGGATCTTGGGGCTGGAAAAAAGGACGAAAATTTTTCCTGGTCCGCGGTACTACCTTCTTTAAGGGGAAGGCTTTTTTCCTATCCGCTGTCCTATCCAGAACAGTGTCCAGACCGGCGCCAAATACCAAATCTCCATCGAAGGGCAGACCACATAACTTAGCCTTCGAAGCCGTGTCCCCAGTCCAGGTTTTGACCCAGAGAGCCCTCCTGGCCGAATTCACTAGAGCCGAGGAACGGGCTGATATTCTCACTGACTCGGCTGAGGCATCCGCCATGTAGCCTACTGCCTTCAGAAGAATCGGGAAGGACTCTAGCAACTCTCTGCGTGAGGTCCCAGACTCAATGTGACCCTTCAGCTGTTCCAACCAATGCTCAAGGTTCCTGGCCACTACTGTGGATGCCATAGCTGGTTTGAGGTTGGCCAGAGAGGCATCCCAAGCCTTCTTTAAGAGCGCCTCTGCTCTTTTATCTAGGGGATCTTTTAAGGTCCCCGTATCCTCAAAGGCCAAGTCCGTATTTCGGGATACCTTTGAGAACGCAGCATCCAGCTTAGGTTTCTTATTCCATACCTGCGCTGGATCCTCATCAAAAGGAAATCTCCTCTTAAGTGATCGGGAAAAGAAAGGAGCCCTCTCTGGGTCTTTCCACTCCCTTCTGACCGCATCTGACAATACTCTATGTACTGGAAAGGTTCGATGCCTGACTTCGTCTAAACCCTGATACATCTTGTCATGCAGAGACAAATGCGTCTTATCCACCTTAATATTTAAGGTGGAATGAATAGTTTTTAGTAAGTCATCCACCTCTTCTAAGGATAACTTGTAACGTGAAGAAGAAGATTCTCCTGTATCTTCTTCCTCCGCCTCTGACCCTGAGACTAGGCTGCTAGGCTCTTCCTCCTTGGACTCACTACCTGCCCCTCTATAATCCAAAGGTGCACTAGTGGAGGCCTTAGCTGCTGAGCTGCTGACCCTGACGCCGCCCCTCTGTCCAAGTAGGAGCGAAACGACTGAAAGGTCTCTTCTAGCTCTTTCCTAAAGGAAGAGAGCATCTCTTTGGGTTGTTCGGAGGCTGCACTAGTAGAGGCTTCCCCTTTGACTATGTCCGCGATGCATGCCTTGCATAACGGCTTAGTCCAAGACCCTTTAAGGGTTGCTTTGCAGGTAGCACACCGTTTCTTAGGAGGGGGCACTGCAATTTTTAGCTTCTCTTTAGCTTTCTGAAAAACACAAAAGACAACAACCCCATGTTTAACTTTTTGTGTCTCAGACCCAAACCACCACCACCACAAAACAGCCAGTGAACAAAAAACACACCAGGTCCCATCACCGCTGTACCAAACAAACAACACTCTCCCAGGGACGTGACTAGGGTGAGTGAGGCAGGCTCCTCTCCCCAAAGGGGCAGTAGGAGGGACATAACAAGGAACCAGGTAGACTTAAACCGCTGTTTTCCTACCTGGGCCGGGCTGGTGCATGTGGCTCCTGCTCCCGCCACCTCCGCTGCGTCTTCTGGCTCCATTCTCCCAGAACGCTGCGATAGTTTGTGCGCCTCCTTTTGAAAAGTCCCGGTTAACCCCACCGCTGTGGGAACCGGAAATTGCACCGCCGAGGCTGCCCCTCCCTTCTGCGTTCCAGCGGCCGGAACCGGAAGCCGCCACGCACCGCCGGAAGTCCCGCCTCCACCAGAAATGACGTCACCCGCCCTCCGTACCGGGATATCGCGGACCCCAGGGGACCGGCATCTAACCGCCCCCATCATGGCCCGCAATGCCCAGCCTGGCGCGGAACCCCCGGCAGCCTTTACCCTCGCCAGGCTCGAGAAGAGGGGAGCACCGAAACGTCCCCGACCCGTCAGGGGGGAGGTAGGGTCTGCCTCCTGAAGAAAACAACCGATCGCAGGTATGCCTTTAATCCGTCTCCCCCTGGAGAGTCCAGCATCCTCCTGGTTCCCTGCAGCGCTTCCACCATGGCCGGAGGAAACACTACAACTGAGGCCATGGTGGAGGTGGGCGGAAGTTATAGCAGTGACTGCAGTGTTTCCTGGGAAGTGGGTGGAGCTGCGCTCTCTCCAAGTGCTGTCCTCAAAGACGAAGTGAGAAAAAACACATAAAATGAGTGAAGATGCTAATTATGCTGGGAGTAGACATATACACCAAACCTAAAATATAGTATGTTTTATATAAATTGCAAATACTTTACAGTATTTCTCAGTCCTATATCTGTGTTTTTGTTCAATCAACATATAGGTCTTGATTTAGAGGGGACAGGCATTCTGATAATCACCAAATGTCCATCAGTAAGGTTACATGTACGTGGCCGGTTTGGTATGTCAGCATTATATCCTAGCATTTTTGGGCATCAGGAGGGCACAGATGCAGCATCCAGCAGTCTCTCAAAATCTATGGCAGGCTGAAATAGATGGTGGATGGATGCTGTACCGAGTTTTACCAGCATTTAGGGCCCCATATCAAAGGGTGTATGCCCCAAACACAGAATTCCTACTGGGAGTGGGGCTGTATGTTTCACCCGTGTTTCCTGGGCACCTGAAAATGCCAGGCTATGACTCAGACAGGCCAATCCACCCATGTGCATTGAGCCTCAACACAGACAGAAATGAAAATACTTTAGTAATTAGACTAACAAAAGATTATGAAACCCCAGCCAGCATTTTTTTTGCCGTGTCCCTGCTGCCAACTTTCTCTCACTTTCTGTCCTGTGAAACGGTCACCACTGTCACAGTATGTCAGCAAAGCAGTAAAACCCTAGGGGTGTCTCATTCATCTAAAAATAAGTTAGGACATGCACTAAAATCAAATCTAATGAATACAAAACCAAATTATTGTGCATTTATATCTGCCTGTTCAGCTTTAAATTATACTGCCCATCTTGTTAACCTGGGAAATAATCACATATTTGTTCTTCTTACAAGCCACTAACAAATAAAAACGTACAGCAACAGAAAAGGGCAAACTTTATTTAATAAATATACATTGTTTACAAATGTACATTGCTATACTGTAACAAAATAATATTTAAATGCGTTGTAAATCAGAAGGTTTTTTATCTTAAATGCATTGAGATAAAAAGCCTTCTGTGTGCAGCAGTCCCCCTCTGTCCAGCGATGTCCACGAGTGTCTCAGCCATCCAAGATTCTCCCTCCTGATTGGCTAAGACACAGCAGCGGCACCATGTCCTCCCACTACTGTTAAAGTCAGCTTGCCAATCAGGAGAGAGAGGGGGCGGGGCTTCATCTCTTTATGGAAAAACGGGGAGCTGTGACTTGGCTCAGGTGCCCCCATAAGCTGCTTTCTGTGGGGGCACTCAACAGAAGGGGCCAGGAGCACAAAAGAGGGACCCGAGAAGAGGAGGATTTGGACTGCTCTGTGCAAATACACTGCAACAGAGTAGGCAAGTATAATATGTTTGTTATTTTTATAGGGGGGGGAACACACAGGAGCTACAGCCCGGCCCCTTCTCTCTCCAGATTGACAGCAGCGGGAGGCAATGTCGCCGCTGCTGTGTCCCAGCCAATCAAGAGGGAGAGTCTCAGATGGTGTAGACATCGTTGGACAGAGATGGGGTTCATGCAAGTATTAGGGGGTGCTAGGGCGGCTACTGCACGCAAAAGGCTTTTTATCTTAATGCATAGAATGCATTAAGATAAAAAAAAAAAACTTTTGACCTTACAACTTCTTTAACAATCAATCTTTTCTAAATATCGGGCTGGTGTTCATATACAATGTAAAAAAAAAACCCACACGTGTCAGATCCTGGAAATGGAATGTGAACGGTGCCTATACCCAATATCAGGTGATGCGCTCCAAAAAAAAAAAAAAAAACATACTAGCAAAAATACCACAAAGGATATAGCATCTGCAGTGCATCCAGAAAGTATTCACAGCGTTTCACTTTTTTCACATTTTGTTCTGTTACAGCCTTATTCCAAAATGGATTAAATTGATTATTTTACTCCAAATTCTACAAACAATACCTCCATAATGACAAACGTGAAAGAAGTTTGTTTGAAGTCAATTTTTTTTTCCGTATAAAATCCCATAAGTATTCACAGCCTTTGCCATGACACTCAAAATTGAGCTCAGGTTCATCCTGTTTTCAATGATCATCCTTGAGATGTTTCTACAACTTGATTGGAGGTCATCTCTAGTAAATTCAGTTGAATGGACATGACTTGGAATAGCACACACCTGTCTTTAGAAGGTCCCACAGTGCATGTCAGAGCACAAACCAAGCCATAAAGTCCAAAGGAAGGGTCTGTAGACCCCTAGACGGGATTGCATCGAGGCACAGATCTGGGGGAAGGGTACAGAAAAATGTCTGCAGCATTGAAAATCACAATGAGCACAGTGGCCTCCATAATCTGTAAATAGAAGAAGTTTGGAACCACTAGCACTCTTCCTAAAGCGGGTCCCTGGCCAAAATGAGTGATCGGTGTAGAAGGGCCTTTGTGGGAAAGGAGAACCTTTCAGAAGAGCAACCATCTCTGCAGCACTCCACCAACCAGGCCTGTAGGGTAGAGTGACAGAAGCCACTCCTCAGTAAAAGGCACACGACAGCCCGCCTTGAGTTTGCCAAAAGGACTCTCAAACCATGAGAAACAAAATTCTCTGGTCTGATGAAACAAAGATTGAACTCTTTGGCCTGAATAGCAAGCAGAGCGCTCTACACCTCATAGTGGGGCAAAGGTTCATCTTCCAACAGTACAACGACCCTAAGCACACAGCCAAGATAACAAAGGAGCAGCTACAGGATAGGTCTATGAATGTCCTTGAGTGGCCCAGCCAGAGCCCAGACTTTAACCCGATTGAACATCTCTGAAGAGATCTGAAAATGGCTGTGCACCATCCAACCTGATGAAGCTTAAGAGGTTCCACAAAGAAGAATGGGAGAACTTCCCAAAAATAGGTGTGCCAAGCTTGTAGCATCATACTCAAAAACACTTGAGGCTGTAATTGGTGCTTCAAAAAAGTATTGAGCAAAGGCTGTGAATATTTATATGTACATGTGATTTTATTTTTTATAAATGTGCAAAGATTTGAAACAAACTTCTTTCACAGTGTCATTATGGGGTATTGTTTGTAGAATTTTGAAAGGAAAATAAAGCATTTATTCTATTTTGGAAAAAGGGAAGTGCTATGAATACTTTCTGGATGCATTGTACAAAGGCTAGAAAAATACAAATTTATTGGACATATATAATCAAAAATATACAGCCCGGAAGGCAAGCTCCCCCCCCCCCCCAAGAAAAGCAGGGAACACTTTCCCTACATTCCAACCTCCCTATACACTACTCCCCACACCCCAGCACTCACCTATTCCCAGGGAACGTATCTCCCCTCTCCCCTAGATCTTATCAGCCAGGTCCTGGGTGGATTTCCATGTGCCAGGTACGCTCAGAAAAATGATTATATACAGATACTACTCGGTTAACGACTTGCCTGTTTAACGACCAATCGGACTTATGACCAGAGCTCTCACGACCCCAACAACACAATATACTTCATTGTACTGTACAGTATAGAATTTTTATTTGTGTTCTGTACTTAAAACAACGTGATTGAGTTTTGCATTTTTCACAATACAGTAGTTAAGATTGCTTAAAAAATTGATTACTTGTGGCTCCTCATTTAACAACCAGGTCGTTCGAACAGAACCTGGTCATTAAAGGGGAGGTTCACCTAAAAATAAACTTTTAACATTGCATTTATGATATTAATGACAATTAGAATCGGCTGTTTATTTTTTTTAAATACGTCCGTACATACCGTTTCCTATATGTATTCTCATCGCGGCTTCCGGGTATGATGGTCGGGGATGGGCGTTCCTTATTGATTGACAGGCATCTGACAGACGCATACAGAGCGTCATGAGATGCCGAAAGAACCCGAACGTCAGTGCGCAGGTGCCGTATAGAGCCGCACCGACGTTCAGTTTCTTTCGGCATCTCGTGACGCGCTGTATGCGTCGGTCGGATGCCTGTCAAGCAATAAGGAACGCCCAGCCTGGACGATCATACCCGGAAGCGGCGATGAGAATACATATAGGAAACGGTATGCAAGGACGTATTTAATAAAAATAAAAAAAAACAGCCGATTCTAATTGTCATTAATATCATAAATGCAATGTTAAAAGTTTATTTTTAGGTGAACCTACCCTTTAAGTGAGGAGTACCTGTATGTCCAATTAATGATGATTTGTGTTTGGTAGCCTTTCTAGGTGCTACATGCTTTGTGGTGTTTTTGCCTGTTCACATACAATGCCCTGAGATTTAAACAGCCTATCCTGAAGCTGCGAGTTTCACACTGTTGTAATCCTTGCTAACCCAAGCAATTCCAGAAGGCATATAAAAAGAGCCAGGCAACACAGCAGTCATATATCAATAAGTGACTGAAATTTGTCAAACTTGGCATAACCCATAACCGTTCTCATCTAAAGGATCTCGCTTTGCCAAGTGTTGTGTGCCACAATGCATATTCTGCAGAGGTCAAGTCCACTTGTGTTTTATCAATCCAATGTCACTCTCCCAAGATCGCCTTTGCGGAAAGCACGTATGAAGTCATAAGCAGCAGCGCTGTAGTTTGGTATAGTTATGTTGACGTTCCCTTTAAAAAGGCAATTAAAAAGGATACATGTTATTAAGTTACATGGAAAACATTTTGTACACAATTCTACACTAAACATGTTCAGTCACCACTTTGGCTTAAAGTGGTTCTAAAGGTACAACTGAAAGTTCTGCTCATCCCCCCACCATTATTGTTTGTTTGTTTTTTTCCTGAAAGGGGGTACCTCTTTCCCAAAAGGCACACGCTCCCACTTCCGCATTTCTCACTCAGGCAATAGCGGGAGTTCAGTATGCCCCCCCCCCCCCTCTTTGCTGTCAACCTGCTGGGACACATCACCTGGATGTCCTAGAAAGCTGCGGAACCAGTTTGAATATGCAGCACATCTTGCTCATGCGCAGTGAGTAGATATCCAAAGTGCATCTAAATGTTCAAAACCAACTGGCGATAAATAAAAAACAAAAATGGAATAATAAATAGTCCCACATTGATGATTGAGTCAATAAACCATAAAAAAAAGCAATCCTTGTAGTGCGATTCATAACGGTGCACAAAGGTTGAATTTGTGAAAAAGTAAGTACCCAAGTAGTGGTAATGTAGTCCTCTTACCAAAAGTAGGTGACCGTTATCACGGCGGTCTCTCTAAGCCCAGGGGTATAAAGTCTCCCAACTGACTCACTGCAGATAATTTGCAAGCACAGGATGGTGTCTCAAAAGATAAAAAACAGAAAGACTATCGCATAATACTGCTTAACAAAATGTTTAATCTGCTAAAAGAATTGCACTTAGAATTTTGCTGTTAAAAATTTGCAATGGATTAAGCATGGAGGGACCCAGCATCTCCTCGAGGTTTCTCCGGTCTGTGACAGCAAAATTGTAAGTGCAATACTTTTAGCAGATTAAACATTTTGTTAAGCAGTATTACGCTATAGAGTCTGTTTTTTATCTCTTGAGACATTGAGACACCATCCTGTGCTTGCAAATCATCTGCAGTGAGTCTGTTGGGAGACTTTATACCCCTGGGCTTAGAGAGACCGCCGTGATAACAGTCACCTACTTTTGGTAAGGGGACTACATTAACACTACTTGGGTGTCTTATTGGTGGAAGAAGATCCCTCTTTTCACAAATTCAACCTTTGTGCACCATTATGAACCACACTACAAGGATTTTTTTTATGGTTTATTGACTCAATCATCAATGTGGGACTATTTATTTACTATTTATTATTCCATTTTTTTTTTTTATTTCTTTATCACTGGTAGGTTTTGAACATTTAGATGCACTTTAGATTTGTGCACTTTACTATTCTATTACACATTTATCATTGTACACCTATATTAATTTATCAGGTTTGTCACAGTTTATTTGTGTAGCGCTGTACCTGGTTTCATTTATTATCTAAAATATGGTATTCTAATTTTTTTGGTACTGGCAGCTGTACATCCCATTTTTACTTTGACATTTATCTAGCGCAGTGTTTTTCCTTGGTTTTTTTTAGTAGACGGCTGTGAAACAGCAAGAAGCCACAGCCAACTGTCCATAGCCAGGGTGGTGGTGTTGGGACTCTAAAGACCAATGAACTAGCCCAGGTGAAGACAGCACTAGACTCCTGGGCTGGCAGGTGTCTGTGTATTACAGCTACAGTAGCTGCTGACCGTAGTTCCTCTAGGTCCATATGGCAGTTACAGCAAGGCACCAATAACATAGCAGGTCAGAGAATGCAAGACCACCCCCATCATTAACTAATCCAAAGCAGAAGACTTCTGTTTGTGACATTAATGCACATTAAATAAGCTGGAAATGGTCTAGAACTAGTAATAAAACAGGGAGTTTGTTATATTATCTACAGTACCCGCAAGAGGAATAAGAAAAATAATGTGTATAAAAGAACCCAAAGTAATAGAAAGAAAGGGCAGTACAAGCAAGAAGGGATGGAAAAAAAGGGGATAGATTATATAGATTTTATTATATACACACATATATACATACACAGTATATACGAGAGTACAAGCTAAGGCACCCAATTTTACCACAAAAAAAAAAATGGGAAAACGTATTGACTCGAGCTTAAGCCTGGGGTGTCCATGTGCATGCCTCACTGTCCATGACTAGTCTGACGTTTCACATGGGAATCTATAGAAGGCGTACCCGGGATTGGGAAAAAAAATAAAAATGGTGCTCCCCGGCCTTAGGTCCCCCGGACAACAAACTTTGCACACTTGTAGAGGAAGAGTGGGGCTACATGTGTGCCTATGGCTGGCCGGTAGCGGGTCCCCAAAGTCCGGGGGATCAGGTGCAAAATGTGACTCGATGAAAGGCTCCAGTGTTGGCATTGGAGTAGGGTTTCCATGTGGACCACACTTTAGGGAATCTCTTATGAGTATCTAGAGAGATAGTTATCCTTTTTTCCAATTATTATTGTGGCATTCTTAAAAAGTTCAAAACAGCAAAGTTTCATTAATGAGCTATGGTTTGCATGGAAGCACTGAACATGAAGCCAACCATTCTTGCCACTGCACAGGGGACATTGGTTCATTTAGGCCAGGGGTGGCCAACCAGTGGCCCGGGGGCCACATGTGGCCCGCGGAGCCCTCTGATGTGGCCCACGACCTCCTGCTCTGGAATGGCGGGTTGGCAAGCTCAGATCACAGGTTGCCGAACCACCATACCGCAGCATCAGTGTTGTGAATGAAGCTGGAGGTAGAGGAAGAAAGTGGCTTCGAAGCAGAAACCCATAAGCCGTTGCGTTCTCTACAGCTCCAGCTTTTGCCACAGGCAAAGTTCAGCTATCCAGCAGGATAGAAACAGGTGCACTACGCTGCACCCATGGTGTGGGTAAACCACAGCACATCAGTGTAAGAGCAGTCTTGGGTCCTTTTCACACGATCAGCCCAACCAAATGGGACCCTCAATTCAGGACTATAGAGCGACAGATGTCCATTTACACATGCTTAACTCCAATCCTAAAAGCAGAAGGGACTTCAACCCCTTTTATCAGGCCGGATCAAAGGGCCTATAGGAGTAGCCGTGACCTGTCATCCGCCCACTCCGCTCATTGTGGCCTGCGACTGGTTACCAAGTTGCTTAATTGGCCCTCGCTCTTCAAAAGGTTGGGCACCCCTGATTTAGACGTTTCACGCATTGAAATCGCACGGTATTAATGCAAACTATTTGTTTGGTCCTGCATCTTTTGTGTGTGGATTTGTTGCAATTTGAGACATACAAATGAATGTCTCAAATTGCACCACACAGGCATGGCATGTGAATGCGTTGCAATTCCTATCCAAATGACATGCGGTGTCCCCCACCATATATGTGTGAACCCAGCCTTAATAGAGCTTAACAGAATTCTTATCCAAGTTGCAATATAATATGTTTTAATTTAAATTTCTGTGTTTACAAAATCAATGCTTAGAACTCACTGACTGGTTCCTATATTACACAGTACTGTAGTTTACCTACTCTTGACTTGCTTTAATATTTCATCATTATTCAACATATATAAAGAATAAAAGAAGTCATTTTTAATAAGCTGTGCATTTTGCTTTTTTGCTAATACTTGAAATCAAAGTGTCAACACAAAAAGGGTGTTAGGCCGCGTACACACAATCAAATCTATCTGCTGGAAACGGTCGGCCCGACCGTCCCAGCAGACAGATTCGACCGTGTGTACGGGCGAGCCGACGGATTTGGCCACCCGACAGATTTCAAAGCATGCTTTGAAATCTGTGGGCTGGGAACCCGTCTGCCCGACATGTCTGCTGGTTAGTACGCTAACCAGCAGACATTTCTTCTCGCACACGCGCCGAATGGTTTCGACGCATGCGCGGAAGTGTTTTACTTCCTGGTGCGGTGACGTGGCGGCGTCAATGTCACCGCCACGTCACCGCGCCGTCTGGCGGCGGGGATTTTGGTTTGATCGTGTGTACACGATCAAACCAATATGTCCCCAGCAGACAGATTTGTTCAAATCGGTCGGCCCGACCGATTTGAACAAATCTGTCTGCTCGTGTGTACGCGGCCTTACATGTGCGTGAAATCAACATTCTTGTAGAATGCCAGTGGAACAAAAAGCCATCTGGGTATTCTGAAAACTTACCAGTACCAGTGATGGCTTTCACCACCTGAGTCTTTCCCAGCTTTTTAGCAATTTTCTTTAAGAGTGTCTCAATGTCATCACATGGTCCTTCCAGTTCATAATGCTGCACATAGCTGAAAAAAAAAGAACAGTGCACAGAGTGATTGCTAGTCCACACAACTTCCTTACCACAACACAAGGTAGCGCACAACGCTGTGCCATTTATTCATCTTCAGAAAATAGGTGTATCACAGAGCACCATGTGACTTAGGGAAATCAGTCAAGAAATTGCCAGACCATTGTTCCTAATTTTTACGGACAGTCTACTGACTGGAATGGTACCAGCTGATTGGAGAAAAGCCAATGTAGCACCAATATTTAAAAAAGGCCCAAAATACATCCCTGGGAATTACAGACCAGTTAGTTAGTCTAACATCTAAATAGTATGTAAGCTCTTGGAGGGGATGATAGAGGATTATATACAAGATTTTAGTAATGAGAACTGTATCATTAGCAGTAATCAGCATGGATTTATGAATAATCAGTCTTGCCAAACCAATCTATGAACCTTCTATGGAGGAGGTGAGTTGCCATCTAGAAAGAGGAGGGCCCGTAGACGTGGTGTATCTGGATTTTGCAAAAACATTTGACACAGTTCCCCATAAACGTTTACTGTACAAAATAAGGTCCGCTGGCATGGACTATAGGGTTAGTACATGGATTGAAAACTGGCTACAAGGGAAAGTTCAGAGGGTGGTAATACATGGGGAGTACTCAGAATTGTCAGGGGTGGGGTCCCCCCAGGCAGTTCAATCCCTGTATTTGCGGACAATAATAAGCTAAGGGCAATAACGTCTCCACAGGATGTGGAAACCTTGCATAAAGATATGAACAAATGAATGGGGTGGGCAACTACATGGCAAATGAGGTTTAATGCAGAAAATTTTTAAATAATGCATTTGGCTGGAAAAAATATATAAAATGCAATCTTTACACTAGGGGGAGATCCTCTGCGGGAATCTAGGATGGAAAAGGACCCGAGGGTCCTAGTAGATGATGGGCTCAGCAATGGCATGCAATGTCAAGCTGCTGCTAACAAAGCAAACAGAATATTGGCATGCATTAAAAAGGGGATTAACTCCAGAGATTAAATGATAAGAGATTAAATGATAATCTCCCAATTTACAAGACTCTGGGTGGCACCTGGAGTATGCTATCCAGTTCTGGGCACCAGTCCACAGGAAGGATGTACTGGAAATGAAGCGAGAAATGAAGCGAGTACAGAGAAGAGCAACACAGCTAATAAAGGGTCTAGAGGATATTAGTTATGAGGAAAGGTTGCAAGCACTGAACTTAATCCCCCTGGAGAAGAGACGCTTGAGAAGGGAGACACATGGCCACTCATTAAAATTAGAAGAAAATATAATGTAATGTAAAGCACATTTTTTTTTTTTTTAGCTTTGGATAGAGTAGAATGGTTAAAATTAGGGTTGTCCCGATACCACTTTTTTAGGACCGAGTACAAGTACCGATACTTTTTTTCATGTACTTGCCGATACCGAATACAGATACTTTTTTTAAATGTCATGTGACAGTTTTCAAACCACAATACAGACTAAGGATATTTTCTTTAGAATTATGAAGAACTCTAACTCAAGACATTATAAAAGAATAAAAAAATTAGTAAAAATGAATAAAAAAAAATTTAATTTTCTTGTCACGCAGTAGTAAAAAAACTCAAAGAATTTTCCCAGAACATGTTGATAAATACAAAAAAAGTATTCTATTTAGGTACTCCCGCAAATACTCGGTATCGGTCCCGATACCGATACTAGTATCGGTATCTGGACAACCCTAGTTAAAATGGTTGATTTTTTTTCACTGTCTGTGTCACATTAGGGAAATCTCATAATCTGTCTCGCACTATAGACACAACAGCTAGTGAGCAGAAATTTCTACAAAGTGAAAGAATTACCACCTTATGAAGTTGTCAACAGAACAGAAGTCCCTATTGCTCTGGTGACAACTCTAAAATGTTGGATTTCCTATCTCTTCTGTCTTGGTGAGGTTGCCACCAGAGTAATGACAGACCGCAATAAAAAAAGGGGTTTCAAACAAAAACGAAGAATAAAAAAAGGTTTCTGCTCTAAATATACTTTAAGCTTTACGTATGTACTTGGTAAACAGTTAGTCTAATCTGTTATCAAAAGTAATGGTTCAAAATCAAGTAAATCTGAGAATTGGGGTGAGTCAGCATAACACTTGATATTATTTCTAAGTCAGAAGCAGAGCCTGTGGCAAATAGGTTTTATTAAAAGGTACCCATAATGCTCACAATGTAAAGGTCATATTTTAGTGGCTGATATACCCTTCCTGGTAGTATCTTTACAAATAATTTGTACCTCTTTAAAAATATGAATAACAATGTATTTAAAATAAATAAATAAATATAGAAATCTTGCTTCTTTCCATAAATGTCTGTAGCTATTCTTATGTGCGTGAACCAATTAAAACATGTAGCATACATGCTAAAACACAAATTATACTAAAGCAATAACTTTACCCTTAAAAGGTTTTTGCCTGCAGGGTAGATGGCTTCTCCATTGTGGCCTGTTCAGTAGGACACAGTGGCTAAAAAAGGAGGTTGCTGGGTGATCTGGAGAATCTAGTAGGGGGCTTAGAAGGCTTGACAGTGGCAGCTGGTGCTCAAATTTTTTTGGGAGGTGCAAAAAAACAAACAAAAAAAAACCCCACACATCAACTATAGCCACTGTGTCCATCATTTATAAATGTCTCGGTGGGGCAGCGGGTCATGGCGGCAATGCCCTCCATGCTACTCGATGTCTTCCCCTGTCCTCTGCTATGATTGGATGCCTAAAAGGTCTATATTTGGACCCCTACACAAGGCCAAGCTTTGTCGGCCAGGAAAGTCTACTTTTCAGTTTTCTACACCAAAAATAAACACATAAAAAGCCACTCTCCTCCTCCCACAGTGTCAGCCAAAAAAATCTGCTTTCCAGTTTTCCACACCAGAAATATACAAACCTAAACTTACTCACTGCTGCAGGCCTTTGTTCCTCCTTGATGATTCATGATGCTCACAGAGTTATTGGAGTAATTGTACAATAATTGTTTAAACTGCCGTTGAGAGGTTTAGCAATATTGTAGGTGAACAGAGTGAAATATGACATAGACTCTTCCATGACTGGAGTAAAGAGGTCTACTGTGATAACATCAGGACCCAAAACACCAGAAGGGAGGAAATAGGGTTCAGATACAAAGGCCAAGACTGATCTCTCAGGCAGAAGTTTATGGGCGTCAGAAAGGGCAAGCCTCCCATGTCCTAACACAGAAAGCCCCCCTTTAAACTCAGGGGACCGATTAGAAGCAGTATAAGCCCACAGAGTTTCCTTGGGAATCATGGAACCAGGTAACCAAGCTTCAAGCCCCAGAGTTGGGGTAGTGAGGCTGCTGCAAGAACCTCAGGATAAAAGTGGAGATACCCCCTTCCTGACAGCTTTACGACACATAGCAGTGAGTCTAAGACTGAACCAGTACTTTCGGCAATGGCCCGGGGTCTAGCCCTGGAAAGCACATCTGACGTGACCTTCCACGACTGCAGTAAGATACATGTAGCAGAGGCCAGTACCAGGTACTTACAGGGGTGCACTGCAGTGAACAACCTGTAGAACTGTTACAGAATTTGTCATGCAAATTGGGGAAACTCTGTGTTCAATGAGTAAATGCAGAGACAATCCAGGATTTGAAGATCCTGAGTGAATCGACATCAACTAAATTGAAGAAAAATCTCATGAAGTTTCAAACAGCTGGAAAGAAATACCCATCCTGCTAGGGACACTAAGCGAAACTGTAGCATGGCTGCTGTATTACGGGATAATAACCTAGGAATGGCCTACAGTTTCTGTGCCAATGTCCATTTCTAGTGTACTGTAGATGGTGCTAAATCATCCGTGTTACTTTAAATGTTAAGAATTTAAATGTACTTTTTTTGGTTACCAAGAATGAATATGGTAATATACTGTAATTATTGCATTTTTCATTCTCACCTGTGTTGGGCGAAATTATTTAGGGTATAAAGGAGATAATCGGCTATCATTTCCTCTCCCACCAAATGATCAAGGATTGTTCCTAAAAAAAATAAGTGACATTAAACCCCTGCCTCTTACAAAGAGTCTATAAAATAGTTTACACACCGCTATACAGTATTCTGCAGTGAAAATCCCAGTGTATGATCAGACTTTACACAATGATTAATTCTGGACTTGAAATTAATATTCATAAAAAATCATGGAATACCTTCCTCCATAAACCCATGCTTAAAGCATATCTACGTATAGTTAATATGTAAAACCATGTATTTATTTCCACTCTGAACTTCAATTATTTTCAGCCTACTCCAATTAATCTGAACAATTTGGAAGTTTGTAAATTTATTTTGTTAAGATCTCCACACATTTACTTCTTTGAATCCTGTGACACCTATTCATTAGGTCCTGTGTCACATTTCACAGAGCCTGCCTTCTGAACTACAGAGGTGCTAAGATTAGACATTTCAGGAGGTGAAGTCAGGACAGGAATCACTGCTTGTAGGCAGCAATGTACCATGGGATATGGAGTCACTATAAATCCAAAGAGGAGAAGCTGCAAAGCATGCTGGGAATCCAGGAAATGGAGAAGAGGCGGCCAGCAGACAGACATCACTCACAACATAAAATAAGATTTTTCAAGTAAGCTTATATTGGATTGTCAATAACTTGTTTGTAATGCCATGACACAGCTGATGGTAGAAAATGAAAATATATGCTGTGACCATAGATTTACCTTATTATTTCACACAATGAAACCAAGATATTTCACAATTTGTCTTTACTACCAAACAAGCCATAGCCCATACTTGGAAAACCTGTCCCTTAATTTTGTCCTTTTGCTGTGCGATCTGCTGCCACCAAATTCTGACTGTACAATACCAAAACTACAATCATTTTATGGAGTACAGTCTTATTGAGGTTAGACAGCACCAACACAATGATGAAAGGAAAGAACCCAAGATTTAATTAAAATCCTGTGTTCTATTGCCACTGACAAGGCACTTTCACAGCTTTGCTCACCTTTTTGGACTTATTATGGAGGCTGCTATAAAACATGTTTCATAAGTTGCAAAATCCAAGATGTCCCTATTCTTCTTTTAATACTTGGATATCCACTAACTTAGACTTAGCAAAGGGCTACTGAAGCTACCAACGTGTCAGGAAGCCTTGCCTTAAACTATATCCCAATAGCTAGTCTTCCTATGGTGCCTTTTAGGGACGATATAGAAACAGAATTTTTTTCCCTGACACACACATTATACAGCAATATAAAATATGTGCAGTGTTCATCTCTGCACAGAATTGTATGAAGAGTGTCTGTTTTCCAACCCAACACAGACATCTAGTCCACAAAATGGTATCAATGGCAAGCAAACAGTGGCAAATAACTTGGTGAAGCGATAGGAGTACAAAAGCCATCACCCACCAGCTTATCATACTGACAGATAGAATTCAGAAAGAAGATTCGATTTGTGTGTATGACTATGACTTAAATGTTGTAATTTGTAATTTCATAGTTTCATAACAAACACTGTTTTACCACATAGCGCTAATTTCATTCCTGTCTCAACATTCTCAATACGTGGGGAGAGAACACCCGGAGTGTCCAAGAGGTAGATTAGAGGATTTTCAGATACCTGCACAGATATATAAAAGAAAAAGTAATTAGAGAGAGACTGCCTTGATTTTACCTGAACTACAAATAATATCCATTTGAATTTATTAAACTTAAAGTGGTTGTAAAGCCACTCATTTATGAACATACAATGCCCTCTGTTTAATAAAACATGTGCCCCAGTGTATGCGATTTATAAAAAAATATGCACTCACATGACTGGTCAACTCTCTCCTCCCCCGGGCTGACAACTACAGTGGGAGGGGCCCAAGAACTCCCACTGACATCAGGAGGGGAGGAGAGAGCTGAGCAATCACGTGAGCACCGGGGACACA
This sequence comes from Rana kukunoris, assembly GCA_029574335.1. NCBI lineage: Eukaryota > Metazoa > Chordata > Amphibia > Anura > Ranidae > Rana > Rana kukunoris. The sequence goes on from CM056056.1 coordinate 155,751,872, forward strand.
TGTAATTATTGAACAGAGGGGATTGTATGAATATATTACAATTGTGATAGCAGCGGGAGGGCAAGGAGCAGGGAGCAGAGTGGCACTGTCATGAGCTGACAGGCAGAGAGGGGGGAGAAGGAGAGCTGCAGATGACAGAGGCACATAAAGTGATTACGTGTCAGGGCTCGGCAGCCATGATAAACTGTGGTCAGTTTACAGGGGGAAGGGCGGCAGGATCAACCAGGTATTTCAGGTGATACATGGGGCCAAATTACACATTACAAGCACTGCGCCGCATAACATGCTTTAGGGGAACAGCATACATTTTTTTTCTGGGTAACCACGCTTTAAAGCAGCTGAAATGAAAGAATAGAATATTTCCCTTAATCCATAGTACCTATGTGTGGATCTCCCGTCTGCTCTCCCCTACCTCTAATAGCAGCATGAGCGTTTTTGGTTTTCTCCAACACTAGGCAATCCATGGTGACATCTGTTCCCCCTCAGCATTCAGGTGGTGACTGACAGACTCAGATGTATATGTTTCCCTAATGAGACTGCATAAACAATACCATGTGCTTGCTGTGATAACCAATAAAAGCAATCACATGGCACCCAACCACAGGGTTCAAAAATGGCACTGGGTAAATAAAGGGTCACCAGTACAGCCTCTTTATGTTCAGAAATGGCTTTGGATAATATCTATCTATCTATCTATCTATCTATCTATCTATCTATCTATCTATCCATCTCTTTTACAGGAGCAGTTGGCAGATTGATAATGTGTGGGGCCACAAGCAGGGCAGCCTTTACAAATATTGGGGCCCATTACACAGCTTTAGGCAGGCACCCCTGGAGCAGAGAACAGGGGGGGGGGGGGTTGCTGACAAAATAATCTCTTCTCTCCTGATGGAGCGAATATGCGGATATTCCAACACCACCTACTTATTAGGGGGGAAATTTATAGCGATCAGACAAGGTTTTCTAAGCTGTCTGAACACCAATTCCAACACATTCATGTATTGTTTTTGTATTTTAGATTACAGTATAAACATACAGTGAATTCTCCCTGAAGAAGGGGTTTTGCCTCCGTAAAGCGTAGGAATCCTTCATTGTATGATGTGTATACTCATGTGTATCTTCACGTATTGCATATTCCATTGTTATATGGCTGCACGTTTTATATGATCCATCATTTTTTTCCACGTCCTATTTTGTACAAATAAATATTAAATTTTTTACCCTTTTGTGGCGTTACAATCTGTGCCTACAAAGTCCAGACCTTGAGGGGAAACCTTTTTCTACAATTCCAACACATTGGCCCCAACCCAGGTTCTGGGTAGAGATGAGCTCAGGTGTCTTGCAAAGTCAATTCTAACACAAACTCCTAACTCCAACTTTTTGGACTCTTGTGATCTGTGGTCTGGGGGAGAGCAACGTTCTACTGTGTGTGTGGGAGAACAGGAGAAGGAGTCTGAATGAAAGATCTCCTGGAGTCGCTGCAGCTAAGGTATGTGTGGGGGAATATTAGGATCTGGGCTGGATGGAGGGTGTTTGCAGGGAAGAGCATCTTTACTGGAAGGGAGAAGAGAGGGAGGTTTATGCTGGGAAGAGTGATTTGCGCTGGGAGGGATATGGAGAGGAATAAGAGAATTTGTGCTAGAAGAAGGGGTGGGGTGATTTTTGCTGAAAGGGTAAGGTGGTGGAGAGTAATTTTGTACTCCTAACCCCTACTATGCATTACCCAATCCTCTGCATTCTGTGCATCACATATTACTGACCCCTGTTCTCTGTGTGTTATGTACTTCTAAACATGGCACCAACTGTATCGCTCTGTGCGTTATATACAGTATTCTTGACCCTGCACTCCATTATATACCATACCGTCTTCATTGACTTAACAGTTGCTGGTTGCGAAGCAGTCCCTGACTATATATTGAAGTGATTCTAAAATGTTGGTTTAAACAAAGAGTTAACAAAAATCTATGTAATGGAAGCCTTTTCTTTTGTGCTGAGGTTTGCGTGTGTTTGTGAGACTCTTTCTTGTGGCACAGCAATGAAAGCATATATCTCATAGATACAAAGAGGCTTGGGTTGTGTTTAACCAATGGCCCTCAAAGTGGAACTATAGGCAAAACCGTTTCCTGGTGCCTCCATGGCAGCATACATGTGATAGAGCTCTGCCTCAACTCCTCCTTCAGGACTAGGGAATAGCATAAATTAAAGGCATAGTCCCTCCAACATTATCCTTTTTTTCCCTCATACCTTCTTGTGCTGGTGAAGAGTAGCAGTATGTCCATACCTCTGCAGTCGGCAGCGTCCGCCGGGTTTAGCCTTTCCCGTGCGCAGTCCCTGTTCTTGGGCCGCTCAACAGCGCTGATAAGACTGGGAACCCCTCTGTGGATCTGTTGGGGTCTTTTCGCAGAGTTTCCTCACAGGAACGCAGTCTGCTATCGTATCCATGATGAATGTAGTGGAGTCGCAAAAGGATCAGCTCACATCCTTCCAGGCTGGTGGTTTCCATTTTATTTTTAGGCATATATTGTTTTATCTCTCTCACCTGTCCCATACCTTCCTTCCTTTAACTTGCCTGTTAGGTCTCCTTTAACCGCTTCAATACCAGGCTTTTATACCACCTCCATACCGGGCCTATTCTGACACTTCTCTCCTACATGTAATAATCATCATTTCTTGATCGTACATCACGGGACACAGAGCGCATAGTCATTACATATGGGTTATATGGGTACCTTCAGGTGTGGACACTGGTGTAATCAACTTCACAGGAAGTTCCTCCCTATATAACCCCCTCCCACTGAGAGGTGTTGGTCACGTCTAGCTGTCCCTCGGAGGTCTCGGGACCCAGGATAGCTAGCCGGATCCGTCCGAAGTGCTTCAGAGCCAAGATGTACGGTACCCGGGCCCTGCTGGAGTGGGGTTTTGCCTATAATGCCTCTCCTGGGAGGGCTGGATTCTGGGCTCCAGTGCCTTAGTCTCTTCCAAGAACTAAACGCTACTGATGCCAGGATGCTATATAGGTCCAGGGGTGTGGGTTCCTTAACACAGGACCCCGGTCCCTGAAGGTCCAAGACAATACCCACGGAGATGGGGGAAGGTTGGGCCTCTTGCATTTTGCAATACCCTGCGGCGTGGAGCAGGTAAGAGGGAACCTGCGGTACTTGGTTCGACAGTAGGTATCCCCCTGGGGGTTCTGGGTTGGCTAACAGTATGCTGGTGCATCAGCCACTATCTCCACTATGTCTGTTGAGGCAGGATGGGATTCTAATGTTTACCCAGATAATATGTAGATATATGTATACTTGTGTAAGTTATATATTTGCTACTCACCCCAGGTCTGCCTGTTAACACTGATACTGCAACCCCACATGTTTTAAAGAGGAAATTGCTGGTAAAAAACTCCTGTTTCTTAGGAAGCCCAAGGGGACAGCTTCCTCGCTGTGTGTGCACTACAATAAGATTAGTGCTTACCTGGTGTCTGTTGGTGCTGCATAACGCTGGTCCATGTTGTTCCTCTGCTCTGCTTCCTCCATGTGGTTTCAGCGTGGGGCGCGCGATCGTGCGCGCGTGTGTGCACGCCGCCTTTTATAGCGTCGGCGTGCGTCGGGGGGGCGGGCCAGCAGCGTCAGGGTCTGTATAAAGGGAAAACTTCTCTCGGGCTGGTCTTTCCTCCTGAAGGCAGAGGAAGAAAGGATACAGAGCGTGCAGATGGGTCTTTTGGCCACACAGGGACACCTAGTGGCGGTTTTGTGGATCTTCAGGTCTAGGACTTAGGTCCACTATTGACCAGAAAAAAAAAAAAAAAAAAAAAGTTTTTTGCTTAAAGGGACTCAGCCTTAGATCCAGCAGTATCTGAGTCTACCTTGGACTCCGGCTAACGGGCATTGGTGTGTCAATACTCACAGGTTTCCTCAGTATTGCCACCTCCCAGGCGGGTAAAAAAAAAAAAAAAAAAAAGAAAAAGAAGTTCTTTTTCATTTTTCCTCATACCTGCCCTCATATTGGTTACTCCTAGCTGCAACAGTCAGGTGTTGGCTATAGGGGTGACCCAAGGTTGTACAATGGCTCCAAAGGGATCTGGACCAGCCAAGGCTGCTAAAGGTGCCAAAAAGCAAAAAGGGTCTCCATCGGGGTCAGAGGATTTGGGCCAGGCTTCTACGGCCCCACCCTCGCCAGTCAGGACACCGAGTGGCATAGTACAAGAGCCATTGGGGGTGCTGGGGGCAGAGGCGGCCCCCGATCCACCCATTCCCGTTTACGTGACGGAAGAAATGCTAGCAGCCACCATGTGTGGGCTAGAGAAAAGGTTAACTGCGTTGTTTTCCCGTCCTTGCCCAAGTAGCAAGCGGGCTAGATCCCCTTCACCCAGTGTGGGGTTTTCAGATGCGGAGGTCTCCTCTTCAGAGGAACGGGACCCACAAAGGGATCAGGCAGACCCAAGTCCCGACGGTTCAGACAGGGAAAATTCCACTATAGATGAATATTTTTCGGCCTCTCAAGCGGAGGGCCTGTGGATCCAGTCTTTGACAGATATGGTTCGCACTGCCTTTAAACTTCCAGTGCCAGAACTAGTAGCCCCGGAGGTATCCTCATTGGGTTCTTTAAAGGCTCCATTAACTTGTGCATCTTTTCCAATGCACCCCCTTCTGCGGAACGTGATTTACCAGGATTGGGCTCGACCTGATAGAATCTTTGTCCCTCCTAAAAGATTCTCTATTCTCTACCCTATGGAAGAGGAATATGTGAAGAAATGGGCTCTCCCTACAGTGGACGCAGCCATTTCCTGCGTGAATAAATCCCTGACTTGTCCGGTTGAAAATGTCCAGATGTTCAAGGATCCGGTCGACAAGAAATTCGAGACCCTACTGAAAGCAGCTTTCACCTCAGTAGGTGCCATGGTTCAGCCAGCAGTAGCAGCCATTGGTGTTTGTCAGGCCTTGAAGGATCAGGCAAAACATATATTAAAGGACATGCCGGCTCAGCATACTCATGAATTAGCAGAATTCCCTAGGGCTCTCTGCTTTGCAATAGATGCTATTAAGGACTCCATCCAACAGGCATCTCGTTCATCTCTACTGATGGTTCACATGCGTCGTCTTTTGTGGCTAAAGAACTGGTCAGCAGAGGCACCCTGCAAAAAGCTTTTAGCAGGGTTTCCCTTTCATGGGGGAAGACTATTCGGGGAAGACCTAGATAAATATATCCACACCATATCAAGTGGAAAAAGTACTTCCTTACCGGTCAAGAAAAGACCGCGTGGGCCCACGTTTAAACGACAGGCCATTGTAGGCTCGGCCCCTTCGACTTCTCGTCAGTATCGACGGCCTCCCGGGCGTTCAGTTAATAGTCGCCCACAGGGACAAGCCGCGGCAAACAAGAGGCCCTGGTCTCGCAAGCCGGCTAAACCAGTCATCAAGTCAGATTCATGAAGGGGCGCCCCCACTCTCTTGGGTGGGGGGGAGGCTTCAGTTTTTTCTCCGAAGTCTGGAAGGCCAGAATTCCCGACGCTTGGGTTCGGTCCATAGTAGCCTCAGGCTACAAACTAGAGTTTCGAGAAATCCCCCCTCCTCATTTTCAGGGGTCAAGTCTTCCAAGCGACCCGTTAAAGAGGGCCTCTCTCGTAAAGGCGTTGGATCGCCTCTTGCTCCAAGGAGTAATTGTAGAAGTACCAACCCAAGAAAAGGGTCTGGGATTCTACTCCAACCTTTTTGTTATACCAAAACCCAATGGCGACGTCAGGCCTATATTAGACCTCAAACGCCTAAATCGCTTTCTAAGGATTCAGACCTTTCGTATGGACTCCATACGTTCAGTGACAGCCAGCCTGCATCAGGGCGACTTCCTAGCACCTATAGACATAAAGGATGCATATCTGCATGTGCCGATTTACCCAGCACATCACAAGTTTATTCGTTTTACGATAAACCAAAGTCATTACCAGTTCGTAGCCCTCCCTTTCGGGTTGGCAACAGCTCCACGGGTAGTCACAAAGGTGTTAGCCCCGGTGCTAGCCGTCCTAAGGACAGAAGGCATCTTGTTCCTAGCATACCTGGACGATCTCCTGGTTATCGACAGTTCAGCTTCCAACCTCAATCATGCAGTAGTCCGCACAGTGCGGCATCTAGAAGAGTTCGGGTGGATTGTGAACCAAGAAAAATCAAGGTTACAACCCACAAGACAGTTGGAATATCTAGGCTTTCGGTTAGATACAGAATGCCAGAGGGTATTTTTACCTCAAAAGAAGATCAGGTCGTTGATTCAAATAGTCTTAGGCAAAAAGAAGCCGACTATTCGCCTATGCATGCGACTGCTGGGGAAGATGGTGGCCGCCTTCGAAGCAGCGCCCTATGCCCAGATCCATACCAGAATTCTGCAAGCAGCTATTCTCTCTGCTTGGAACAAGTCCATACAGGCATTAGACCGTCCATTAGTTCTTTCTCCAGGAGTCAGGCACAGCCTGTACTGGTGGCTGATCCCTCAAAAATTATCAAAAGGGAAAACCTTTTGCCCCATCTCGTGGAAAATAGTAACCACAGATGCCAGCCTAACAGGTTGGGGGGCAATCTTAGGAAAACGGACCCAGCAGGGACAGTGGTCAGAGGCAGAAAGTCTGCTTCCCATCAATGTCCTACAGATCAGAGCTGCTCGGTTGGCCCTGGTCGCCTGGACTCTTCCCCTGCAGGGTCTGCCAGTAAGGATACAGTCCGACAATGCCACGGCGGTGGCATACATAAACCACCAGGGGGGCACAAGGAGCCTGGCGGCTCAAAGGGAAGTAAACCTAATTTTTTCTTGGGCCGAAGCCCATGTACCCTGCATCTCAGCAGTGTTCATCCCAGGGATAGACAATTCTCAAGCAGATTTTTTGAGTCGTCAACAGTTACTCCCGGGAGAGTGGTCTCTTCACCCCCAGGTATTCCAAGAGATTTGCCAAAGATTCGGAGTTCCCGATGTGGACATCATGGCAACAAGATTCAACAAGAAATTGGACAAATTCGTATCCCGAGCCAGGGACCCCTCGGCCTACGGGACCGATGCGTTGGTTTGCCCCTGGCACCAGTTCTCTCCTGTATGCGTTCCCTCCACTACAGATGATTCCCCGCCTTCTACGAAGGATCAGGGTGGAGCGCAGGCCGGTGATCCTGGTGGCCCCAGCCTGGCCCAGAAGGGCTTGGTACGCACTCATCGTGAGGATGTCAGTAAGGGCAACGTGGCCACTCCCCCTGCGCCCAGATCTGCTGTCTCAGGGCCCGATCTACCACCCTGCTTCACAGCAGCTAAATTTGATGGCTTGGCGGCTGAATCTCTAATTCTTAAGGGCAGAGGCCTCTCTGCCCAAGTCATATCTACGTTAATTCAAGCTAGAAAGCCAGTCTCTAGAAATATCTATTACAGAGTCTGGAGAACCTATGTGGAGTGGTGCGAGTCTCAAGGAGGGCATCCTCGCAAGTTTTTTATTGACAGGATCTTGCGATTCCTCCAGGTTGGCGTTGACAAGGGGTTGGCTCTTAGTACTCTAAAGGGGCAGGTGTCTGCCTTATCGATATGGTTTCAAAGGCCTTTGGCCACACATTCGCTTGTGAAAACCTTTTTGCAGGGGGTCTTGCATGTAAATCCCCCTATTAGAGCTCCCCTCTGCCCCTGGAATCTAAATCTGGTCTTGTCAGCTTTACAAAAGCAGCCGTTTGAACCTCTGACAGAAATCCCTCTTGTGCTGCTAACCCGAAAGTTGGTTTTCTTGGTGGCTATGGCTTCGGCCAGAAGGGTCTCCGAGCTGGCAGCCTTGTCCTTGCAGGGAACCGTACCTGATTCTGCATAAGGACAGAGTGGTTCTGCGGCCTCAGCCTTCTTTCCTTCCTAAGGTCATATCCAGTTTTCACTTGAATCAGGACCTAGTCCTACCATCCTTCTTTCCTACTCCCCAGTCCAGAGAGGAAAGATTGCTTCATACTTTGGATGTGGTCCGAGCCATGAGGGTTTATCTCAAGGCTACAGAAAAGATTCGGAAAACAGATGTGCTTTTCGTTCTTCCGGATGGCCCCAAGAAGGGTCAGCCGGCTGCCAAGTCTTCCTTGGCTAGGTGGATTAAGCAGCTGATTTTTCAGGCCTATGGTCTGAAGCGCGTTCCACCGCCTTTATCAGTTAAGGCCCATTCTACGAGGGCCATGAGTGCCTCTTGGGCGGCACACCATCAGATCTCTATGGCACAGGTTTGCAAAGCGGCAACCTGGTCTTCCGTACATACGTTTACTAAATTTTATAAGTTGGTCGTCACAAAGGCTGCGGACGCAGCATTTGGGCAGGCGGTCCTACGGGCAGCAGTATAGAATCCTCTGGCCCGGTTCACGCCCCCTTTTTTTCTGTTGGTGGAGCTATTTTACCTCCTGATATATTTTCTGTTTGGCTATTTTTGACCTTACGGTCTCCCTCCCTTCATGGAGCATTGCTTTGGGACATCCCATATGTAATGACTATGCGCTCTGTGTCCCGTGATGTACGATCAAGAAAAAGGGATTTTTAATAACAGCTTACCTGTAAAATCCTTTTCTTGGAGTACATCACGGGACACAGAGCTCCCACCCCTCTTTTTGGGGAACATTGTGTAACCTCAGAGAAATTGCTTGCTACAAAACTAGAGCACTCTCAGTGGGAGGGGGTTATATAGGGAGGAACTTCCTGTGAAGTTGATTACACCAGTGTCCACACCTGAAGGTACCCATATAACCCATATGTAATGACTATGCGCTCTGTGTCCCGTGATGTACTCCAAGAAAAGGATTTTACAGGTAAGCTGTTATTAAAAATCCCTTTTCTTTTGCTAGAAAATTACACAGTACCCCCAAACATTATATATGTTTTTTTTTAGCAGACACCCTAGGGAATAAAATGTCGGTCATTCCAAAGTTTTATCTTGCACGGTATTTACGCAATTATTTTTCAAACGCATTTTTTTTTGTAAAAAAAATTGTTTTATGAATTAAAAAAATAACAAAACAGTAAAGATAGCCCAATTTTTTTGTATTATGTGAAAGATTATGTTACACCGAGTAAATAGATACCCAACATGTCACGCTTTAATTATGCACACACTCATGGAATGGCGCCAAACTTCATTACTTAAAAATCTCCATAGGCAACGCTTTATTTATTTTTTACAGGTTACCGTTTAGATTTACAGAGGAGATCGAGTGCTAGATTAGTTGCTGGCACTCTAACGCAGTGTTTTTCAACTCCAGTCCTCAAGGCACACCAACAGGTCATGTTTTCAGGCTTTCCATTATTTTGCACAGGTGATTTGATCAGTTTCACTGCCTTAGTAATCACCACAGCCATTTCATCTGAGGGAAATCCTGAAAACATGACCTGTTGGTGTGCCTTGAGGACTGGAGTTGAAAAACACTGCTCTAACGCATGCGGCGATACCTCACTTATGTGGTTTAAACGGCGGTTAAATATGTCGGCGGGAATTGCGTGTGCGTTCGCTTCTGCACGCGAGCTTTTGGGGACAGGGGCGTTTTAATTTTTTTTTTTTATCTTTTATTTATTTTTTTGACTTTATTTATTTTTACACTTTTTTTTTTTCCACTTTTATTCCTATTACAAGGAATGTAAACATCCCTTGTAATAGGAAATGTGTGTGACAGGTCCTCTTTATGGAGAGATGTGGGGTCAATAAGACCTCACATCTCTCCTCCAGGCGGGAAACCATGAGATCGGTGAATTTTTTTCACCAATCTCATGAATGGTGACTTACAGCCGCAATTACGGCTTTGTTTACTTACGGGGACCCGGGCGTGACGTCATCAGATCGCGCCCGGGTCCTCCGACGGTCATAGAGATGACTGTTGACCATCTGGTCACCAGTCATCTCTATGCTTCCTGCCGCCGCCGACGATTCGTTCTCCGGGCCCCCGAAGGCACAGGTGAGCCCGGAGAAGCACCGGATGGCGGCGGGGGGGGGGGGTGGGGTGGGGCGGCCTGTAAGAACGATCAAGCGGCGGTGCAAAATCGCCGGCTGAAGAAGAGGATATCTGGATGATGCCTCTGGCTGCAGGCATCATCCAGATATTCGCCTGCAATACCCAGGCTGTCAATTGACGGCCACTTAGGATGGTAAATCCCATCCCAGGCTGTCAATTGTATATGGCTGGGTATTGAAGTGGTTAAAAAAAAGGAGTTTGATGGGGCAGGTGCCTTTTATCCTGACAGGCTTGCAGTGGTTGTTTGTTTCCCCCAAAATCAGCGGTGGGCTACAGTTTTTTTTTGTTTTATATATAACTCGACATCACTGCGGCCATCTTGGATTCTGGAAAAAGGGCCAGATTTGGACAGTGTCTCTGGACAGTGTCATTACCACCACTAAATGCAAGGATTGTCGCCCAGAGAATGATCAAGGTCATCCAGAGCCCGTATCTGACGGCTTCACAATACCCGAGCCTCATTTGCACAATGTCTTCTTGTATACTCATGGTTCCTTGGGCCCATTGGCACTTGAGGTAGTTCCAGACAGGTTTCTTGGTGCAGTGGAAGAAACAACGACTATCTCAGATGATACTGCTGACGGGAGTAATGCACAGGAGTCTTCACTGGTGGACAGTTCCAGAAAACTTCTCCAAGCCTTGTCACCTGGGCCCCCCATCCTTGGATCACAATTATGTCTGATGCAAGTTTACAGGGCTGGGGAGCCCATTGCGGGGAAACCAGAATACAGGGTAGATGGTCATGTTCTACCCAGGGAGTGGTTTCCAACATCTTGGAGATGAGGGCAGCCTTCTTAGCACTAACTTCTTTGGCATCTCAAATCAGAGGCCAGAAAATACTTCTAAGCATAGAAACATAGTAGCTGTTGCTTATCTGCAGAAGCAAGGAGGCACTCTCAGCAGGTGGTTCCTCAAGGAGGTGGCGCTGATCATGCTCTGGGCAGAGAAGAACCCCCTGGACCCCAGAGCAATGTATCTGCCGGGCAGGTTGCACACGGAAGCAGACACGTTGTCCAGAAACTTCCTGGACAACAACGAGTGGGCTCTCTACCCCCTCATTTTCCATCAGATTGCCAGCATATGGGATCCTCCTCAGGTAGACCTGTTCATCTCCCCGAAGAATGCCAAGCTGGACAGGTTCTTCTCTCGGGTGCCGCATCCACGAGCCGAGGCAGTGGATGCCCTGTTGTGCCCCTGGAGGTTCACTACGGCATATGCCTTTCCTCCCAGGCCATTAATATTTAAATTCCTCTTGAGGCTCCCAGGGAGTCAGTCCACGTGGTGGCAGTACTTCCGTATTGGCCAAAGAGACCCTGGTTCCCTCTAGCCATGCGCCTCAGTGTAAGCTCTCCAATCAGGATCCCTCCTTTCCCTCAACTTCTGTCGCAGGGCAGTCTAGTTCATCATAACACTCAGAAGTTGAATCTTCAAATCTGGAGGTTGAGAGGAGAAGGTTTGAGTCCCTAGGGTGTTCCCCAGGAGTCATAACAACCCTTCTAAAAGGCAGAAAGCCTGCAACCAATGCCATATATTAAAAAAAATCTGGGACAAGTTCTTGTCATTTGCTACCAGAAATGGATTTGATCCAATCCTTCCCTCTACGTCCAATATTATAGGTTTCCTTCAGACAGGACTCGATCTGGGGCTTGGTCTGAGCTCCCTCAAAGTGCAGGTAGCAGCAATCTCTGCCGCAACAAATAAGAGATGGGCGGCGAATCCTTTGGTAGTCACTTTCCTCAGAGGAGTATTGAAGATTCGTCCATCTGTCAGACGATCATTTCCTAAGTGGGATCTGTCCCTGGTCCTTGATCCTTGGTCCTATCTGACCATCCCATTGCTCCAGTGGAACAAGTAGCAATGTGGAACCTGAAGCTAAAGACAGCTTTCCTGCTAGCCAATGCCATATATTAAAAAAAATCTGGGACAAGTTCTTGTCATTTGCTACCAGAAATGGATTTGATCCAATCCTTCCCTCTACGTCCAATATTATAGGTTTCCTTCAGACAGGACTCGATCTGGGGCTTGGTCTGAGCTCCCTCAAAGTGCAGGTAGCAGCAATCTCTGCCGCAACAAATAAGAGATGGGCGGCGAATCCTTTGGTAGTCACTTTCCTCAGAGGAGTATTGAAGATTCGTCCATCTGTCAGACGATCATTTCCTAAGTGGGATCTGTCCCTGGTCCTTGATCCTTGGTCCTATCTGACCATCCCATTGCTCCAGTGGAACAAAGTAGCAATGTGGAACCTGAAGCTAAAGACAGCTTTCCTGCTAGCCATTACATCTGGCAGAAGGATCTCGGAACTTAACTCCGCTGACGGCCACATCTCCTCCTTCCCCCCCGACAGGGTGAAACTTCACACCCTTCGAGAGACTTTTCATTGTACCGTTCAGTAAAGACAGGGGCAAAGAAGCTTCCATCTGAACTCTGGCATCTTGGGTTGTAAAGTTTATTCAGAAGGCCTACATGGAGAATATCCTCCATCCTGAGTGAATGCTCATTCTACAAGGGCAGTCTCAGCTTCCAGGGCAGAAAGGGCTAATGTGTTGTTGAAGACGGTGTTGCAGGGCTTCCACCTGGTCTTCTCACCATACGTTCCTCAGGCACTACCATATTGGTCCAGGAGCTCTCACGACTGTTGAGTTCAGAAGAAGGGCAGTTCAAACTGCTATGTACTCTTCTAATTAAACATTTATTGTAAATCATTATCCCACTCATGTCAGCTAGTTATTTATCACAGGTATGCTGCCATGGAGGCACCAGGAAAACTGAAAATTGTATCATACTTACCATTCATTTTCCTTTCCTGGTGCCTATTCATGGCAGTATACGCTCCCATCCTTGGTATTCTATATTACGGAGAATGTTGGGGGAGGGACTATGCCTTTAATTTATGCTCTTCACTAGTCCTGAAGGAGGAACTCTATCACAGGTATGCTGCCATGGTTAGGCACCAGGAAAGGAAAACATTACTGGCAAGTATGATACAGTTTTCTGTTTTTCATTTTGGATAGAGCAAGGAAGCGTTATAACCCCCCTTTTTTTCGCCATTTGTTTCCGATTGCAGAGATTTTTCTTCACTTCCTGTCTCATAGCCCAACAGGAAGTGAGAGGAAATCCCTGTAAATCAAGGGAATTTCTTGGGGACCCCCAGTACCCATTGGAAGATTTCCCCCCTATTACTTTTTTGGGCACAACCCAAAATTTAGGCAATTTCTTTTACTTTCAATGATAATGGTAAACAGGACCAATAGAGAGGGTGAACTGGCCAAAAAAAAAAAAAACCGACAGGTGTTCTAATCCCTCTCCACTCCATCCAATTTTTTTTTTTTACTTTATGCCCTTCCCACTATTAAAAGTTGGTCCACCACGCCCTGCACAGTGTGCAGCACTATTGCCTCAATTGAGGTGCTCCAGGTCTGTTACAACACTAGTAACGCCTCTAGGGGTATGCTAGGAGTTTCTCCTGCACCACACTGGCAGGAATAACTGCAGCATCGCTTTTGCCAGAACAAGCAGGGACCCAAATAGCTGTGGAAGGGAGGATTCTGCTCACAGTCTGCTGAGGGTGGAAGAGATTAGGCGCCAAGATCACACCTTAGTCTCAGCACAAAAAAGCCAGAGTTGAGCAATTGCGCTAGGGATGGGTTTGGAGGATGCCCAAACTCATCTCTAGACCTGGGAGACTGTCATATAATGCCCATGTTTACCTTCGGATTTGTTAGACAACTGCAAGCAACAGCTCACACCAATTCTCACCTGTATTTTACACAGCACTGAGCGGGTAATTCCAGGTTCTCCACCAACTCTAGAGGCCTTTCCTGAGTCATAGAGAAAAGTGTACATTAAAATGGTGTGCAGGAGAGTACCATTCTAATTTTAGTTACTGTATGTGCATATGAATTACCGACGACCTGGAATAAGGCCAATAAAAATACAGTAAACTAAGCTCAAATATAAGATAGGGAACTTACCCTTCCTCAGATGTATTCTTCGCAGTGCGTTTATTAGAGAAGATTTACCAACGTTGGGAATTCCAGTTACCATGATGCAGATTTCTGGATTCTGCAATAGTCAATAATTGATCCTACAGTAAAATTCTGCTTAAATCATAAAGATAATGCCGAAATAAGATCTTCAAAAGTGAAACGCTACACATCTGCAATGCATTTTCATTTCACTGCAATATTTCAACACATGCCAACAACTTTTACTTCTCGGCCACTGACCTCTGCTCTGTTAAATCGGGGATGACATTCAATGCGCTCTGTAATTGCTGGAACAATCTACATAATAATAAAAAAAATAAAAAAAAATTAGAAGAAACTTTTTTTACTTCATAAGAAAAGTGCTCACAAAAATCTAACGATTAAGTTATTAAAATCAATACAATACCTGCAAAGCCATAATACCCATACATAGAAGACATCAAATAACAAAATACTGTTATTCCTAAGGAAAGTCAAAAATTCCAATATAAGCAAGGCTACACATTCATGAAATACAACATTTTTAAAACTCCCAGGAGTTGTCAACCCTGTCAAGTTTTGATTGCTGTCTATTTCCATGCTGGGAGATTCACCCTCTCCATTTGTCCCAATAATAATTGTCACTAGGACAGAAAGTGAAATCCTACATTCCAAGAGATCCCCAAAAAATTGAAGGGTAATGCCTTCAATGGCAGAAACTTTGGAGAGATTGCCTTTTCCTTTCTGTTGAGTCTATGGAACAAGAAGTGAAGGGAAATCTCATTGATAAGACAAACATGGCAACCTTACAGGAGTTTTAACACTTCCCTACTTTTTACAAAAAGAAAAAAAAAAAAGTTTAGGCTTTAGTTATACTTGCACAAGAAACTATATACGTGTGTATGTTACAAGTGGTTTTGGAAACAAATTTATATAGTGTGGAACTATATTGCAAACCTATACATGGAAGTAGCCATATTTGCTGAATAAATATGCAGGTTCTTCACACAACGGGCTACATTTTTTATTTTACTTTTATCAAACCAACATTTATCCATTGTAACAAATAAATCTGCACTGCTCAATCATGATCTGTAGAGTCACTGGAAGGACTGGTGACCAGGATTCAGTGTCTCCACACTTGCATGGAGTATACAAGATAAACTAGCAAATATGTCATCCGAATAGGGTAACCTTTAACAAATGGTGGAAAAAGGAAAATAAATGCGCCCTTCAACCTTCTCACACCCCACTGCGGCAATAAATGTGAAAACACCTAAAAAGCAGCTACTTTAAATAATAAGTAATTCTGAATGAACAAAATGGTTCAAAAACTTGAACAATCCTAAATAAATGTGTAAATAAATCTGTGACAAACACACACACACACACACACACACGCTGAATAATAATAATAGATATATATGAGGAGTGAAACTTAAATATAACCTAATGTTCAAAAAACGTTCATCCAGTGATAAAAAGATCAATAAAAACAAGCCAAGTCCATAAGTGATTAAACTTAAAGGGCCAGATTCACAGAGCGATTACGCCGCGTAACAGGAGATGCGCGGCGTAAGTCTAAATTTGCGCATGCGTTTCGATACTCCGCATCCCCAAAACGAGATACGCAAGAAATCTACTTTTTTTTGTCCAGCGTAATTTCGTTAGACAGGCGCATCCGTCCGCGCAAAACTACGCTAGACACACCATTGATTTGCTATTCAAACATGCTAATGAGGGAGTTACGGGGATCCACAAAAGAACATTGTTGCAGCGCAGGCTACGCGGTGTGCGCAACAGCTGCACGGCCTGTCTAAAATTAGACCATAGAAAAGGTGGTCTAAAATTAGACAATTCGTCTACATGTCAGAGAAAGCAACACCGTTAGTGAGGAGCAGAGCAGTCACACTTGTTGCACAACAATCTGTATGCCAACATGCCAGGGACATCCTCGCTCATAGCTATACTACTGACTTTAGACGAACAAAGGAGGAGGGCACGGGAGAGGATATACCGTACCCGCATAGATCTCTTTGGCATGAGTGATTCTGAGGTGTATCGCATCTTCAGATTCACCCCTCATGCCATCCTGGAATTAACCACAACCTTGCAGGAGGACATCACCAGCCCAACACACCGCTCACATGCAGTGCACCACTGGTCAAGGTCATGGCAACACTCCATTTCCTTGCCACTGGCTCTTTTCAAAGAACAAGTAGTGGAGTGGTGGCTGGGATGTCACAATCCTCCGTGAGCAGATGTGTGCACCAGGTTGTCCCTGCAATCCTCAGACGCATGGCCAACCAAATCATCAAACCCACCACTGAGGACCTGCGGGTGAAGGCAATGAAAGATTTCTACAGAATTGCCAGATTCCCACGCACAGTGGGGGCCATTGATTGCACACATGTGGCACTCCAGCCCCCCCATGAGACAGAGCACATATACCGCAATCGAAAGCATTGGCATTCCATCAATGTACAGGTGATAGTCGATGCCCAAGGCCTCATATGGCACGTCCATGCCAAACCCCCCCGGATCCAGCCATGACAGATACATATACAATCAGAGCCCCATCCCAATGGAATTCGAACAGAACGTGTATGGGGACACATGGCTGGTTGGCGAGTGACATGGGTGGCAGGCATGACTGTGGGGGCCCCCCCCCCCCCCCCCCCATGATGCACACATCACAAGGGGCACATGCACTACTAACATCCTCCTGTCTTTTCCCCTACAGGTGACTCTGCATATGCACTGGGACCCCATCTCATGACTCCTATCCGGAACCCCCAAACACCAGGAGAGGAAAGATACAATGAAGCCCACGACCAAACACGTGCAGTGGTGGAGCGCACCTTTGGCCTCCTGAAGTCACGTTTCCGATGCCTGGATAAGTCTGGGGGGACCCTGTTGTATTCCCCAAACTTTGTGTGCCAGATCATCGGTGCATGTTGCATTCTGCACAACTTTGCAGTGAGAAAGGGCCTGCAGATTGACATACGTGATGACCTGACCCCTGAACCAGACAATCCCCCCCCCTAACCGAGGTTACCCCGTCTTCCGAGGGAAGAGCAGCCAGGAGACAGCTCACATTAGGCATCTTTGCACGTTAAGCACACACATTAATCATGGCACAATGAGAATGCATGCATGCACACCACTATGGTCCCTAGCACAGACACATCACATCCTCATCTAATTGGATTAGCACAAGCCCACCATGCTGGGCTTGTGAGCAGCAACGCCACGCCACGGCTCCAATTATGTCACTGTACATTCCATACACCATTCACACAGACCTGGGAATCACTTCTCCCTGGTCCTGGGGAACCCTTCTCCACCAAAATTGAGGGTGACACACCTTTGCCGGCAGGAATATCACCCCCACATTCCCAAAACATTGACATCACAAAAAAAATAAAATAAAAAGGTGAAAAACACATTAATGCCGTTGGCGTGAGCCACGCCTGGGGCGCCCACAGCCCCGGCTCCTCAGGGGAGACTCATGGGGAGGGGGGGGGGGGTAATCCGGGGAAGAAGGAGCAGCCCCTGGTCTCTGCCCACCTGACAGCCTGCCCTCC
This sequence comes from Rana kukunoris, assembly GCA_029574335.1. Lineage (NCBI taxonomy): Eukaryota > Metazoa > Chordata > Amphibia > Anura > Ranidae > Rana > Rana kukunoris. The sequence continues at coordinate 155,769,401 of CM056056.1, forward strand.
AAGGCCACGGCAATTCTGTTGAGGCCAGCACCTAGTGTTGCCATGTTGGCCTGGATAGCCTGGGTGAGGGCCCTCACATCCTGCCCAACGTCTGCTGTTGTAGTCTGCAGTGCGTTTAGGCAGTTTGTAAGAACCCGGGAGTGGCAGTCCAGGTCCCCAAGCGTATCCTTTATGAAGGACAGGCTCTCCTCCATCCGCCCCAAAGTCTGGCTGGCCTGTCCCAGATGGCGGGTCTGAAGAGCCTGGTATCATCTCAGGTTGGCGGGCAGAAGCTCAGCCACCCCCTGGTCTTCTGGGATGACTTCCTGCCTCCAGCTGAGGCTTGTGGCCGGGGAGAAGGGGAGGCCCTTGGGAAAGGAGCCCTGTTGGTGGAGGAGTGGGAGGGGCTAGCCCTTATGGAGGGCTGGCTGCTGCCAGCCAGCGAGGAAGACAGCAAGCCACTGGCTGACATGACATCCTCCTCAAACTCCTCAACCTCCTCCTCTTCAACCTCCTCTGAGGACTCCGGCCTTGTCGGGGGGTCCTCAGCAGGCTGGTGTCCTGGGGATGGTGCGGTCAGACCAGATGGCCCAGCACCCTCCTGCTCATCTGTGGATGACACAAAACATTCACAGGTTGAAGAATCCACACACTTGCCACATATTCCCTTTCACCCCCTCCCCCACACATGCTACACACCTGATAGGGAAAAAAAAAACCTTACCTGGCATCACGCCTTCATGACTGGAGTCATAGCCGGGCAGGCCCTCCACCTGTTGTCTATGAAAGGTGTTGGCCACCGCACGCTTAACAGGGCATGGTGGGCCCCCTCCTGTGGCCCTGACATGGGCTACCATTTTGGCCAGCTTCTTTCTGACCAGACGCCGGAGGTCATTGATCTTTTCAATCCCCGACCGCGTCCGGGTCCCCCCCCGTCCCCCCCCCCCCCCGATGCATTTACCTCGTCAGTAATGTTCTGCAAGATCTCACGCCTCCTGGCCGGGGTGGTGTTGGCACTCTCCGGGCCGTGGAGGAAACGCCCATATTGGGAATTGGCCCGGGCAAGAATTTGTTTCTCCCCCAAGTTTAAATTTAACTTCCTCTTTCTCTCAGTCACTCATACAACAACTCTCTCCCAAACAATCAGCAAAAATCACTCACAAAAACAAGCAGGAAAAATCAAGCAAGAAAACAAACAAAAAACTATCAACCAAAAAGTCTCACAAGCAGTCACCAAAAATCACTTTCAAATATCTTCTAACAAACACTAGATCACACAGTCCACAAATATCACAAAGACAAACTACAACGCAACTAACAACAAAACAAAAGCACCTTGCTGTATAGGGAGGGATACAAAGGGATGTACTTTTGCAGAGGAAGTACGTTTGTGTCTGTCTATTTAAGCTGTCTGCGTAAAACCGATGAGAATAGGGTGATTAGCGGGGCTACATTGCTCTAGTCTAACGTAAAGGCGGTGCGCTACGCCGGTCCAATAATGTGTAGAACTATATGATATTAAACAAAACTACACTGATTTAGCAACGGTCAAAAATTGCGGCTGCAGCCCACCACATCTTCACCTCTTCCCCCTTCTCTGTCTCTCCCCTCTTTTTGCATCTTATTAAATTTGCTTGAGCACACAGGTGACAAGAGGAGATTTCTCATCTCAATTTTTCTTTCATACTTATTAAAGGTAACACATTAGGGATATTTTGTCCCCACTTGAGATAGATATCTCCTCTTCCTCACCCGTAGACATCCGGACAGTCTTTTAATTTTCTTTGCAAGTCTTGTATATGTATGTATGTGCTAGCATCAAGATTATTTCTTGACTGCACAATATTGACATCTCAGCCTCCCTTGTACATATATTTCTCATCCTTATGTTACCCAATTACCAATAAAAGTTTTTTACTATATATCTTGGATTCACCAACCAGTCAGTGGGTTCACTTAGCCTCTCTTGTTTTCAGCCTCTTTAAGTCTGAAATACCTTCTATATATATGCAGTTGAGACTGAATCACTGAGAGAGTACATAGGACCATCATCAATAGCCTCACTTATCCTACTTTAATTCCTTGCTGGGCATGATCTGCATCCCTGTGCCTTTAGGGGGGGGGGTGGGCTCCCTCCACTAGTATGCAGTCCAAGATTTACAGCTTCCAATCAAACATGCTCATGCCCTAACAGGCTCAGTGTTCATGAATATGGGTACATTTATAATTTTTTTTTGCAAAAGTGTTGGTACACCTTTTAAGGAAAATAAATTAAAAAGAACACTGAAGGCGGCGGCCTTACCTTCCTGACGTTTTCCTCCCGTATGCAGTCTGTGTATATAACCTTTCCAACTTCCTGCTTTCTTAGCTGTGTGATGATCCTCTGAAAGGGACAAGACAAGACCAGAACATTTATAAGCGAAGCATGACAAAGTCTGAGCTTCTCAGATCTCCCTTGCACTAAAAAAAAATTGTATTTAGCCACAATAATTTGGACTAGGTACTCTTCATCGCTTCCAAGACTTTGCATATCACACAAGCTAACCAGACATATATCTAGGGCAACACTGTATAGAGTAGGGTTGCCACCTCATCCCTTTAAACCCGAAGACATATTAATTACACAGGTTCTCTGGCTGATTAAGGTGGCAATTAAACTCACTTGGTGCCTTTTCTGCATTAAATTAGCCTCAAAACCTGTTTAATTCATACGTGTTTAGGTTTAAAGGGATGAGGTGGAAACCCTAGTATAGAGAGAAGTTTTGGACAATGGAGTTAACTCACCAAGGCCAAAACTTCTTTTAGTTTTGGACACAGTTGGGAAAGGTTAGAATTTTGTCAAGCTTTTACTGTTCCGTGTCACTTTTCCTGGTAACCATTATCATTGAGAATTAAAGTGACAGGAAATTAAACATTTCACAGCTGTGACTAGAGAAAAAAAAGTGAGGGTGACTCCTCCGATGGCGACACTTTTCTGGCGACAACCGTAAAATCTTCCCAGTGGGACACAGACAGCAAACCAACTCTCAGTGTTTAACCCTGCCCTATTGATCCACAACTTTAAAAATACCAAAAGTGGCACTGATGATTGACAAATGAAGGCAGCAAGGTATTTTTCAAAATAATGTTTTGTTCTGATTTTTTAACAGGTGAAAAATATCAAAACAGCAAAAGAATTACATGACCGCTGATCAATCAGCTCTCAGCCTACTCGTTGTAAATGGAAGTATACCCAAGCCCCAGCACTGTCGCATAAAAGAGGAAGGGAAACGAGTTACATGCTCCACCATAAAGTACTTTTCTTTGCTCCTGACCTCTAAATAAAATGGCGAGGGACCAAAGAAAATGGAGTACGTGCTGCTGAGAAGCAGAGCATTAAAGAGAACCTGTTGCCACATGGGCAAAGCACTACTTTGCCAACAGGACTTTAGTAGGTGAAAAACTTGAACAGTTTGTAAGCCATTTTTCTTTTTTGTGCTGAATCTCTAACTAGCAGGTGCTGCATGCAGGCAGCCGATATAAGTCTATTAGGATACAGTGGCTTCATGTATACAAACACTCATCCTAATGTGACAAGAGTGGAGGTGCAGCTCATCCATATGCCTGCCACATTAGAACAATGTGAGGTCCATATAGTGAACTTGGTGTTGAGTTATTCACTTTAAGGTCAACACTGAGGACAAGGGGGCACTCTTTACGTCTGGAGGAAAAGAGATTTCACCTCCAAATACGGAAAGGTTTCTTCACAGTAAGAGCTGTGAAAATGTGGAACAGACTCCCTCCAGAGGTGGTTCTGGCCAGCTCAGTAGATTCTTTCCTAAATGCACATAATATAACTGAGTACTAAGTTTTGTAGGTAAAGTTGATCCGGGGTAAATCCGATTGCCTTTCGGGGGATCAGGAAGGAATTTTTTCCCCTCCGGTAGCGAATTGGATCATCGCTCTGCTGGGGTTTTTTGCCTTCCTCTGGATCAACTGTGGGTATGGAGTTGGGTGTATGGGAGGATGTACTGTGTTTTACTTTGTTTTATTTTTATTTTTTTTATGGTTGAACTGGATGGACTTCTGTCTTTTTTCAACCTGACTAACTATGTAACTATGTAACAAGCAGCTATGTCCATAGAGCCACTGCATCCTGAATGACTTTAGTGGGCTGCCTGCACACAACACTTGGAAGAGATGCTGCAAAAAAGGCTCATTCACACCATATGAGCATCATCGACCGTGTGAACCAAATTCCTTATAACAAAATGCTGTCTGCCTTATGTGTTAATCTACAATATCACGTTTGCAGCCAATTAATCATGCTTCTAAAGTAATCTTGTCAATATAAACTGTTTGATTTTCTTAAAATAATTTCCATAATGTCAATTAAGGGAGGGGCACCTTAAACTCACTAAAGTATATTCCATTAAGGCATTTTTAACCACTGAGCGTTGTCACTCTAGAACAGGAAGTGTAGTACTTGCAGGCTCTCCATGAAAAAAAAAAAAAAAAAGAAAGAAAAGAAAACTGGTAAGCTGCAATATATTACATAGTTCTTGGTTTTAGATGTACTTTACATATGTACGAAACCAACGTGCCAAGCTGCTGTTAAAAGTGCTCCGATATAACACTAACAATGTTTACAATGGATAATGTTTTGCTTGAGAAAGTGTCCCATTATTATTATTACTTACATCTTTTATTTTTTTTTAAACAATAGATTTTTATTGAAAGTATTTACATTTTGATGAGTCAGGTCGGCTAGGTCCAGTTTGTTGAGTATAAGCAGGTGGGGCTTAATACCAAGGTGCTCTTTAAAGAAAGGATTTCGACCAGATAAAGGAATGTTTTCTAGTTAAGGAAGGGTCGCTGAGCTTATAAAAAGGGAAACAAAAAACACTTAACATAAAAACACACAATGCCAATCCAATTAAAAAAATGATATTTACTAAGTGTATACATGTGCACACACTAGCTTTTAAAAGTTTGAAATCAATTACCAATGCATGCATTTTCAAAAAAAAAAAAAAATTAATATTAAAAAGTGCCATTAACTTGATATAGAAATACTGTATAGCCAATACTAATATAGTCCAAACACCAATGAAAACACCAAAACTAAATAGGCACCACATCCCAAACAAATATATTAGAACATTGGTGGGAGAGAGGAAAAAGGGATTTTCTCGGTGTAATTATTATTTATGTAACAATGAGAAATCAACATTCTTGTTTTTTTCTGGTAATGAATCACATCACATTGTCCTCTGCCCTTACATAGTCTATTTGTTTTTATTCCTCATCTAGCATCCTTTGTTGTGCGTTCGTCATGCTCCTCCCCCTATTGGGGGTTTCACATCTTGATCCCATGCCTGATGCCTCCGATGGTGGTTGGACAGTTGGTCCAGCGGGTAGCTTGGTTGTAATAGCATGATTGGCCATCACATTCCCCTGAAGAAGCGCATTTCCCGAAACATGTAGGGATTCTGTGATTTTTCCATCCAGGATGCTCATTATGAAAAAATAAATAAATTCCTTTACAACCCCTTTAATAAAATTATTTTGTATTTTTATACATTAAAATCGACCAAGGACAATTTCTCTCTCATTGTTACATAAATATTAATTGCACCAAGAAAATCCCTTTTTCCTCTTTCCCCCCTAAAAACTGTATAGCCAAGACATGACTGATGCTCCAGAATCCCTTTAGTGCTTTCAATGACTTTACTGTAAAGGTCCAATAGGGCAGCCATTTATTCAAATGTGCTAATGGAGTACATTTTTATTGAACAACCTTTTGTGACTGTGTTAGCACAGCTAAAGTTAAAACACATTTGGGGGGATGTTTTACTTGCCAAAGGAATTGTTTTTCTACTCACCCAGCTTTGAAATAGTCACATCCCTACAGAAATTACAGCTCAGCTAGGTTGGTGTTCTGGCTTTTCATTACTGCAATTAAAGTGGTTGTAAAGGTTTGTTTTTTATTTTCTAAATTGGTTTCTTTAAGCTAGTGCATTTTTGGTTCACTTACCTTTTCCTTCAATTTCCCTTCTAAATGTTGTCTTTCTTTGTCTGAATTTCTCACTTCCTGTTCCTCCTCAGTAAGGTGTTCAGTAAGCCGTTCTAAATCACTTTCCACTGCTCGGATGATGGGGGCAAGCTTACTGAGGAGAAACAGGAAGTGAGAAATTCAAACAAAGAAAAAAAAACATTTTGAAGGGAAATTGAAGGAAAAGGTAAGTGAACCAACAATGCACTAGCTTAAAAGGAACCTATTAAGAAAATAAAAGACGAACCTTTACAACCCCTTTAAGGCACAATTCCATTTTAGGTATAAAAATAAATAAACAGATCCCTCACAGCTCCTAAAAAAAGTATCGGACGCTTCTATACGTACCTGAGCTCTAGAGCTGTACATTTTAGCACTCTTTTCCAGGTTGGATGATGGGCAGCATTCAGGCCACTTCCTTTAAAACCAGGGCATGAAAGCTCTGCCCTCCACCATGGCCATGAATGTTGCCACATCAATATGTTGGGCTGATTTCTGGAACATTTAGGATCTGCCCACGAGAAGTACATGAAGTGGGGACATGTGACGTGTTTTTTTCTTTAAACAGTGTCAGGGATATTTAAAAAAAAAAAAGAAGAAGGGGGGGGGGTGCGCCTAGCTGAACCTGAAGTTGGTCTTCTATAAAATAGTATATGGCAGGTTCTATAATTCACATTGAAAAAAGGGTCACAGTTATACATGTGTAGAGCAATTACACCGGCTTCTATTATTTTTAAATGGAAAAAATACAAAAGTCAATACATGCACAAATTTTTAAAGTAGGAAGCGTCTGGATTTAATGTCTATATAGAAATTAGCAGCACTGGGAAAAAGGATATTCTTGCATCATGTACTTCCACAATACAGTCCACTTTTGTTAATTTAGCCCTCATCTGCTTCATTCCTGTAAAAAAAATGAAAAAAAAAATTGCTGAATGTTTTATTCAATATGTTACTGTACAGTCCAGGTTTAATCTATTGTAATCCACAGAAAGTTCACAAATATTAATTCTCCTTATGACCACAAACAAAACCTGGACTTGCCTTTTAAAGATTTAACCTCTATATTATAGAAGGACCGGTATGAATTCTTTTCTGCACAGAATTGAACTGGATTGTGGTAAAAAGCATTAAACGTACTGGAAAATACATATCCTTATTTAAGGTGAAGAAAAGAAGATGGGAAAATGCACCGGAAAACATCAAAAACACACATGCAGAAACACATTCAGACTGCGTTTCTATGGTGTGAACAGGCCTAAGAACAGGATCTAAAAAACGTGCCGTGAAAGGTACGGAAACAACTAGCAAAAGTTTAAAGTATTATTCCATTTGTAAAGATGCATTTACGCTTAAAGGGTCACTAAAGGATTTTTTTTTTAGCTAAATAGCTTCCTTTACCCTAATGCAGTCCTGGTTTCATGTCCTCATTGTTACTTTTTGCTGTAATCTTTCTCTGTTCTGCACACTTCCTGCTTGTCCGTTTCCTTATGAAAAAAGTCCTGGGAGCTTCTCTCTGTGGTCTCTAATCAAGGAAGTGTGATTACTGTGTGTCTAAAACCCCTCAGAACCAATCAGTTTCATTTTAAAAAACAAACACTGCCCTGTATTGGCTCTGTGTCTCTGTACTTCACAGAAGCATGAAACTAGATGAAAAACGAAACTGAAACTGCAGGCACATTATATTTGTATCTATTTTTGAAAGGAATCAGTTAACTATTATGTCTCTATACCCTGTAAACAGTAATTTCAGCAAAAAAAAAATGTTTTCCTTTACAACTCCTTTAGCCCCTTATGGACCGCCGCATGTACATTTACGTCGGCAGAAAGGCACAGGCAGGCACATCAACGTATATATACGTTGCTGCCTTGACGTGGGTCCGATCGGCACCCCCCCCCCCCCCCGGTACATGCGGCGGTCCCCGTGGCTGTACGAGCGATCCGGGACGAGGGGGCGGCTATTTGTTTTTGTCCGCCCCCTCGGATGGCTCCCAGCCAATGCGCACGCTCCCCTGCTCTGCACTTCCTCCTCCTGTGTAAACACAGGAAGGGGGAAGTGATGTGATCTCTGCGTTTTTTTTCAACCACCGCTGAGGAGAGATCACATCGCACAGTAAGTCTGCACAATACTACACTTACACACATTTATATTTTAATTATTTTAGGCAATAAAAAGCTAGTTACTAGGGGAGAAAAACAATGTAAGCGCATTTTTGCATGTTTTTTCAGACAATCCCAATTTGGTCAATAATACGTGAAGCTTGTAGCTCAGAGGAACCTCATGCACTTTTTTTTAGCTGCCAGCTTTCAGTTTTAGGCGACATTACACTCAGGTGTGAACAGGCACAGTTGAAAACTATTCGATTTTGAACACTCTGTGCGTGATCTTCAGAAAAAAACAATTCTGTCTGTGTATGTATATATATATATATATATATATATATATATATATACACATATATATACACATACACACACACACACACACACTAGGGTGACCAGACATCCCCAGTTTCAGGGGACAGTCCCCTGATTGAGGACACTGTCCCTGGACTAAGTCTGTCCCTGGTTTTGTCCCCAGATTGGATTTAATAGGGGGCAGGGGCAATTTCAAAGACAGTGCAGAATTAAAATAAAAAAAATTGAATTACACACACCCGCTCCGCTGTGCCTACTAGCATAGGGGGATGTATTTTTCCCATTATCTGTGCCCCTTTCTGATGATCATGTGCTGGTCGGAGCAGAGGGAATATTTCTTCAGTTTTGGGCACATGCCCATTCAGTTCCGCTCCCATGTTCTTTTGCCTTGGCTCACCTGCCTGCTTATCTACTTGCCTTCCCTGGGCAAGGGTTGCCACCTCATTCCTTTAAACCCGAACACATATGAATTACACAGGTTCTGAGAATACTTTAATGCAGATAAAGGTACCAAGTGAGTGTAATTACCACCTTAATCAGCCACAGAACCTGTGTAATTAATGTGTGTTCGGTTTTAAAGGGATGAGGTGGCAACCCCATCCCTGGCAGAGTGATCTTCCTCCGCTCCCCACCCAGTAGTAGCCGGGGCCCGAAGAGTAAGACTTAAAGGCGTTGTAAAGGAAAAAAAATTATATTAGACATAATAGTTAATAGTACAGAGCCAGAGAGCCAATAGAGGGCAGTGATGGTTTGTCTAAAACCCCTCAGCACCAATCTAGTTTCAGTTTACACACAGTAATCACACCTCCTTGATTAGTGACCACAGTGAGAAATCTCCCAGTACTGTGGTTATAAGGAAACAGACAACCAGGAAGTGTCCAGAACAGAGCAGAATTACAGCAACATCAAAGCAAAAACGAACAATGAGGACATGAAAACAAGACTGCAGTAAGGTAAAGGAAGCTATTTAGCTAAAAAAAAAAATCCTTTCGTGACCCTTTAAGAGGCTGTGAGGTGGGCGGCGATGGGCAGAGAGTCGCTGATAGGTGCCATTACTAGTAAAGAAAAAATATGTCCCCGGATTTAATTTTAAAAATCTGGTCACCTTAACATACACAGTATAATATAATATATATATTATATATACAGAGCTTTTTTTCAGGGGGAACTTGGGGGAACTCAGTTCCACCACCTTTGGCTCAGACCCTTTGGTGCCGCTCACCACAATCACTTGTAAACACAGAAGTCTGATTTCTGTGTTCACAAGTGACAGCTCTACACTGTGTGTAACCCCCCCCTGAACTCTACACTCTGTATGTAAAGCAGTCCTGGTATTTAATGCACCTTTAAGACCCTTCTAGTGTTTGTGAAATCTGAACGGGTCGTGGTTGAGTTCCTGCACCTATTTTCTGAGAAAAAAAGCTCTGTATATATATATATATATACACACACACACACACACTATATAGTTCTAACAACCTGCATATGCTCTGTAGATCTCTGCCATGCAATCTCGCACTGCGTGTACGCGTCCAATCGAATCACAAACAAAAACAACGTGCGGTTCTCTCTCCTCACCTTTGGCCATATGTCCAGGGAACCAGTGGGCCACGTCCCGTCCACCAAAGTCATAGGGAAAGCGGAGGACATTGGTAAGCCTCATCGTGGAAATAAAGAGATTCCTCTTCTAAGGGGAGACAGACAAAATGTAACCCCGGAGTCCCCAGAGCTCAACAACAATGTCGCAAAAACTTATTTCCACGTTCCAATTAGAATCATCATTATTGATATCAGGCGATACTTGAAACTCCAGCAATCTTTCAGTCAGAGAAGAGGATTGCGACTTCTGGTGCTCTTATTACCTGTCAAATAATGAAAGCATTCATTTCAGTCACTTAGGTGTCCCTGTTACAAAACACTCAATTATTTGCAGCAATCATCACATATCACCTCTATTTTGTTCCTCCTTCAGATTAGTAACTTTCTCATTCCTTCTCCACTCAAACACCAAGCCTCAATGTCAGAATGCTGTCATGAGCTCCAAGCCTCGCTCACAGATCACTGACATGTGCTCATGCTCAGAGCGAAATCATGCGTTTCAAGCCTCACTCTCAAATCAATATCATAAATTTCAAGCCTCACTCTCAGATCGATATCATGCATTCCAAGCCTCACTCTCAAATCAATATCATGCATTCCAAGCCTCACTCTCAAATCGGTATGTTTTTTCCAAGCCTCACTCTCAGATCAGTATCATGGATTCCAAGCCTCATTCTCAGATCAGTCTCATAGCTTCGGTCTCAGATCAACGTCATGTATTTCAAGCTCAGTGTTATGTGTTCCAAGCCTTACTCTTATTTATTCCAAGCCTCACTCTCAGACCTTTGTCATGTGTTCCAAGCCTCAATCCCAGATTATGTTATAATAGTCTAAACATTAATGTCAGATGTATGTTATGTATTACAAGCCCCAGTCTCAGATTGAAGTTATATCCTGCAATTGTCATTCTTAGGTTTCACATAGCCAAGCTTTATTCTCAGAATAGTGTCACGGCCGGGTTCTCACTCTCAATTTGGTATTTATTTATTTAACCACTTGCTTGCACTGGGCACATATAAATACCCCCTTCCTGCCCAGGTGAAATTTCAGCGTTGCTTTAACAGACAATTGCGCGGTCGTGCGACGTGGCTCCCAAACAAAATTTACCTCCTTTTTTCCCCACAAATAGAGCTTTCTTTTGGTGGTATTTTATCACCTCTGCAGTTTTTATTTGTTGTGCAAAAAAAAAAAACTGACAATTTTGAGAACACAATAGTTTTTACTTTTTGCTATAATAAATATCCCAATTAAAAAAAAAAAAAGTTAAGGTCGATATGTATTCTACATATTTTTGGTGACTGGTTTGCACAAAAATGATAGCGCCTACAAAATAGGGGACACAATTATGATTTTTTTTATTTTTTTTTACTAGTAACGACGGCGATCTGCAATTTTTATTGGGACTGCGACATTATGGCGGACATATCGGACATTTTTGACACATTTTTGGGACCATTCTCATTTGTACAGCCATCAGTGCTATAAAAAATACACTGATTACTGTATAAATGAGACTGGCAGGGAAGGGGTTAACACTAGGGGCGAGGAAGGGGTTAAATGTGTTCCCTACTAGTGATTCTAACTGTGGGGGAAGGGGACTAACTGGGGGAGGTGACAGATCTGTGTCCCTATGTACAAGGGACACACCATTGGTCTCCTCTCCAGAGACAGGACGTGGATCTCTGTGTTTACACACAGAGATCCACGGTCCTGCTCAGTTACTGGGTTATTTCGCTGGTGCCCGACAGCCATTGTTGCCGCCGGGCACACGCATCAGGTTCCCAGTAACGTGGCGGTCCCCTAGTGGCTCTGCAAGATGAGGACGTCATATGACGTCCTCTCAGAACAACAGAGCTATCGTGCCTTCGCCAATTAACGGTGGGCGGTATTAGAATGGTTAATACAGGTAATTATATAGCACTATGTCAACGTTAGCAGTGCTTTACATATATTTTGTACATTCACATCAGTCCTTGCCCTTAAAGCGGTTGTATAGTCCCCTAACATTTTTTTTATTTGGGCACATGTAAGGCAAAAGGCATAATGAGCTAGTATGCACCACATCAGTGGCGGCCCGCCCATAGGGACGCACGGGCGCCGCCCCCCCCTCCCGCAGTCACAAAAAAAGGGGCCCTTTAAGAACTTTTATTCGGCTAAAATGTCAGCCGAAGTTCTGGCGGCCGTCTATAGAGGGCGCTGCAGCGCCACCCCCTCTTGCAAATAACAATGCAATGCATTGAACGTGTGTTATTGTTGCCAGCTGCCTGGTCTATTCATATAACCGGACATGGGTCGCCGGTTACCTGAATAGCGGCAGCTGGTTGGCTGAGGGGAACTGCCTATCAAAGCCAGCGGCTCTAATAGGCTTTTTCAGTACCGCCCTCCGGCTCTCGGAAGTCTATACTCAGAGCGCAGGCAACCTGCGGTCCTTGCATAAGACTGACGGCCGTTTCAGCCAATCAGGTTCCCGGATTCTGGTTATCAGGAACCTGATTGGCTGAAGCTTCTCCACGGCGGCAGAAGACATCGAGGGAGGACATGGAAGCGTCAGGTAAGTGTTTTTTTTTACAGGGAAAGGGGCATCATGGGGCACAGTGGCATCATGGGGCACAGTGGTGACAAAGGGCACAGTGGTGACAAAGGGCACAGTGGTGACAAAGGGCACAGAGGCGACAATGAGCACAGTGGCATGGGGCACAGTGGTAACAATTAAAGGGCACAGTGGTGACAATTGATGGCACAGTGACTGCATATGATGGCATGGCACAGTGGTGACAATTGATGGCACAGTGACTGCATTTGATGGCATGGCACAGTGGTGACAATTGATGGCACAGCGGCTGCGTTTGATGGCATGGCACAGTGATGACAATTGATGGCACAGTGGTGGCGTTTGATGGCATGGTGCAGTGGTGATAATTGATGGCACAGTGACTGCATTTAATGGCATGGCACAGTGGTGACAATTGATGGCACAGTGACTGCATTTGATGGCATGGCACAGTGGTGATAATTGATGGGCACAGTAGCTGCATTTGATGGCATGGCACAGTGGTGACAATTGATGGCACAGTGGCTGCATTTGATGGCATGGCACAGTGGTGACAATTGATGGCACAGTGACTGCGTTTGATGGCATGGCACAGTGGTGACAATTGATGGCACAGTGACTGCGTTTGATGGCATGGCACAGTGGTCACAATTGATGGGCACAGTAGCTGTGTTTGATGGCATGGCACAGTGGTGACAATTGATGGCACAGTGGTGGCGTTTGATGGCATGGCACAGTGGTGACAATTGATGGCACAGTGGTGGCGTTTGATGGCATGGCACAGTGGTGACAATTGATGGCACAGTGGCTGCATTTGGTGGCATGGCACAGTGGTGACAATTGATGGCACAGTTGCTGTGTTGTATGGCACAGTGGTGACAATTGATGGCACAGTGGCTGCATTTGGTGGCATGGCACAGTGGTGACAATTGATGGCACAGTTGCTGTGTTTGATGGCATGGCACAGTGGTGACAATTGATGGCACAGTGGCTGCGTTTGATGGCATGGCACAGTGGTGACAATTGATGGCACAGTGGCTGCGTTTGTTGGCATGGCACAGTGGTGACAATTGATGGCACTGTGGCTGTGTTTGATGGCATGGCACAGTGATGACAATTGGTGGCACAGTGGCTGTGTTTGATGGCATGGCACAGTGGCTGCGTTTGATGGCATGGCACAGTGTTTGATGGCATGGCACAATGATGACAATTGATAGCCCAGTAGCAGCATTTGATGGGCCCAGTGGCTGCATTTGATAGGCACAGTGAGGCTCAATAGCCGCCGGGGGCCGTTCGTGGGCCGCGAGGACCATTCGCGGGCCACAACCGGCCCGCGGGCACGCCGCGGCCCACCGGGCATTTGCCCGGTATGCCCTATGGCCAGTCCGGGGCTGGAAGTCGGTAAGCCTCACATAAAAATCTCACTGACTGGCGGCTTTGAAATCGCGCTAAAGTAGAGTAATTTCAAAGCCGCATTCGGTGTGAAACAGGGGGGTTGAGATGAAACAAATCTAGATGAACCTAGTTCAATAAGCCCTTACCACGGCAGAAGAGTTCTGGATAAGCTTTATAGTCCATGAAGACAATGTCCTTATGGTCACTTCCTTCCTCCTGAGTCTACCCAGGGGCCCCCCCCACATTAAAATGTAAAAACACCAAACTGTGCTCCCTGCATCCTTCAATATCTCTTTGTTACTTCTGTGTGTGTACCCCTCTCCAGAACTGCTCCTCTGGACCCCTTTACATTACACAGCACCCTGTACCTCTGCACCCCGTACATCACACAGCCCCCCGCACCTCTGAACCCCTTTACATTACACAGCACCCTGCACCTCTGGACCCCTTTACATTACACAGCCCCCTGCACCTCTGTACCCCTTTACATTATGCAGCCCCCTGCACCCCTTTACATTACACAGCCCCCTGCACCTCTGGACCCCTTTACATTACACAGCCCCCTGCACCTCTGTACCCCTTTATATTATGCAGCCCCCTGCACCCCTGCACATTACACAGCCCCCTGCACCTCTGGACCCCTCTACATTACACAACCCCCTGCACCTCTGGACCCCTTTACATTACACAACCCCCTGCACCTCTGGACCCCTTTACATTACACAACCCCCTGCACCTCTGGACCCCTTTACATTACACATCCCCCTGCACCCCTTTACATCACACAGCCCCCTGCAGCCTTGGACCCCTTTACATCACACAGCCCCCTCATAGTCTTTTACATCACCGCGTTCTTGGCAGTCAAAAGTTCACCGGACTTGTGTGATCGTGTGTATGCAAGGCAGGCTTGAGAGGAATTCCATCGGGAAAACCATTGTGTGTACGGGGCATGAGTCTCTGAATGAGGACAAAGCTTGGAAATGTTCTCCGAGTTCTGAAAATATCAACTTTATGGAGATCGGTATTCTCTGGGTCAGCTGGGAAGGATGGAATTGGAGCACTCAAATATTTGCCAGATGGAAACCTGAAGCCACTTTGAGCTAGGATGACCACATTTCCAAACTAGCATTCAGGGACACCCTCCCTTCCCAAAAATCAGCTTGTGCTGTAACGAATCACAGCACAGTGATTGGACACAAGAGATTTATGATTTCTCCAATCACAAGCAGAGGGCGGGGATTGTGCGCCTCCAGGCATTCCCGGCCAGGACAAGTACTGTCAGTGAGTAAAGCGGTGATGTGACGGCAATCCGGGACATGTGGTCACCCTACTTTGAGCATGGTGTGCTGCAGTCCAAAGCTTAAGAGGTTAAAGGGTAACACCACTTTTGTGGAAAAAATGTAGCAAATAAAAAAATTTATATAACATTTGCTACTGAAGTCATAGTGTAATTTAATATTTTACAAATTGCCTTTCGTTTTCAAACTGCGGTTCTGTCATTTTCTGTAAAATTCAATGCAATATGGCAACTTGGTGTTCTGTACATAGCTGGTGTACAGAACACCCCCAGAAATGTTATTTTCTGTGTGGGTGAAGAAGTCAGGTTTTAAGTCTCCTCTGCAGTGGAAATGTCATTTTGGCAAGATACTTTTTAACCACTTCAATACCAGGCACTTCCCCCCTTCCTGCCCAGGCCAATTTTCAGCTTTTAACGCTGTTGCATTTTGAATGACAATTCACGCTTTTTCGCGGGCAATGGCTTGTGTTAGCGCTTTAATCATCCTGGCACTATGCTTGTTATGGTGTCAGGGTGATTGAAGCGCATTTTTTCTATTATTACATTGTAGTAATAAATTAAATAGTTCGACTCACCATAATGTAGCATCAGTTGGAGCCCTGACGTGTCACTTGCCACCAGATGCGGAATGTCACTTGCCACATGACCTGCCACGCTTACTGCCACAAGATGTGGATTGTCACTTGGCATGTTGCCTGTCACCAGATGTGGAATGTCACTTGCCGCGCCACTTGCCACAAGATGTGGATTGCCACGTTGCCTGTCACCAAATGTGGAATGCCACTTGCCACGTTGCCTGTCACCATATGTGGAATGAAACAAGATGTGGATTGCCACCTGCCACGTTGCCCGTCGCCAAATGTGGAATGCCACTTGTCACGTTGCCTGTCACCATATGTGGAATAAAACAAGATGTGGATTGCCACCTGCCACGTTGCCTGTCACCAGATGTGGATTGCCACGTTGCCTGTTACCAGATGTGGATTGCCACCTGCCACATTGCCTGTCACCAGATGTGGATTGCCACCTGCCACCA
The DNA here is from genome assembly GCA_029574335.1 of Rana kukunoris. NCBI lineage: Eukaryota > Metazoa > Chordata > Amphibia > Anura > Ranidae > Rana > Rana kukunoris. The sequence continues at coordinate 155,785,710 of CM056056.1, forward strand.
GATCAATAAAGCATAGCTTTATTGATCTGGTCTCCCTTCCCTTGTCCAGAGGCAATCTGCGCCGACTGAACAAGGAATCCAAACTTTCACACAGCGAGGAGCTGCAGGAGAGCGGTGATGCGGGCAGTATGAGATGATGTCATCTCTCTGCTCCCCGCCGCATCTCCGACAGACAGAGCACTGGCACTGAGGGCGGAAGAGCGGTAATGCAGGAGGGGGTGGAGAGAGATATCATCTCTGCTTGCCCGCCCGCTTTTTCCCATCCATACAGCGCTCTCAAGCCAGTGTTCTGCTGACAGTTCTCGGCAGGACACAGCAAAGAGATCTGCAAATCTCATTAAAAATTCCAAGCAAGGATACAGTCCATGTACCAAAATATAAAAGCAAAAAAAAAAAAAAAAACCCAAAAGATAAAAAGTTCCACACTGCACATCAAGGAAACCACAGCAAGCAAAAATCCTGGTAGTAACGCAATAGTGGTGATAAAAGTCCAGTTAACCGACCGGTTTCGTCTTCACAGACATCTACTGGGTTATCTTTTGGGGTTTTTTTTTTTTGCTTTTATATTTTGATACATGGACTGTATCCTTGCTTGGAATTTTTAATGAGATTTGCAGATCTCTTTGCTGTGTCAATACTTTTTGATCAACTTTTAATAAATTTCTACACGATGAGGAGGTGTTCTCGCCCTCTTTTTTCATATCTTCCATGAAATACGGAGTCTCACATCTTCACTGTTCTGTCTGACGTTCCTGAGGCCAGCGATACCTGCTCTCCTTTTGGGATCTGCCTACAGCATCACAACCTGGGACATCGATTTACCCATTGGGATGATCGGAGGGCGGCTAGCCTATACAAGCTTTGAAGACCTACCCACCATACGGTGAGCTGTGGGTCAACAAAAGTCGGTAAGAGTACCTTAACCACTTGACTACTGGGCACTTAAACCCACTTAATAACCAGACCAATTTCCAGCTTTCGGTGCTCTCACATTTTGAATGACAATAACTCAGTCATACAACACTATAACCAAATGAAATTTTTGTCCTTTTTTTCCCACAAATAGAGCTTTCTTTTGGTGGTATTTTATCACCTCTGCGGTTTTTATTTTTTTCACTATAAATGAAAAAAGAACGAAAATTTTGTAAAAAAATGAATTTTTCTTCATTTCTATTATAAAATTTTGCAAAAAAGTAATTTTTCTTCATAAATTTGGCCTAAAATGTATACTGCTACATATCTTTGGTAACAAAACAAAAAAAATTTAGATATTATTTAGTCTGGGTGAAAGTTATAGGGTCTAAAAGCTATGGTACCAATTACTGAAAATTGATCAATTTGATCACACCTGATGTACTGACATCCTCTCTCATTTCTTGAGACCCTAACATGCCAGAAAAGTACAAATACCCCCCAAATGACCCCTTTTTGGAAAGAAGACATTCCAAGGTATTTAGAAAGAGGCATTGTGAGTTTTTTGAAGTTGTAATTTTTCCCACAATTCTTTGCAAAATCAAGATTTTTTTCATTTTTATTTTCTTTCCACAAAATGTTCATATTAGCGGGTTATTTCTCACACACAGCATATGCATACCACAAATTACACCCCAAAACACATTCTGCTATTCCTCCCGAGTATGGCGATACCCCATGTGTGGGACTTTTTGACACAGCGTGGCCACATGGAATGGCGCCAAACTTTGCGACTTAAAAATCCCCATACGTGACGCTTTAAATATTTTTACTGGTTACATCATTTTAGTTGGAGAAGAGGTCTAGGGCCAAAATTATTGCTCTCGCTCTAACGTTCGCAGCGATACCTCATGTGTGGTTTGAACACCGTTTTCATATGTGGGCGGGACTTGCGTATGCGTTCGCTTCTGCATGCGAGCTCACGGGGACAGGGGCGCTGTATGCCCAGAGTATTGCGGAGTATGCCCAGAGTATTGCGGAGTATGCCCAGAGTATTGCGGAGTAGGCCCAGAGTATTGCGGAGTATGCCCAGAGTATTGCGGAGTATGCCCAGAGTATTGCGGAGTATGCCCAGAGTATTGCGGAGTATGCCCAGAGTATTGCAGAGTATGCCCAGAGTATTGCAGAGTATGCCCAGAGTATTGCGGAGTATGCCCAGAGTATTGCGGAGTATGCCCAGAGTATTGCGGAGTATGCCCAGAGTATTGCGGAGTATGCCCAGAGTATGCCCAGAGTATTGCGGAGTATTGCCCCCCATAGTATGCCCAGAGTATGCCCAGAGTATGCCCAGAGTATGCCCAGAGTATTGCAGAGTGTTGCCCCCCCAGAGTGTTGCCCCCCCCAGAGTATTGCCCCCCCCCAGAGTATTGCCCCCCTAGAGTATTGCCCCCCCAGAGTATTGCCCAGCATTGCAGAGTATGTGCAGCAGGGATGGCTGAGCAGGGAGGGATGAATGGATGGATCTGTGACTACATTTGTCACAGATCCAGCCCGCAGCACTGGCGCTGCCATCCGCTCCCTCCCCTCTCCTCTCACACTGTACCGATCGGTACAGAGAGAGGAGGGAGGAACCGGCGTCATCAAATGACGCCGGTCTGTTTACATCTGATCGCGCCGTCATTGGACGGCGCGATCACGTGGTAAACCGCCGCTATCAGCGGCGATTTACCGTGATTCGTGACCCGCCGGGTCCTCTGGACCCGGCGGTCACGGACATTCCCGTGTGCGCGCCCCAGGGGGCCTCGCGGGAGCGCGACTCTGGAATCACGTTATATAACGTGATCCCAGAGTTAAGCAACCACCTTGCCGCCGTTATTTTTCGGCAGGTGGTTGCTAAGTGGTTAATATATATATGCCAAGGAATGTCCTGGGAAGATGACCTGTTTCTGAGGGAAAGGATTGCCCATGTATATGGATGAGGTGTTTCAAACTGAATGAACAATCAGTCTGTTTTGGGGAAACTGGAATATCAACATCCTCAAACCTACACCTATCCCCCCTCCCCCCTTTTTTTTTGCTGTTTTCAGGACCTCTTGCGTTTGTTTTCAGCTGCACTTATTTTGTTGCAACACTTTTCACATAACCTTCAGTTTGTGTTTTTTTTTTATATTGTTATTTGTTTCATCCAGCTTAATAGCTGGTGTTTCATAGCTGGTGTTTCATAGCTTATAGTCTATGGTCTTCTTCACGAAGGCTGCACCTTAGGTCTTACTGTATTTTGGCTGATAGCTACATCACCCTGGCCATTTATGGTTTTTCCTACATCTATATAGTTTTGGCGCTACACTTTTTTTCTTTTTACATTATATGATTGATTTTTATCTATTTTAATTGTTTTTATAAGGAATCATTATAGTATTATGTCTCTATACACTGTACACAGTCATTTCAGCAAAAATGTTTATTTTATTTTATTTAACACCTTTAAGACCCCATACACACTATGGGCCAGATTCACGAACACTTGCGCTGGAGTATTTGGATATGCGCCGCGTAACTGTGATGATGCGCCGTCTTTTCTATGTGCCCGTACCCACCAAACTAGATGCGCCCAATAACGGGTCATTTGCGACCGGCGGAACGTTCCGACGCCAGAGTATCGTCAGCGCTTATTTTCGCTGGGCGCATCAGTCGCGCCTATTGATTTCCCCTGCAAATATGCAAATGAGGGATTTTTCCCAATTCACGATCGGATTAGCACCATACGCTGGCTACATGCGCCGCGCGTATCTGGTCCGTCCGGCGCAAAGTTATTTCTACAAAAGGCTGCTTTATCTTTACTCCAGACGGTCACAGGTCAGCAGGAGAGCAGCTACAGCAGCGTTACCGACGAAACTAGCAAGCTGAACAACAACACTAGCAAGGACAACACCTCTGTGTGCCAACATGCCAGGGGCACTCGTGGTCCTAAGACTAGTACTGGGTCCCTCGCTACGGAGGAGGCGGGCACGTGAGAGGATATACCGCACTTGTATGAACCTCTTTGGCATGGGGGATGAGGAGGTGTATCGCCTCTTCAGATTCAGCCCAGATGCAATACTTGAACTAACCACAACCCTGCAGGGTGACATCACCAGCAAGACACACCGCTCACAAGCAGTGCAGCCACTGGTGAAGGTCCTGGCAACACTTCATTTCCTTGCCAGTGGATCATTCCAGCGTACAAGTGGAGTGGTGGCTGGGATGTCACAGTCCTCCATAAGCAGATGTGTGCACCAGGTTGTCCCTGCAATCCTCAGACGCATGTCCAACCAGTTCATCAGACCCACCACTGAGGAGCTGCGGCTGAAGGCAATGACAGATTTCTACAACATTGCCAGATTCCCACGCACTGTGGGGGCCATTGATTGCACACATGTGGCCCTACAGCCCCCCAGTGCCACAGAGCACATATACCGCAATCGGAAGCATTGGCACTCCATCAACGTACAGGTGATAGCCGATGCCCAACGCCTCATATGGCACGTCCGTGCCAAACACCCCGGGTCCAGCCATGACAGCTTCATATACCGTCAGAGTCCCATCCCAGCAGAATTCGAACAGAACATGTATGGGGACAGCTGGCTGGTTGGTGAGTGACATGGGAGTCAGGCATGACTATCCCCTCCCGTGATGCACAACAGAAGTCGCACATGCATGACTAACATTCTCCTGTCTTTTACCTTACAGGTGACTCTGCATATGCACTGGGACCCCATCTAATGACTCCTTTCCGGAACCCCCAAACCAGAGGAGAGAGAAAATACAATGAAGCACACATCAAAACCCGTGGAGTGGTGGAGCAAACATTTGGGCTCCTGAAGTCCCGTTTCCGCTGCCTGGATAAGTCCGGGGGGACCCTATTGTATTCCCCTACCTTTGTGTGTCAGATCATCGGTGCATGTTGCATACTACATAACTTTGCTATGAAAAAAGGCCTAGAGATTGACATACGTGATGACCTGACCCCCGACCCACACAGTCCCCACCTGCCAGAGGACACCCAGTCTGCTGATGGAAGAGCAGTCAGGAGGGTCCTCGCCGTAGGCATCTTTGGACACTAAACCAAAACATTACTAACACAGACAGTGCACGCGTGTACACCACTGATGTCCCTAGATCACACACATCACATGCACATCGCATTGGATTAGCCCAAGTCCAGCATGTAGGAGTTGGGAGCAGTAACGCCGCGTCAAGGCCCCAATGATGTCACTGTCCATTCACACACCTTTCACACGTCATTCATTCAGCCGTGGGGTTAACTTCACCACCACGGCCGAGGGTGACACCCCTTACTTTCAGGAGTGCCACCCTCTCACATTCACACACCATTCACACTGCAACGTGTGCAGTATCAAAAAAAAATAAATAAAATCTCATAACCTGAGAACCAAAAAAATTAACAAAAACTCATGTCCTGAGTATAAACAATAATAATAAATAAAATAAATAAACTCATGTCCTGAGTATAAACAAAAATATATAACAACCAAAAAAACAAAAAACCCTCATCTGGGATGACGGGGGCTCCTCCTTGGGGGCACTCTCGGGCTCCTCATCTGCCTGGAGGGAGTGGGTGGTGGTGGTGGTGGGGGGGCATCAGGAGGAGGCTGATCCCTGGGTGGGCCACTCCTGGGAGCTGTTGGCTGCATGCCCTCCAATGCCACAGCGATACGGCTCAGATACAAATTTGTTTGGGCCTGCATCCTCAGCTGGCGGGTGATCTGATGCCGCTGGTCACGTTGCCGCTGCCTCCCCTCTTCCCGAATGGCAGCAGTGTTGTCTCGAACAGCTGCTGTCAAGTGCCGGATATCAGCCTGCACCTCCCCCAGGCTGGTCACAACGCCCTGCACGCGACTGGGCAGCTGTGACATAGAGCCCAGGCTGTCTGCGACCCTGTCTAGGTGGCCAGCCATCTCCCCCATTTGCTGGGTCTGTTTCGCGTGGTCCAAAAGCACCTGGTCTTCGACCAAATCACACACCCCCCTGGTCTTCCGGGTGGCCTTCCTGGGGGCAGAGGAAGGTTGTCCCCGTGGGGATGGAGTCGCCCTTGAGGGGCTACCTAGGATGGGGGAGGGGATCACAGAGGGCCCTGCAGAGGAGGAGGACTCCTCCAACATTAAAATGAACTCCTGTTCAGGGACAGGCTCCTCCACAACCACCTCTGCTGAAGTGGTGTGGGCACTCTCCTCCTCCACCTCGGTGTCTCCAGCACCCAGGGCCTCGTCTTCAGCATCCCGTTGGGGGGTTGGGGTGGACTGGCCGGCACGAGATGGCCCAGCACCGTCATCTGTGGATGACACAAAGCAGACACATGTTGGTGGTCCCACACACTTGGCACATGTACCCACCCCCGCCCCACATGCAACACACCAAAAAGGGGGTAAAAATCACTTACCTGTCCTGGAGCCTTCCTCTACGGAATCATAGCCTGGGACCCCCTCCAACTGCTCCCTGTCCAGGCAGCGGGCGACCACCTCCTCCTCCGCGGTCAGGGTGACAGGACATGGGGGACCACCACCTGTGCCCCTCTCATGGCTCCTAATGGTGGACACCTTGCCCCTCACCTTGCGCCGCAGGTCATTGATTTTTTTACGAATGTCTGAAGCACTCCGGGTGGAGTACCCCAGCACATTGACCCTGGCAGCTATGGTGTCCAGGATGGCCTGCTTTCTCTCCCGGCTGGTCTTCCTGCTTTTTTTACCATGGAGAAAATCATTAAATGCCTCCATAGCCGATATTATCACTGTGACCTCCTGGGCATTATAATTTAGGTTCCTCCTCTCTTTGGGGGCAGCGGGAGCAGCCATTACAGGGCAAAAGTATCTTCCCTGGGGTGGGGGGAAATGGAACTACTTTTGCGCCGGAATGGCGTTTCCGCCAGCGCTTTTAAGCGCCCAGCGGAACGCATTGCGCTGACGTTTCCCAGGAAGTGGTGCCGACGGAAGTTGTGAGCATGCGCACAAGGGGGCGAGTGGAGCCGCACTCACTGCGCATGCTCCGTGGATGATGCGCTGAACGTAAGCCTCTGCGCTGGGCTCCGCCCATCATTTACATATGATCACACCCAGTTTCACTTGCGTCGGGTTACGCCAGCGCATTATCGTTACTCTGGCGCAAGTTTACGCGCAACTGCTATGTGAATTACAGGACTTGCGCTGAAAGGGTCTTCAGAGTAACGTAAATGAGAAGCGTTACTCCAGAGGAAAGATACTCTCATCTACCTGAATCTGGCCCTATGAGATTTTCTGCAGATTCTTGTCTTCAGATTTACCAAAACCATGTAGTGCAAGGGTCTGCCTGATTGCATACAAATAGAAACTCTAATGCCGTGTACACATAAAAAAAATTTGGGTTGTAAAAAAAAAAGAGATTTTTTAATACAGCTTACCTGTAAAATCTTTTTCTTGGAGTACATCACGGGACACAGAGCAGCATATTCATTACTATATGGGTTATATGGAGTACCTTCAGGTGTGGACACTGGCAATCTCAAACAGGAAGTCCCCTCCCTATATAACCCCCTCCCATAGAGGAAGTACCTCAGTTTTGTAGCAAGCAGTATGCCTCCCAAAAAATGTTCCCCAAAAGAGGGGTGGGAGCTCTGTGTCCCGTGATGTACTCCAAGAAAAAGATTTTACAGGTAAGCTGTATTAAAAAATCTCTTTTTCTTTCTCGTACATCACGGGACACAGAGCAGCATATTCATTACTATATGGGATGTCCGAAAGCAATGCTTTAATGAGGGGAGGGAGACATCTTCCAAGAAAGGATTTAATTTAGAGGTATACTCAAATACTAGTAAATCCAACTTAAACAAGAAATGTAAATCTCAAATCAAATCAAGGGAGCCCCCTCAGATCCTGAGGAGCTTGAATCGCGGCCTGTAGTACTGACTGCCCAAAGGCTGTATCCGCATTCCTTCTTACGTCCAATTGATAACATTTTGTAAACATGTGGACTGACGACCACGTTGCTGCCTTGCATATTCGAGCCATAGAGATCTGATGATGTGCTGCCCAGGAGGTGCCCATGGCCCTGGTAGAATAGGCCTTTACCGACAAAGGAGGAGGCAACCTCTTTAAACCGCAGGCCTGAACGATTAATTGTTTAATCCATCTTGCGATGGTAGATCAAGCAGCTGCCTGACCCAACTTGGGCCCTTCCCGTAGAACGAACACCACATCTGTTTTCCGAACCTTCTCTGTAGCTTTAAGATAGGCCTTTATGGCCCTGACAATATCCAACGTATGCAGCAACCCCTCCTTTCTAGAGGTGGGTTTTGGAAGAAGGATGGAAGTACCACATCCTGGTTCAGGTGGAAACTGGATATAACCTTTGGTAGAAAGGAAGGATGAGGACGGAACCCCGCCCTATCCTTATGTAAAATGAGATATGGTTCCTTACAAGATAAGGCTGCCAATTCCGATACTCTCCTGGCCGAAACTATGGTGATCAGAAATACCGACTTTCTAGTCAGTAAAACCAAAGGTACCTCAGCCAACGGCTCAAGGGGTTGTTTCTGTAGAGTTGACAGAACAAGATTTAAGTCCCATGGACAAAGTGGTGATTTGACCGGAGGATTAACACGTAAGACTCCCTGTACGAAGATCTTAACCAGCGAGTGGGTGGCCAGCGGCCTCTGAAACCACACTGATAAGGCTGAAATCTGTCCCTAGATCGTGCTTAATGTCAGGCCTTTATCCACTCCTAGCTGGAGAAAACTTAATACTCTATCAATGGTATACTTGCGGGAAACCCATCTCTTAACCTCACACCAGCCTACGTAGGCCCTCCAAACCCTGTAACAAAATTACCCTGGAGGCCGGCTTTCTAGCCTTAATAAGGGTAGGGATTACCTGCCTAGACAGACCTCTACCCCTGAGAATCAGGGATTCAGCCGCCAGGCCGTCAAATTTAGACGCCGAAATGCAGGGTGGAGGATCGGGCCTTGTGAGAGTAGGTCTGGCCATAGAGGAAGAGTCCAAGGGCCTTCCGCTGCCAATTTCAGGACTAGTGAGTACCATGCCCTCCGGTACCAAGCTGGGGCTACCAGGATAACCGGCCTGTGCTATGATCCTGCGCCACAGGCGGGGTAGTAACTGCAGCGGGGGAAATGCATATAGAAGTTATGATTGATGCCAAGGGCAAACCAACACATCAGTTCCGCAGGCCATAGGGTCCCTCGTTCGAGACATGAACCTGTCTAGCTTCTTGTTGAATCCTGATGCCATGACCTCCACGTCTGGCACTCCCCACTTCTGGCAGATTGTCTGAAAAAACTTGTGGATGCAGAGACCACTCCCCCGGCGACAGGGTTTGGCAACTTAGGAAGTACGCCTGCAGGTTGTCCACCTCGGGGATGAATGTCGCCGATATGCAGGGTACATAAACCTCTGCCCACCGAAAAACCAAGCTCCTCTCACTCTGAGTGGCTTGACTCTTGGTTTCCCCTTGGTGGTTCACATATATGCCACCGCTGTGGCATTGTCTGAATGACTTCTCACCGAGGACCCCTGTAATCTGGATGTCTATGCCAGGAGGGCTAGCCGAGCCGCTCTGATCTCCCAGACCTTGATGGGCAGCTGCTAGAATTGCTGTCTGTAGGACACGAGTGTGGAAGCGTGTGGTATCGCCTCGAACATGGCCATTAGTTTGCCTAGTAATCGCATACATAGGCGAATAGTTGGTTCTCTTTTGCTTAGAACCAACTGAATCAATCTTTTGATAGCCTCGACCTTTACCAGGGGCAGGAACACCCATCTTCTGTTCTGTGTCTAATCTCATGCCGAGATATTCCAACTGCTCTGTAGGTTGAAATGCTGATCTTTCCCCGGTTTAGGACTCAGCCGATCCTCTCGAGGTACTGAACCATGAGGGCTACTACGCATTCCACCAAGGAAGCGAGTGATCTATGATTAAGAGGTCGTCCAGGTATGCTAGGACCGAGATCCCTTGGATCCTTTAGACTGACTAGAATTGGAGCTAGGACCTTCGTGAATACCCGGGGGCCGTAGCCAGCCCGAAGGGGGGCGCCACGAATTGGAAATGACGCTGTATCACTGCGAAGCGTAAAAACAAAAATATTTGATGTGGCTGAAAGACTTGGTACATGAAGGTAACCATCCTTTATGTCTATAGAAGCCAGATCCTTCTGGAGTGTGGCGGCTGCTGACCGAACGGATTCTGTCCGGAAAGAGCGAACCCTTAGGTAAGCATTTAAACCTTTAGGTCCAAAATTGGTCTGACATCGCCGATGGGCCTTGGTATGACAAACAGATTGGAATAGAAACCTAGCCCCTGTTCTTGGGCTGGTACCTCTACCATTATGCCCTGGTAAGCAGATGATCCAACGCCGCGCGCATTGAGGCCTTCCTTGTGGAGGAAATTTTAGAAATTCTAATCTGTAGCCTGCGGCCACAGATGATCGGACCCCCTCTGTCAGGGATCGATCCCCAGAGGCCTGTCCTTGCAATCCATTGTTAAAAGTTTGATCGCGCAGGAGCTCCGTACTGCCTGGAATTTGAGGGCCCCGGAACAGGGGGGAGCTGCCTTTTAAACGCAGGACCCCGGAACTTCTTTTGACTGGTAAAAGGGTACTTTTCCTACTTGAAACAGTCTGAATGTATTTATCCAGATCTTTCCATGGAAGGGCAAACCTGCCAGCAGTCTTTTACATGGGCTCGGCCGCCCAGTTCTTCAACCATAAGAGCCTTCTCATATGCACTAAAAATAGTGACAACGAGACGCCTGCTGGATGGAGTCTTTTTATAACTGTAACATCCCTGCTACGCAACTACAGTATACAGTTGGTTTTTAAACTATAGAGGTCTCTCAGATACAACCACCACTTCTCACTCAGAGTAATCAGAGAGATTGGGGTTAATTCATCACAACCTCTAGTGAATAACCAACTGAGAGACTGCAGTAGTTTATTCCCCTATAACCAACTACCTCAGGGGAAAACAGGGTTGTATCTCTGATACACACAAGGTAGTACTACAAATCTACAAGCACAGACTATAGTATGTGGTACTTGCGGTTAGGAGAGTAAAGCCTGGTATGCTGGTGGTCCCGGAGGGGGTGTAGAGCGAACTGTGGTGTCCACTGAGGTTCAGAGCGGGTACAGCAAGGTGGCGTGAAAGGGGTTCTCAGGACAGCAGGCGTCCTTTCGCAATAGGGGAAGCAAGAGATAAATCCGGGTCACAAGCCGTGGTCAGGTGTTGGAGAAGTCACAGGTATCCGAAGTCCAAGCCGGGTCAAGGGTTCAGGCAAACAGCAGTCCAGAAAGCAAAGCCAAGGGTCAAAAGCCGGGGTCAGTCAAGGAGCTTAATATATAAGCAGTTTGCTTTAGCACAGACAGGGAGATCAAACCAAAATGAACTGACACTGCTCTCTAAGTGAGGTAGGGCTTTATAGGTTGGCTAACTGGTTAAGCTGTGTCAGCTGTAGCAAGAATCTCAGGTGTGGAAGGTAATGAAATCCAGCTAAGGTGAACATTCCATTCAGCACCACCATAGCTGGAAAGCAAGATGAATTTCTAATTCAACAGTGGCTGAGAGGTAAGGGTTTGGGCTGGTAACAAAGAGGTCCCAGGTTCAATTCCACCCTAAGCCACCTTGAGCACGGCCACGCCTGGCCGTCTGCCTGACACGATGGGGATCGTGACATATCCCCCTCCTCAAAGACGCCCTCCGGGCGTTGGAAGGAGCTACCTCATAAGTGTAGTCATCAATGTGCAAACTACCCTCTTCACTAGAGTAGTCAGGCACATCATCCGTCAGGAGAGATATGTTGCCATAGGCATCCATGCCATACAGACAGTTCTCATCTAATCCATGGGGAAACAAAGTTCCAACAAGGGGGTCTGAAGATTTTTTCTTTTTCCTCTTGGTCTTTGAAATTTTTGAAGTTCTGGTAGGGGGTGCACTTACTGCTTGTAAAGCTCGCTCAAACATCTGTAGATCCTGTTTACGGACGATATTACCATTTGAGGCATATGTGCATTCAGGTGGAAGAACTTCATTTGGGGACACTGGTGAGACAAGACCTGGAGACACTGAAACTGGTGAGACAAGACCTGGAGAAACTGAAACTGGTGAAACAAGACCTGGAGACACTGAAACGGGAGACACTGAAACGGGAGACTCTGAAACGGGAGACTCTGAAACGGGAGACTCTGAAACGGGAGACTCTGAAACGGGAGACTCTGAAACGGGAGACTCTGAAACGGGAGACTCTGAAACGGGAGACTCTGAAACGGGAGACTCTGAAACGGGAGACTCTGAAACGGGAGACTCTGAAACGGGAGACTCTGAAACGGGAGACTCTGAAACGGGAGACTCTGAAACGGGAGACTCTGAAACAGAGAAGTGGGACTGGAGACAGAGGATTCGGGACACTGGAGCCGGAATCTGGGACACTGGAGCCGGAATCTGGGACACTGGAGCCGGAATCTGGGACACTGGAGCCGGAATCTGGGACACTGGTGGAGCCGGAATCTGGGACACTGGAGCAATCTGGAACTGGAAAAAAAGACTCCCAATAGTAGCCACCTGTAAAATCTTTGGCCGAGGTGGGCGAGTTGGGCAAAAAGATATAAAGTGCCCGCTTAACCCACAGTAAAAGCAGAGTCCATAATCTCTCCTCCGGTCTCTCTCTATCTTAGATAATGCGGACCGGATGGTTCCGATCTGCATGGGTTCCTCATCATCCTGGGTTGGGCTGTGGGCATCCACAGGGACGTCAAAGCTCTGTGGTGTTGGAGCTTCATGGCTGGGCATGTACTGGATTTGCTGTCTTGGCACATACTGGTATGACTTGGTGTCATCTCTGTATTGGGAATTCTTCTCTCTGGGAACCCGTAGGCCACGTGAACCGAAAGTGGACTTGGGAACACTGGTTCTCTTAGAACCAGAAATATGGGAGTCCAGAGCAGACATGAAAGTTTTCCAGGTGTCCAAGACTGGATTATTTTCCTGCAACAACTGATGAGCCCATGTTTTAATTTTCCCTGTAAGCAAGTTTATGGTAGCGCGAACCTTAACATAGTCCTTGGCATAGGTCCTAGGTTTAAGAGCAAACAACAGCTCACAATCTATTTTGAAACATGAGAAGGCTGCACGACTACCATCAAATCTCTCTGGCATTATAACATATGGTTCCGGACATGCTGGTTCCGGGGCTGGGCGTGCTGCCCCTTTAAGTAAATGAACTTCTTGTTGAAGTTCCATAATAGTATGGTGCAGGCTGGAGACTTGCAGAGTCAGGGAGCTGAGCATTTTATTAAACTCTGCAGGCTCCATGTTTTGGGTCAGTTCATTATGTAACATCCCTGCTACGCAACTACAGTATACAGTTGGTTTTTAAACTATAGAGGTCTCTCAGATACAACCACCACTTCTCACTCAGAGTAATCAGAGAGATTGGGGTTAATTCATCACAACCTCTAGTGAATAACCAACTGAGAGACTGCAGTAGTTTATTCCCCTATAACCAACTACCTCAGGGGAAAACAGGGTTGTATCTCTGATACACACAAGGTAGTACTACAAATCTACAAGCACAGACTATAGTATGTGGTACTTGCGGTTAGGAGAGTAAAGCCTGGTATGCTGGTGGTCCCGGAGGGGGTGTAGAGCGAACTGTGGTGTCCACTGAGGTTCAGAGCGGGTACAGCAAGGTGGCGTGAAAGGGGTTCTCAGGACAGCAGGCGTCCTTTCGCAATAGGGGAAGCAAGAGATAAATCCGGGTCACAAGCCGTGGTCAGGTGTTGGAGAAGTCACAGGTATCCGAAGTCCAAGCCGGGTCAAGGGTTCAGGCAAACAGCAGTCCAGAAAGCAAAGCCAAGGGTCAAAAGCCGGGGTCAGTCAAGGAGCTTAATATATAAGCAGTTTGCTTTAGCACAGACAGGGAGATCAAACCAAAATGAACTGACACTGCTCTCTAAGTGAGGTAGGGCTTTATAGGTTGGCTAACTGGTTAAGCTGTGTCAGCTGTAGCAAGAATCTCAGGTGTGGAAGGTAATGAAATCCAGCTAAGGTGAACATTCCATTCAGCACCACCATAGCTGGAAAGCAAGATGAATTTCTAATTCAACAGTGGCTGAGAGGTAAGGGTTTGGGCTGGTAACAAAGAGGTCCCAGGTTCAATTCCACCCTAAGCCACCTTGAGCACGGCCACGCCTGGCCGTCTGCCTGACACGATGGGGATCGTGACAATAACCTCTACCGCAAAGCACAGAGCTCTGGGAATATCCAATAACTCCTCTGCCTATTGGGCAGGGATGTCTTAAGCATCTGTTTTGTCTGGTTCTTTAACGCCTGACAAAACTCCAATTGCAGCCACTGCTGGCTGTAGCCAAGGATGCTGGAAAAAGTGTCTCTAAACGTTTATCAACCGGGACCTTAAACATTTGTATGTTTCCCCTTAGGCCAGTTAATGATTTATTCACCCATGAGATGGCTGCGTCCACGGTTGGGAGCGCCCCCTTTCTTAGAAAAATGTCTTTTCCATAGGGTAAATAACAGAAAACCTTCCAGGTGGTCTCCCATCCAGGCACTAACCAGGCCCGACCCTGCTTAGCCTCCGAGATCAGACGAGATCGGGCGCTTTCCGGGAGATGTGGCCTCAAGGACCTCACGGGTAGTTGAAAAGCAGTGCCCGAACCAAGACCTGAACCCTGGACCCTCAGACCAAAAGTCCGATGCTCTACCGACTGAGCCATCCGGGCCCCTTTTAAAGAGCAATTGGTCAGGGGAAAGTGTGCCTGCAAGCACAAATATTTCCTGGCAGACGTGCATAAAGACTACCCTCTCGTCAGCTTTAGGCGGCAGAAAAAATTCTGTCCGGTCGTCCCAATCCTGGAAAAACCAATTCCTCTAACAGGATGGACCGGAAAAGCTGCGTTGCTTAAAGGCGCTTTTAAAAGAACCCAAAGAGGATACCGCAGGAACCTGAGGCTCTGGAAATGGCAAATTAAATGCCGAGCGGACCATGTCTGTCAAAGACTGGACCCACAGACTCTCCGTCTGGGAGGCTGAAAACGATTCTTCAGTGGTAGATCCTTCCTCTAGGTTCTGTCCCTTTTGGCGATGGGGATCTAGTCGGCTTCTTGCCAGAAAAAGAGCCAGCGATCATAGCTGTTAACTTTTTTCTCTAGCCCCCCTAGGGTGACGGCTAGCATCTCCTCTGTGATAACACAGGGTTGGGCCGACCTGGGCCAGCCTCAGCACCAGACCCCCTTAATGGCTTATCCAGGGTGACCCCTATAGGAATAACCTGTGGGGAAAGTATTGGCATATCATCAGAACCAGAGGAGGAACCCCTTTGTCTTTGCCTTTTTTTTTTTTTTTGTGTTTTGATCCTGAACCCTTGGAAGCCATAATACAAAACCGAGGGACTCCGCTTACAACAACAGACTGTTATAGCCAGGAGTAAAAAAAAATAAGGCTTAGGGGACAATAGGATCACTAATGCCCAAAAACGGTGGGGCTCAGTATGTTTTCCTTTATAATATTATTCACAACATACAGCCCCACCCCCAACATGTTTGCCAGCATTCAACCTGTTGCCAAGGGGATTTTGGCTTAACAAAAAGTATTGGAGCTGACTCCAGCATGTAGTACCCCTTCTCGCCACCGGGAGTCACTGTGCTGCCACTCTACGTCCTCTCTCTCCAGCTCAGCTCTGAACTGAGCTAAGAACGCGCCTGCTGTGTATAACAGCAATTGAAGGCACGGCCACTCTACACTGCAGTCACGCTCCCCGCCCCCCCCCTCCCGAACGGCGCGAAAATTTTCTATATGCATGCGCGCGTGCACGCGCGCGCGCGACTGTCGGGGGAGGAGAGCCCAGGAGGAGACGCACTCTGGAGCCCAGGAATGCAGGTTGGAGGACGCATCAGGCGCAGATTTTGAATCCCGGCAAGGTAAGGCTAAAACAGGCCCCTAAGGAGTCCCTTTAGCCTAGAGACAGATCTGTTTTTTTTTTTGTTTTTTTTTAAAAGATCCTCAACCAGCGAGCAGCAGGTAGCTAGCAAACATACATAGGTAGATAGGGGGATCAAGTGACGGGGGGGGGAAACATTTCAGGGCATCCTTTCCATCAGACATAGTGACCATGGTGCCAATGCAGAGCATACTCAGGCTACCCCCCTTAAGATCTCCCCTGGAGAGCCTGCTGTCGAACCAAGTCCCGCAGGCTCCCCTCTTACCTGCTCCATGCCGCAGGACGTTTTGCAAAACGGTCCAATCTTCTCCCATCTCCGTGGGTAGCGTAGTAGACCTTCAGGCACTGGGGTCCTGGAAGGAGCCGCTGTCCTGGACCTATACAGCACCCTGGCAAACAGGATCTTTTGGTTTAGAAAACTCCAAGTCCTGGGCCCAGGGTCCAGCCCTCTAGAGAGGAGCATTATAGGCAAAACCCCACGGTTTGGGGCCCGGGTACTGTCCACTTTGGCACTGAGGCTCCTTGGACAGATCCGGTTAGCCCGCCTTTATTCCAAGGATGTGGAGGCAAAGCTATTCCGTGACCAACACCTAAGACACTGGCGAAAAAACTGAGGTACTTCCTCTATGGGAGGGGGTTATATAGGGAGGGGACTTCCTGTTTGAGATTGCCAGTGTCCACACCTGAAGGTACTCCATATAACCCATATAGTAATGAATATGCTGCTCCCGTGATGTACGAGAAAGAAACAATGTTTTTCAGGCTCTAGAAAAAAAATATGTTTTTTTCAACCCGATCATTAAAACAGCCTTGCCTACACACGATCGTAAAAAAAAGCGCGGTGACGTACAACACGTACGATGGCACTATAAAGGGGAAGTTCCATTCGGAAGCCACTCTTTGGGCGGCTTTAGTGTTCGTAAAAGACGGTTCGCGCTTTTCTGTCTGTTACAGCGTGATGAATGTGCTTACTCCATTACTAACGGTAGTTTTATTAGAACAAGCGCTCCCGTCTCATAACTTGCTTCTGAGCATAAAAACATTGTGAAAAAATAGAGCATGTTCGAATTTTTTTTGCCCGTTTTTCAGCCCCCGAAAAATGCTCTCAAGCCCACAGACGATAGTTTTTTAATGACATTCAATTTTTTTTTTCATTTTTTACATTTTCATTTTTTACAACCCCAAAAATTGTGTATGGTTATATAAGGGCTCTTTCACACGGGTGGACCGTATGTCTGCTTTTTCATTCATTCGTGTACGGATGAAAAAAAGAACAGACATTGATCCCTATGAGACATCCACTGACACCCGATCTCAAACAGCTCGGAGATCCTCCGATTCTGCAGACGGGAGGGAAGCCCTATTTTTCTATCCGTCTGCGGATCGGATCAGATGAACACGGACAGATGGTCTGTGTTCATCTAATCCCCCTATAGGGGAGAGCGGAGAAAAGACAGGGAGGTCCCTGCACAGTGTGCGGAGACCGCGCTGTCACCCGACAGCTCAGCGGAGCGATCCCCGCTGAGCAAGCGGAGGTTCATGGGGCGGATCATCACTGATCCGCCCCATATGACAGAGCCCTTAAGGTTTGACCTCATATTATATGGTTTTGGTAAATCTGAAGACAAAAATCTGCAGAAAATCTAATAGTGTGTATGGGGGTCATGAAACACGTATTCAAACAATCAAAAACATGTAGTGCTTATACACTGATGAGAATAAAGTTTTATAAGTGAAAAAAAGAAAATCCTTCCTTTTTTACATGTAAAGCTGTAAACATGCATTCATAAATAATATTATTTAAAAAAGGCGCCAGGTTAGGTATACAGATTTAATATTTTCTATTAAATTGCCAACTATTCTGTGCAAAAAAAAAAATATGTCATGCAAAAATTACAAATCTTTAAAATGTGACATAAATTGGTAAGGGCTCTTTCGCATGGACGGCCCGCCCTACAGACTCCGCTTTGTTTAGCGGAGGAACAATTTGCTGAGCAGGCGGATGACAGGTCCGTCTCCGCTCACTGTGCTGATGTCACTGTGCAGAGATGGACCCGAGTAAGTCTCGCTCTCCTCTGTGGGGAGATTGGATGAAAACCGCCGGTCCATTTTTATCCAATCCGATCCGGATGCGGCCCTTTGCTTGCCTTTATGCAGCCCTTGGGGCACTATCCCTCCCACTGATACCAGACATTATTCTGCCATCTGATACAGACAATGAAGCACCATTTCTCCCACTGACACAACTATGATACCAGCAATGGGGCACTCTTCCTCCCCCTAATACCAGATGTTTACCAACTGTTCATTCTCGCTGGCCAAAGTCCGGCCCTCAAAGAGTCTGAAGGACAATAAACCGGCCCTTTGTTTAGAATGTTTGGAGACCCCTGCTCTAGACAGATGGAAAATGGGGTCTCCATCCATCTGGATTTCATGAACAGGATCGGATATCAGCAGACCTGTCACCGCTGACATCTGCCGCTCCATAGAGGTGAATGGAGTGTCTGATCAGGTCCGCCTGAAAAACTGACAGGCGGACCTGATCTGAAAAACCGTGTGAAGGGGAATAAAGGATATAGACCAGGGGTGCCCAACCTTTTGAAGAACAAGGGCCACTTAAGCGACTTGGTAACCAGTCGCAGGCCACAATGAGCGGAGTGAGAGGATGACAGGCCTATGTGCACACTGAATATGTAGCGCAAACACAGATACAGCCCACTCTACTCTATAGACCATCCGATCTGCCCAGACAAAAGGGGGCAGATACATCTGCTGCTCCATAGAGGTGAATGGAGGGTCCGATTGGGTTGGACTGATCGTGTGAAAGGGGCCCAAGACCATTTTCTCACTGATGTACTGTTGTTTACCCACACCGTGGGTGCAGCGCAGTGCACCTGTGGCTTTTCCTGCAGGTTAACTGCACTTTGCCATTGACTCCTAGTATATCTTGCAGGTGTAGTGCACTTTCTGATATTAGCTGCGGGTTTAGTGCACTAACAAAAGTCTATGGCACAGTGCAGGTAACCGGTAGATATGTCCATATTGACATTGTGATTTTAGCACTATACTTGCCTTTAATAGAAGGCTTCCAATCTAGTTTCACCGGCTGTTGCTGTCCCTGGCAGAGTGCATTTGGTATCACTCCACCTGTGACAGGGGCCAGCGCTATACAGGAAGCAACAGCTTATGTGGCTCTGCTCCCCCTGCAGCCACTTGCTTCCTATATCGGGAACTTCAATTACAACACTGACTGATGCTCTGGGATAGAGGGTCGGTAACCCGCGATCTGGGCTTGCCGAACCGCAATCCCAAATCAGGAGGTCATGGGCCACATCAGAGGGCTCCGCGGGCCACTGGTTGGGCACCTCTGATATGGACAGAGGAATCCCAATTCCAAATACTGGTGGTGACACAGGTGCTCCACACATGCTTATAGTCTAAATGTGCTCCAAGTGATCCCTTGTCTGCCCACCATAGATACTTTCAGTGGGGGGTGTTGCCCACTAATGCGTGGCCGGATCTCGTTTGGTGCCTCCTCATCTGGTAAGCGTCCATTCATTATTATATATGGTGAAGTACAGAGGAAGGGATCAATTGGAGCACTTTTGGATTGTAATTGAGCACCTGTGTCACCACCAGTATTTGGAATTGGATTCCTCTGTCTAGATAATTTACCACTTTTACGCCACATTTGAAGATGTGTCATTCTGAATGAACATTTGAGTTTTTTTATGCTTTGCACATAATTATTGGCACTTTAATTGAAAATATTGGGCCAGATTCAGATACACTTAATATTGCGCTGCGTAATCGAAATACTCTACGCTGCCGTATTTTACCAGGCTCTACACCGAATTCTGGTAGATTTTTGCCCGTACGCAACGGCGGCGTAGTCTATTTCTCGCCGCGTAATCAAAATACGCGATTAGGGGGCGTGAAGCATTTAAATTAAGCACGTCCCCGCGGCGATCGAACTGCGCATGCTCCGTTCAGAAATTTACCGCCGTGCATTGCGCGAAATCACGTCGTTACGTCATTCGTTGTTTGAGTAGCGTCGTTTACAAACATTCCTATTCCCGGACGACTTACGTAAAAAATAATAAAAGACGTCGGAAAACGTAGAAATTCGACGCGGGAACGACGGCCATACTTAACATGGGCTGTCTAATATTAGAGCAGCAAAAAGCTGGTATAGTGTTACGCAAAAAAAAGATGACTAAAGGTGCCGTAAGAGATTGCGATTGAAGATCGTAATTTCGGGGATCGCCGGCAAAAGCTCATTTGCATACCCCAATGCGGAAAACGACAGGAAGTCCACCCAGTGGCCGCAATTTTATTGCAGCGTAGATCCGAAGGCGTATGAACACGTAATCCAGTCGAATTGAAGCCCGCAGCCGTCTATTCATGGTTTGAGGTTTCCGACTAGCTAAAAAACGCGCGTAATTTGAAATTACTCCAGTCTAACACCAGTTAGACAGGAGTAAGGGCTCTGTGAATCTGGCCCATTGTGTCTGTATACCTTACTTTCCACTTTTTATTGAAAAATATAAATTTATGAATGCATGTTTACAGCACACACATATACATAAACACACACACACATTTTTTGTTTTTTTCACAACATTGAACATTTGATATATTACCCTCTTCTATATTTGATTTGGCATCATCTGTTTACATTTTCATTGCTCTTTTGTGTGTGTTAGATGGTCAGCCTTGCTTTTACTTTTTAATTTGTTTGTGTGATTTCACAAGACACATTTCTTATTTATGAATTCAATATTGGTTTTATGCACTTATTTAGGTTTGTTTATTACATTTTTTATATTCTGGTGGGCATTGTTATTTATTAACAGTTCAGGAAAATTCCCCTGATAGAACAAAATTATCTCATATCTTTAAACAATACTGAAATTTATTATTTGCAATGTAATTATTTTAATACATAGTGTTTTTATATGCACCTTTTTTCCTCTCAATTAAAACATGATTAAAGAAAAATGCAACTGTGTTTGCTGTTAAACAGTATAAACTGTTTGGACATGTCCATGAACAGCTTTGATGAATGTGTTAGAGCTTGGCCTTGCTGACAGCAGTACCCGGTTCTGGATATCTGTCAATTAGACGCTGTGCCTCTCTTCGCCCAGACATTAACGCACCATGAGTAGTAGAATAAAAGTTTCTTTCTGTGGCTTCTCCAGCAAAAAGGACCTGTAAAGGCTAAAAAAAGACAGAAACACGTTTCATTTTATTTTTTTCTACAAACTTACATAGTTAGGTTGAAAAAAGACACAAGTCCATCTACCAAAAAAATAAAATAAAAAATGCAATTCCATATACACATTCCTTCAGCCACAGTTAAACCAGAGGAAGGTGAAAAACCCCAGCAGAGCATGATCCAATTTGCTACAGCAGGGGAAAAAATTTCCTTCCTGATCTCCGAGAGGCAATTGGATATTCCCCGGATCAACTTTACCTATTAATCTTAGTACCAGAGGCGTCGGGAGGCACTGGCTGGGGAGGCTGGAGCCCCGAATGTGCCCCCGAAAAGCCCCGAGTCTCGATGATCACTTTTAACATTATTAGCCCTGAGCCGTTTCCACAGGCAGCGGGGAACGATCTCCCTTTTATTTAGCGCCGCCGAGGCTGATTTACAAATAGTCTCGCCCCTGGGACCCGGCTCCTTTGATGGACGTCCCACTGGTCCAATGCCGAGAAGGCGGGACGTGTGACGTCCATCATAGGCGCCGCCGGGTCCAGGATTCGTCGGCCACGCAGGGCATGGAGATCCCCGGTCACAGCTGTGTAAATGGCTGGGCAGAGGAGCGGCTTACACGTCATCCTGGCTCAACTCCCTCTCCCTGATGCGTGCCATGCAGCCTGCTGTGAAGTGGTCGTTATGAGTTGGGCTACACTGCGAGTACAGCAGGTAAGGCTGAGCTGAGCTACAGAGGTCACATGTCACAAGGGGGGGGGGGGTCTTTGTATGTGTCATCATGGGGGGGGGGGGGATCAGTGTATGTGTCATCATGGGGGGAGGGGATCAGTGTATGTGTCATCATGAGGGGGATCAGTCTTTGTGTCATCATGAGGGGGATCAGTCTTTGTGTCATCATGAGGGGATCAGTCTTTGTGTCATCATGAGGGGATCAGTCTTTGTGTCATCATGAGGGGGGATCAGTGTATGAGGGATCATGAGGGGATCAGTGTATGTGTCATCATGAGGGGATCAGTGTATGGGGGGTCAGTGTATGTGTCATCATGAGGGGATCAGTGTATATGTCATTATGAGGGGATCAGTGTATGTGTCATCATGAGGGGATCAGTTTATGTGTCATCATGAGGGGATCAGTGTATGTGTCATCATGAGGGGATCAGTGTATGTGTCATCATGAGGGGATCAGTGTATGTGTCATCATGAGGGGATCAGTGTATGTGTCATCATGAGGGGATCAGTGTTTGTGTCATCATGAGGGGGATCAGTGTATGTATCATCATGAGGGGATCGGTGTATGGGGATCAGTGTATGTGTCATCATGAGGGGATCAGTGTATGGGGGGTCAGTGTATGTGTCATCATGAGGGGATCAGTTTATGTGTCATCATGAGGGGATCAGTGTATGTGTCATCATGAGGGGATCAGTGTATGTGTCATCATGAGGGGATCAGTGTATGTGTCATCATGAGGGGGATCAGTGTATGTGTCATCATGAGGGGATCAGTGTATGTGTCATCATGAGGGGATCAGTGTATGTGTCATCATGAGGGGATCAGTGTATGTGTCATCATGAGGGGATCAGTGTATGTGTCATCATGAGGGGGATCAGTGTATGTGTCATCATGAGGGGATCGGTGTATGGAGATCAGTGTATGTGTCATCATGAGGGGATCAGTGTATGGGGGGTCAGTGTATGCGTCATCATGAGGGGATCGGTGTATGGAGATCAGTGTATGTGTCATCATGAGGGGATCAGTGTATGGGGGGTCAGTGTATGCGTCATCATGAGGGGATCAGTGTATGTGTCATCATGAGGGGATCAGTGTATGGGGGGGTCAGTGTATGTGTCATCATGAGGGGATCAGTGTATATGTCATTATGAGGGGATCAGTGTATGTGTCATCATGAGGGGATCAGTGTATGTGTCATCATGAGGGGATCAGTGTATGTGTCATCATGAGGGGATCAGTGTATGTGTCATCATGAGGGGATCAGTGTATGTGTCATCATGAGGGGATCAGTGTATGTGTCATCATGAGGGGATCAGTGTATGTGTCATCATGAGGGGATCAGTGTATGTGTCATCATGAGGGGATCAGTGTATGTGTCATCATGAGGGGATCAGTGTATGTGTCATCATGAGGGGATCAGTGTATGTGTCATCATGAGGGGATCAGTGTATGTGTCATCATGAGGGGATCAGTGTATGTGTCATCATGAGGGGATCAGTGTATGTGTCATCATGAGGGGATCAGTGTATGTGTCATCATGAGGGGATCAGTGTTTGTGTCATCATGAGGGGGATCAGTGTATGTGTCATCATGAGGGGATCGGTGTATGGGGATCAGTGTATGTGTCATCATGAGGGGATCAGTGTATGGGGGGGATCAGTGTATGTGTCATCATGAGGGGGATCAGTCTTTGTGTCATCATGAGGGGATCAGTGTATGGGGGGTCAGTGTATGCGTCATCATGAGGGGATACGTGTAAATGTCATCATGAGGGGGTCAGTGTATGTGTCATCATGAGGGGGATCAGTCTTTGTGCCATCATGAGGGGATCAGTCTGTGTGTCATCATGAGGGGATCGGTGTATATGTCATCATGAGAGGGTCAGTGTATGGGGGGGTCAGTGTATGTGTCATCATGAGGGGATCAGTGTATATGTCATCATGAGGGGGTCAGTGTATGGGGGATCAGTGTATGTGTCATCATGAGGGGGATCAGTCTTTGTGCCATCATGAGGGGATCAGTGTATACGTCATCATGAGGGGGTCAGTGTATGTGTCATCATGAGGGGATCAGTGTATATGTCATCATGAGGGGGTCAGTGTATGGGGGATCAGTGTATGTGTCATCATGAGGGGGATCAGTCTTTGTGCCATCATGAGGGGATCAGTGTATGTGTCATCATGAGGGGGATCAGTGTATGTGTCATCATGAGAGGATCAGTGTATGTGTCATCATGAGGGGATCAGTGTATGTGTCATCATGAGGGGGTCAATGTATGGGGGATCAGTATATGTGTCATTATGAGGGGATCAGTGTATGAGGGATCAGTGTATGTGTCATCATGAGGGGGTCAGTGTAGGGGTCTGGTAGGTCAGTTTAGTGGTCAGCATGAATGGGCACTGGTGACCCAGGCAGCATCCAACAAGTGAGCCTAAACCCCCAACCAACTATACCCACCCCCGGCCCGTGTGTGCACCGCCGCCAGGATCGGACTTTGGGCTGAAGCCCCTGGTCTTTTTCACACCTAGCAACGCCCCTGCTTAGTACTCAGTTGTATTATGTACATTTAGGAAAGTATCCAGGCATTCCTTAAAGCAATCTACTGAGCTGGCCAGAACCATCTCTGGAAGGAGTCTATTCCACGTTTTCACAGCTCTTACTGTGAAGACACCTTTCTGTATTTGGAGATTAAATATTTGTTTCTCTAGACGTAAAGAGTGCCCCCTTGTCCTCTGTGATGACCTTATGCTGTGTACACACGGTCGTTTTTGTGATGAAAAAAAAAACACGTTTTAAAAAATGATCGTGTGTGGGCAAAACGTCGTTTTATGTCTTCTGCAAAACGACAAAAAAAAAAAAAAATTCGAACCTGCTTCAATTTTCTTTTTCTTTTTTTTTTTCACAATCAAGGTTTTATTTGAACAAAGAAAATGAACATGACATAATTTTCTGTGTCGTTTTTCAAAATATTGTTTTTTGTGTCATAAAAAATGATCGTGTGTGGGCAAAACGACGTTTAAAACCCGCGCATGCTCAGAAGCAAGTTATGAGACGGGAGCTTTAATGGAACAGAGTGCTGTTGAAAAGTGGTGTACGTAACCGCACTTTGAAAGAGCATTTTCAGAAAACGATAGTGTGTAGGCAACGTCGTTTTTTAAAATGAAGTTTGAAAAACGTTGTTTTGTTTCGTGAGATAAAACAACATTTTTTTTTCATCACAAAAAGTGATCGTGTGTACGCGGCATTAGAATGGGTTCACCCACTGCAAACTGGATGCGGGTTTCAAGTCTTCAATTGCCCAATTTTTCTCTTTCAATAGATTTTTATTGAGTTTATGGATAAGATTACAGCTAGTACATAAGCGTCAGAAATTACAATAGCCCCAAGGGGCGACGGACACAATTTTAAAAACAAAGCAAATAAAATGAAAACAATAACCTATAATGGAGAGGTAATTCAAATATTATGACTGCTTGGAAGACAGTCTGATTGGGATATTTATGAGCTCTCACAAATGTGGAGCCTTATTACCTTGTAGAAAAAGCCCGGACCCAAGGGTAATCCGGAACCCACACCCTCAGCACCCCTCTTGGGAACATGCTGCGCCAAGAGCAAGGTCCCCGACTCCCCCAGGCCCTGTTCCGATCCCAAACTACCCTTACTAATGTGGGCAAGAAGGCTATATTATTGTAAGGGTCACACAAGGCAATTGCCCAATTTTTAAGCAGAAGGGACTTATTGTGGAACAAATGAAAGCAAAAGACCCCATTGAAAAAAAAAGAAGGATTCAACCCTTAATAACTTACCTACTTTATTTGCTACACTTAATGTCTTACCTTCGCAGCATCCATATCTTTGGGTAAAGGCTCTGCAAGACTGTCAATATCACTTCCAGAACTACCCACGGCCACATAGCTGTAGGAGCCATAAGTGTAAGGATGGCTGTGCCACTTGCTTCGCAGAATACTTATGGGCGGGGGTAGCTCAGGGTTCCCTATAGAGTTAGAGAAAGGGTAAAGATAAATGTAGATATGTGACAAAACCTGCGCTGTGCTGTATCAATGTTAATAAATGCCGCAAACACAAAGGGAGTACAGTATAACTAACCATCAAAACATATTTAGTGTAGTGCCAAAATAAATGTGGTGATCTCTAAATCATAAAACTAGTTAAAAAATAATGATAAGTGCATAAAGTCCATAGATGAACATATTCAAAGACATAAAGAATATTGGTAAGTTATATAGTCCAAATGCAAACAGAACTGAACCACCACCATTGAGTGAATTACAAATTCACCGGAACAATTGACTGCTGCCACAGCAGCACAATGGGTTGAGTTATTTTAGACATTGTGGTGGATACCAAGAAGAGAAAAAACACAAATTTCTGGACTGCATAGTGCCTATTGTAAACTTTTTCAGGCCAAGAATAAATTGTCTGGGACCGCTTTCAGGGTTTGAGCAAGGACTCTTGGTTCAAGTGGAGGGGAGGGTGTCATTAATGCTAAAGTATACAAAAATGAATTTCAGACGTGTGCGTTTCTAACCTGGTAAAACATGACGGTTCTCATGTGCACACAGTGAGGTCTATTTAAGCCTACACTGGAACCTGAGCGAAACTGTGTTGAACACCACTGGGATTTTTTGGAACACTGACTGAAAGCCAGGTCTCCTTGTCCAACATCAGTGCCTAGCTATACAAATACTGTATTAACACACATTTCCCAAGACACACTCAAAACTCTTGTAGGAAGCCTTCAATGTTATAGTTTCAAGGTGCAGGACTCTGTTTGAAGGGGAAGGGGTGCAGGATTACCTAGCAGAATAGTGTCCACAGTGCTCATGGGTTTCTTCAGGGTTCCTTCACAAATATTTTGCACTTTGCATGCACAACAAACATGAGCCTTAAAAAGGAGAAGTTTGGGGTTTTAAAAATGTAAATATGCATACTCACCTATATGAGCTATCCCAGGTTGGCTCCAAGACCGAGAACTAGGCAATCACATGACCACAGATTGCTCAGCTCTCGGTCTGCTCAGAGCAGAGAGTAGTGACTGTCAGTCACCGCTTTTCAATCTGCACCTCCAAAGCTCACTCTGGAGTGGGGGGCTGGAGGGCGGCGGGCACAGCTAGCACTGGCTCTCAAATCGCTTGCTGAAAGGTGGTGCCAACTGTCAATTAAGCAGCCAGGTGAATCCCAAAAATATTGTCAGGATACTTCCAAAGCCTAGAGCATCTCAGCCACACCAGCTGATGGTGGGCAACAGCCCTCTATAATCCGACTTTGAGTAACAGGAGCACACAAGTAAGGGCACTACTGTGACCCACAAAAGAAGTATAGCCAAAAAAGCTTTTTGTCTTTTTGGCAAGGTGCACTGAGATGACATTAAAATGAATGGCATCACAGTGCATGCATTACCACAGCCAAACTGTAAACCCAGCCTTAGTCTGAGCCAATTATGAAGGATACAATTCATTAAAACAACTGGGAAATACTTAGTAACCAGCATCTTTGAGATAACAAACACTTTGGTCAAGTATACATGTGCAGCACAGCTTAAAGTGTATAGCAATCAGAACTGTGTAATGTACAACATAGCAAGTGTTGAGCGGAATACCGACCGATTTGAACAAGTCTGTTTGTTAGGATTTTGGTTTGCTCTCGTGTACACATGAGCAAACCAAAATCCCCGCCAGCAGACGGCGCGCTGACGTGGCGGTGAGGTTGACGCCGCCACGTCACCGCACCAGGAAGTAAAACACTTCCGCGCATGCGCCGAATCCATTCGGCGGCGGTGCGGGACGACATGTCTGCTGGTAAGTGTACTAACCAGCAGACATGACGGGCGGACGGATTCCCACCCGATAGATTTCAAAGCATGCTTTGAAATCTGTGGGGTGGCCAAATCCGTCGGCTCGGCCGTACACACGATCGAATCTGTCTGCTGGGACGGTCTAGCAGACCGTTTCCAGCAGACAGATTTGATCGTGTGTACGAGGCCTAACTCTACTTACACAAACTTATATGACTAAACTAAAGCTAATTTTTTTTTGTTTTTGTTTTTTTATACACAGAAGGGCAGAGAAAGTATTCGCAAATATTCGTAATACGAATATTCGCATTGCGAATATTCGGCAACATAAAAGGATCGCCTCAGCTACTCGGCCCAGGGTCTCTAATCATACCAGCAATGCTTTTAGACGTCGATGGAGATCACTAGGATGTGATCTGTTTTAAAAATAAATTAGAAAAAATAAGAATATTCGCAATAGCGAATATTCACCGCGATATTTGATTTATTCGCGAATACTCGAATATGCAATATTTGTAACGAATATTCGCAATGCGAATATTCGTGAGCAACACTAAACATAGCATATACTGCACAGGGGTCAGGAGTATATGACATGTAAGAGCATACAGAAAGCAGTGGGCAAGTCTTTAACCTAGTGTCCCTTACATTATTGATAGGGTTGTCCCGATACCACTTTTTTAGGACCGAGTACAAGTACCCAAAATTTTTTTCATGTACTTGCGGATACCGAATACCGATACTTTTTTTTAAATGTCATGTGACAGTTTTCAAACCACATTACAGACTAAGGATATTTTCTTTAGAATTATGAAGAACTCTAACTCAAGACATTATAAAAGAATAAAAATGAGTAAAAATGAATAAAAATGTTTTATTTGCTTGTCACGCAGTAGTAAAAAACTCAAAGAATTTTCACAGAACATGTTGATAAATACAAAAAAAGTATTCTATTTAGGTATCGGGAGCATTTGCGCGAGTACAAGTACTCCCGCAAATACTCGGTATCGGTCCCGATACCGATACTAGTATCGGTATCTGGACAACCCTAATTATTGATAAGTAAAAGAAAAAGAAAAGTCAGCGGAGGCAAAAAAAATTAAATCACCTGTGCAAGTGAGGAAAAAAATCCCTGATCTCAGTGGTAAATGGAAGAAAAAAAAATTGCATTGAGACTAGTGGGAGAACACAAGGCCACATAAGTGATAAATGAGAAGAATAAAGAAAGATATTGTTGCCAAAGGTTTGTGGGACCAATTCCTTTATATAATAAAAACCTGGTCTTAGCGGTTGGCCGATGGAAACTATCCATTTATTAGATATAACAATAGCTTCTTCAATAACAGAACCCCCTGTCCCCTTTTCCCTGCTATGTGTGTTTTGTCTTGCTATATGTTTAATTGCTAGAAAATGTACACCACCTATTACTGTTATTTTTGTTTGGAGTGACTGAGTTATTACATTGTAAATAAAAGTGAAATCATAATTGTCGGTACAGAGTCATCTATGAGAAACTCAGTAAGTGGTCTGCCTGTATCTCCCATATGGGCAGGCAGTTACTGAATTGCATTAAAAATCTATTAACTACAACAGCACTCACCAGCATCCTTGCAGTTCAATGAGAATTACAAGGCGTCAACTGCAATGGCCGATGGCACTTGTAGTCTATTCATTCACAGGAAACTAAGCGAATGACACAGCTGTGTGGGGGGAGCCCCACGCAGTTTTCAAATTGTGACAGCTGGTGCGAGGAGAGGAACCCACACTCACTGTCACAGAGAGGGGAATGCTGGCGGTGGGGGGAGCATGTTACATTTTTACACTTAATATGGGTGTAAAATGTAACAT
Organism: Rana kukunoris; assembly: GCA_029574335.1. Classification (NCBI taxonomy): domain Eukaryota; kingdom Metazoa; phylum Chordata; class Amphibia; order Anura; family Ranidae; genus Rana; species Rana kukunoris. The sequence goes on from CM056056.1 coordinate 155,815,224, forward strand.
GCTCCTAGAGGTGAACTTATCCTTTAAATCTGCCCCTTTGTCATTCCTCAAGGATTCAAGGCTTACTTATAAAAGTTAAAAAGACTAGTCATTTTATTTACCTGTGAACTGTCTCAGAAGGGAGGTCATTGTGGACAGGACTTCTTCATCCGATAAGCTCTCCATATATTCAGACTCCTCGCCAGCTATGAAACCACAAAGAACATGACCGGGCCTGGTGACAAAAATCACAATCCGATTTAAACAAATCAATCTTGCCTCAATGACAAAATCCTAATGAATAAAATGTATTTTTATGTCATTGAATAAGACTTGTGGAAGAGCCATGTCTCACTTACTGTTCTGGCGGTTCCAGTACCACAAATCCAGCTAATTTTTTCATCCAGTTTTTCTTTAAGTCTTTCTGAGGTTCTGTAAAAGGGGAAGAACCTTCCCATACCATCTGAATATATGTGGAGTTTGGCTCCCAGAAGGGTTTTTCAAATTCTAGTAAGATCTTATTATTGGTCCCAAATCCCAATTTCTTTATTGCCTGTATCTTGCTTGGAGGCAAGGGGGGGCTAAGGAAATCATCTGCATGTTTTTTTAGGAATCCTGAAATTATAAATCACAAGAAGGTTTTTTGGTTTAATCTAACGTAATGATTCATCATCACATTGACTGTTCAAAGAATTAGTTCAGTTGTTTTTTTCCTCTCTTCGCATATTAAAAGGTACATTCAAATCCAAAAAGGAAAGTGAAACACTAAAATATGCACGTAGGGGTTAAGGTACTAAAGGCCAATCTGCTATGCACGTTGCAAGAGCAGTGGCGCTCTACAAATTCAGTTGCACTCATTTCCCCCAGAGCTTACTAAATGTGGTAAAGTTTTGCCGATTTCATCCAATCATGTGCAAGCAGAAATGCTCTTTTTTATTTTCCCTGCACCTGATTGGGTAATTTTTACAAACTGAACTTTACCACATTTACTATGAAAATGAGTGCAACTCACACTTGCAATGTGCACATTTTATTAACCTTTATTACACTCCACAGCCTACCCTATCCATCTATTTCAGATCCAGTTATTGCTGTGGAGCAAGAGGCCACCCCCTGGTTACCAGTACCCTGGTGACCTAGGAAACCCAACTTTGCTTCCATGTGAAAATATGGGCCAAGTGTTTACAACCCTGCCCCCTCTGGGCTACTTGACATCACAGGGAGAGCAGAAAATGCATAGTATGGAATCACATCCCTCCCAACATTTTAAAATTTCCCTGCGGTGGGGGGAGGTGGGGGGGTTGCCGCCGATCAGATCTCAGTTGTTGAGCGGGGGGGTGCCGCAGATCGGATCTCAGTTGTTGAGCGGGGGGGTGCGGCGGATCGAAGTTGTTGAGCGAAAAGGGGGTGCCGATCGGATCGAAGTTGTTGAGGGGGGGGCGCGGATCAGAGTTGTTGATGGGGGGGGTTCCATGGATCGGAGTTGTTGAGCGGGGGGGGGGGGGTGCCGCGGGAGGGGGTTGCGGGACTCCAGCCCTGATCGCGGGACTGCAGGCTTTACCTCAAATCACAGGAAATTCTTGCAAAATCAGGGATGGTTGGGAGGTATGGAATCATGTGATCATTAATTCCTAACAGCACATGCATAGATCTTAAAAATAAAAGCACCCAGCAGAACAGAAAGAGCTCTGCTAATCTGAATGGGCTTTCTGACTTCAGAAGAGCTGTAACGATTCCCAAATTAGTTTATTGGTAATCCCTGATTTCACTTGTTGTCTGTGTAGTTACAATGCCAGTAACTACCAATGCCATGTACACACTGAATTTCCGACAATAAATGTTCGATGGGAGCTTGTTGTCGAAAATTCTGACCATGTGTAAGCTCTATATCGGACATCTGCTGACGGAATTTACGACAACAAAAATTTGAGAGCTAGATCTCAAATTTTCCGACGACAAAACTTGTTGAGTACATGGAAAACTGGCTACAGGGGTGAGTTCAGATGGTAGTGATAAATGGAAAGTACTCAGAATGGTCTGGGGTGGAAAATCATATCCCCTCTCAAGCGTCTTCATTCCAGATAACAAGTGCTCGTAACCTATCCTCGTAACTAAGATCCAATACAGAGATTGAGCTGGTTATACCATTCGGTTATATCCGTTGACATGGACCATAATGTGACTACATGGATTGAAAACTGGCTACAGGGGTGAGTTCAGAGGGTAGTGATAAATGGAAAGTACTCAGAGTGGTCCAGGGTGGAAAATGGGGTACCCCAGGGTTCTGTTCTGGGACCAATACTATTTAATTTATTCATAAACAACCTGGAAGATGGGATAACCAGCTCAATCTCTGTATTTGGATCTTAGTTACGAGGAAATGTTACGAGCACTAAACTTGTTCTCTCTGGAGAGAAGACGCTTGAGAGGGGATATGTACAAATATGTACACGTACTGGTGACACCACAATAGGGATAAAACTTTTCTGCAAAAGCAAATTTAATAAACACATGTGGCCATTCACTAAAACTAGAAGAAAAGCGGTTTAACCTTAAACTGCGTAGAGGGTTCTTTACTGTAAGAGTGGTTAGAATGTGGAATTCTCTTCCACAGGCAGTGGTTTCAGTGGGGAGCATCGATAATTAAAAAAAAAAAACTATTTAGATAAACACCTGAACGACCACAACATACAGGGATATATAATGTAATACTGACATAAAATTACACACATAGGTTGGACTCGATGGACTTTTTTTTAACCTTGCCTACTATGCAACTATGTAATTTGCGACCGGGCCCTGGCGTTCCGCCACTATCGGGGTGGGGGCCTAGTGCGGGTTGCTGGCCACAGGGCTCCGAGCTGAGCTCTTATACAGCCCAGAGCCTGCATTGATAATTACCCCTCCCTCACATCTGTGCAAGGGAGGGGGAACTGTCAGTGCAGGCTCTGGGCTGTATGAGAGAGACACGCTCAGCTCAAAGTCCTGCTGAGAAGGCACTAATAGCTGGCACTGATAGGTGGCCCCGATGGGCGGCATTGATGATCACTGATAGGCAGCATTGATAATCAGTGCCCTGATTATTAGTGTAAACAATGTACACACAGTCTTGCCAGTTAACTTCTCTTATTTTGTCTCACTGTGTGGGAGCAAAGGACTGCTGATAACCGGCAAGTCTGTTTACATGTGATCAAATTACATAGTAAAGGCCTGTGATTGGCCCTTTACTGTGATCTGTGAGTTCAGTGATGGCAAGATAAAAACATAAGCTGTAGGTGAAATTTATAAACACATCGACTTCATCTGTAACAACCAAATCTAGGCTCCCTGGCAACATTATACAGTGCAGAAAATAAGTATTTGAACACCCTGCTATTTTGCAAGTTCTCCCACTTGGAAATCATGGAGGGGTCTGAAATTGTCATCGTAGGTGCATGTCCACTGTGAGAGACATAATCAAAAAAAAAAAAATCCAGAAATCACAATGTATGATTTTTTTAACTATTTATTTGTATGATACAGCTGCAAATAAGTATTTGAACACCTGAGAAAATCAATGTTAATATTTGGTACAGTAGCCTTTGTTTGCAATTACAGAGGTCAAACGTTTCTTGTAGTTTTTCACCAGGTTTGCACACACTGGAGGAGGGATTTTGGCCCACTCCTCCACACAGATCTTCTCTAGATCAGTCAGGTTTCTGGGCTGTCGCTGAGAAACACGGAGTTTGAGCTCCCTCCAAAGATTCTCTATTGGGTTTAGGTCTGGAGACTGGCTAGGCCACGCCAGAACCTTGATATGCTTCTTACAGAGCCACTCCTTGGTTATCCTGGCTGTGTGCTTCGGGTCATTGTCATGTTGGAAGACCCAGCCTCGACCCATCTTCAAAGTTCTAACTGAGGGAAGGAGGTTGTTGCCCAAAATCTCGCAATACTTGGCCCCGGTCATCCTCTCCTTAATACAGTGCAGTCGCCCTGTCCCATGTGCAGAAAAACACCCCCAAAGCATGATGCTACCACCCCCATGCTTCACAGTAGGGATTGTGTTCTTGGGATGGTACTCATCATTCTTCTTCCTCCAAACACGGTTAGTGGAATTATGAACAAAAAGTTCTATTTTGGTCTCATCTGACCACATGACTTTCTCCCATGACTCATCTGGATCATCCAAATGGTCATTGGCAAACTTAAGACGGGCCTTGACATGTGCTGGTTTAAGCAGGGGAACCTTCCGTGCCATGCATGATTTCAAACCATGACGTCTTAGTGTATTACCAACAGTAACCTTGGAAACGGTGGTCCCAGCTCTTTTCAGGTCATTGACCAGCTCCTCCCGTGTAGTCCTGGGCTGATTTCTCACCTTTCTTAGGATCATTGAGACCCCACGAGGTGAGATTTTGCATGGAGCCCCAGTCCGAGGGAGATTGACAGTCATGTTTAGCTTCTTCCATTTTCTAATGATTGCTCCAACAGTGGACCTTTTTTCACCAAGCTGCTTGACAATTTCCCCGTAGCCCTTTCCAGCCTTGTGGAGGTGTACAATTTTGTCTCTAGTGTCTTTGGACAGCTCGTTGGTCTTGGCCATGTTAGTAGTTGGATTCTTACTGATTGTATGGGGTGGACAGGTGTCTTTATGTAGCTAATGACCTCAAACAGGTGCATCTAATTTAGGATAATAAATGGAGTGGAGGTGGACATTTTAAAGGCAGACTAACAGGTCTTTGAGGGTCAGAATTCTAGCTGATAGACAGGTGTTCAAATACTTCTTTGCAGCTGTATCATACAAATAAATAGTTAAAAAAATCATACATTGTGATTTCTGGAATTTTTTTTTTGGATTATGTCTCTCACAGTGGACATGCACCTACGATGACAATTTCAGACCCCTCCATGATTTCCAAGTGGGAGAACTTGCAAAATAGCAGGGTGTTCAAATACTTATTTTCTGCACTGTATATCTCCCGAAACTTTAAGGGGTGTTCCAGCCAAATTTTATGTTTATTAAAAGTAGGGTTGTCCCGATACCACTTTTTTAGGACCGAGTACAAGTACCGATACTTTTTTCCATGTACTCGCCGATACCGAATACCGATACTTTTGTTAAATGTCATGTGACTGTTTTCAAACCACAATACAGACTAAGGATATTTTCTTTCGAATTATGAAGAACTCTAACTCAAGACATTATAAAAGAATAAAAATGTTTTATTTGCTTGTCACGCAGTAGTAAAAAAACTCAAAGAATTTTCACAGAACATGTTGATAAATACAAAAAAAGTATCGGCAGAAGCATCGGGAGCATTTGCGCGAGTACAAGTACTCCCACAAATACTCGGTATCGGTCACGATGCCGATACTAATATCGGTATCGGGACAACCCTAATTAAAAGTCAGCAGCTACAAAAAGTGTAGCTGCTGGCTTTTAATAAACATACACTTACCTGCTCCAGCGTTCCAGCGACGCGCCGGCCGGGGCTCCGCTCCCCCCCTCCCCAGCGGGCATTCTCATTGCTACTGTGGGCACCCGGCCGTGACAGCCTTCGGCTTCACGGCCGGGCACCCACTGCGCATGCGCAAGTGGCACTGCGCATGCGTGCGTGGCCCGGCGCTGCGCCGTCCTATTGGACAGGCGATCGCCAAGGACCTGTGAGTGTCCTAGGCCATCGCCTACAGGGAGGGGCTGCAATAAGGCGATTAAGCTTAATCGCCTTACCAGCCCCTCGGCGGAAGGAGGAAGTGGGACAGGAAGTCCCACTCCTCCTAAAGCCCCCACTCCCCCCCAAAAAAAAAATTATAATAGGGGGTGAGGAGTGGGATAAGCGGAAGTTCCATTTTTGGGTGGAACTCCGCTTTAATGGTGGGTCTATAGGTCTGGAGCATGGCCAAGTACTACCCGGCCTACCAGTTGGAACAACTAAAAATCATAACATTCTAAACACTGTCTCAGGTCTAGCTCTAAAAACTGTAGATATTAAGCAGATTAGGCTTAAAAACCAAATGCGGCTTTCCCCACAAGCCAGTCCAAACTTATTAAACCCTGTTACAGCTCACCCCCTGCATTTTTGCAACAGTACAAAATACTTTAATAATCATATCTCACTCAGCTAACCCTACAATCTTTCTTTCACTCTAGGTTTTGCATTCCAAATTATCTTTTACAAGTGGTCTCGTTTAAGGTTTGGTCATATTATGCGCAACTTCCGACATCAAATAGTTTGTCACACTTTGAATATGCCCTGCCACACTACAAATTATTTCAACATCTTCAAGTAAAACATTTTATCCTACAAATGACTAAAATCTATTTGAATACCCAACATACCTTTACATCCTTTGAATGTAAATGCCCAAAAGTTTTGCACACTCTGATCGGATATCATTTCCTAATGCTTTGTTCCTTAACACACACTCTTTAATCCAGGGGTGTCAAACTCAAATTGCCTGAGGGACACATGACAAGTTTTCAAATCCCATGGGGGCCGCATGCAAACTTTCACCCATCACTGGTGTCAGCAAACGCATTATTAACCCCATCACTGGTGTCAGGAAACGCATTATAAACCCTATCACTGGTGTCACCAAACGCATTATTTACCCAGCATTGGTGTCAACAAAACCATTAATAACCCAGTATTGGTGTCAGCAAACGCAATTTTAACCCCCAGCATTACCCCCCACACTCCATAATTACCCCAAAACTCCATAATTACCCCCACACTGCACAAATCCCCCCACACTCCATAAAATACCCCCCACAACCCATAAAATACCCCCCACAACCCATAAAATACCCCCACTCTACACAATTACCCCCTACACTGCACAATTACCCCCCACACTCCATAAAATACCCCCGCACTGCACAATTAACCCCCGCACTGCACAATTAACCCCCGCACTGCACAATTAACCCCCGCACTGCATAAAATACTCCCGCTCACTCACCTCTCCTGGCAGTCAGGATCGTTTGCCTGAGTCCTCTCCCCGTGGCTTTTACAGAGGCCTTGTTATAGGGCACCCAGAGAACGCACGCAGCGGTAGCAGCAGGACCCTGGATCGGGTCTCCGATCAATCGTCAGTGCATGGTGGGTGGGGCAATGGGCGGATCCTTCCTCCATTCTGTTCTCTCTCTGAGCTGCAGCAGCGTGCAGCGGAGAGAACAGAGGAGATAGAGAGGCAACACTGTTAGGCACCTCAGCCTCTGCGGAGCATGAGCAGTAAAAAAAAAAAAAAAAAAAGCCCAGGATCGGCCTTGCCTGCGGGCCATTTTTAACCAGTCCGCGGGCCGCAAATGGCTCGTGGACCGGTACTTTGAGACCCCTGCTTTAATCACTGCTTACACCACAGAGTGGAAAAAAATAAATCTGGTAGTCACTCTAGAAATAAGAGGCTGGAATCAAATCTGGCAAATCAATAGATCATATTAGTAATGTTGATGCCACAGAAACCAACATTTTTACCCAAATAATATCTTGTTCTGTCTACCACTGCTGAAATTTAGTCCACAGGCCCTTTCTAAATGTTTGAGGCTGCAATGCACACGGCACCTTCCACCACATCTGTACACGCCCATTGTGTGCGAGGCTTAGTGTACTACCAGGTGATTCACACCATTTTAAGATGCCTTCTCCCAGAAGATACGTGTAAGTTCTTCTAAACAAGAAATCAGCAAGGATAACTAACTCCTAATTTTCAAAAAGTCTGTCCCTCATGGGTAGACAACAACCTTTCTATCACTCTATTCCCTAACCTATCTTGCTCATTTCTACTCCCCACCTGATTCATAACTTTTCTAAACCATAAGGGGTATACTCTTTATATGACAGCCCCACAATGCACTTCAGGAATTATCACATATAAGTAACCCCCTTCTCTCTTTTTAAAGCTCTACATAACTCAATCATGATCATCAACCAAGAGGAACTTTTTTTATACCTATAGACCAGCGGTATCCAAATGACCGAATGTGGCCACTTCCACACCTTTTTTCGGTAATTGGTATACCATTTCTCCCAGTGAGGCAAAACACGATTCCTCTCGCTGAAACCAACATTGGGGAAATAATTCCTGCACCGACACCAACAGCGGGACACCATTCCTCCCACAGACACAAACAATGGGGCCCTATTCATCCTACTGACACCAATGATGAGGCACCATTTCTCTCTCTAATACCAATGGTTGTGCGTTAATATTTCCTTAATACCAAATATGGGACATTGTTTACTCCTACTGATGCCAGTAAATTTTCCACTCCAACTAGCCACAGTCCTGCCCCCCTAAAGACTGAAGCACATTAAATCGGTCCTCTGTTTGGAGACTCCTGCTCTAGACCTATACAGGGATTTATACCACTTTGTATTGATCCTATATGCTATAATGCAAATATGATATGAGTGTTGCTTCTTTTGTACTGTTATTACCTTTGAGAAAACATAATGCATATCTACCTAAAAACTAAAATTGTACAGTATCTCACAAAAGTAAGTACAACTCTCACATTTTTGAAATATTTATTATATCTTTTCATGTGACACTGAAGAAATGACACTTTGCTACAATGTAAAATAGTGAGCGTACAGCTTGTATAAATTTGCTGTCCACTCAAAATAACTCAACACTTAGCCACTAATGTCTAAACCCCTGGCAACAAAAATGAGTACAGCCCTAAGTGAAAATGTCCAAATTGGGCCCAATTAGCCATTTTTTCCTGTCCGGTGTCATGTGACTCGTTAGTGTTACAAGGTCTCAGGTGTGAAATGGGGAGCAGGTGTGCTAAATTTGGTGTTATCGCTCTCACTCTCATACTGGTCACTGGAAGTTCAACATGGCACCTCATGGCAAAAAACGCTCTGAGAATCTGAAAAAAAGAATTGTTGCTCTACATAAAAATGGCCTAGACTAGAAGAAGATTGCCAAGACCCGGAAACTGAGCTGCAGCCCTGTGGCCAAGACCATACAGCGATTTAACAGGACAGGTTCCACCAAGAACAGGCCCCGCCATGGTCAACCAAAGAAGTTGAGTGCATGTGCTCAGCGTCATATCCAGAGGTTGTCTTTGGGAAATAGACATATGAGTGCCAGCATTGCTGCAGAGGTTGAAGGGGTGGGGAATTTGCCTGTCAGTGCTCAGACCATATGCCGCACACTGCATCATATTGGTCTACATGGCTGGCGTCCCAGAAGGAAGCCTCTTCTAAAAATGATGCACAAGCAAGCCTGCAAACAGTTTGCTGAAGACAAGCAAACTAAGGACATGGATTACTGGGACCATGTCTTGTGGTCTGATGAGACCAAGATAAATGTATTTGGTTCAGATGCGTGTGTGGTGGAAACCAGGTGAGGAGTACAGTACAAAGACAATTGTGTCTTGCCTACAGTTAAGCAGGGTGGTGGGAGCGTCATGGTCTGGGGCTGTATGAGTGCTGCTGGCACTGGGGAGCTACAGTTCATTTAGGAAACCATGAATGCCAACCTGTACTGTGACATATTGAAGCAGAGCATTATCCTCTCCCTTCGGAGACTGGGTTGCAGGGCAGTATTCCAACATGATAACTACCCCAAACATACCTTCAAGATGACCACTGCCTTGCTAAATAAGCTGAGGGCAAAGGTGATCAACTGGCCAAGCATATCTCCAGACTTAAACCTTATTAAGCATCTGTGGGACAGCCTTAAACGGAGGGTTCGGGAGCGCAAGGTCTCCAACATTCACCAGCTCCATGATGTCATCATGGAGGAGTGGAAAAGCACTCCAGTGACAACCTGTGAAGCTCTGGCAACCTCCATTCCCATGAGAATTAAGACAGTGCTGGAAAAATAGTATTTTTGTACTCACTGTAAAATTCTTAACTCTGAAGTTCATGGATGGACACAGCAGCATAATCTTGAGAGTAGCGTATTAGCCTTCTATTAGAAGAGGACTAGGTAGAAACATGTTAATGTGTCAAAACAAAATCAAAACTGAACAGTACCACCCAGGTCGGCGGTCCCTCGGAGTACAATCCCTTGCATGCAGCAGCTCAGTTTGTCAAAAAGCAGTACAAACATAAAAAAGGAGGGGTGGGTGCCCATTTTTTTAACCACCTAAAGGACTGCCTCCTGCACATATACGTCGGCAGAATGGCACGGCTGGGCCAGCCGTGGGTCACAGGCACGCACCCGCACTCCCGTGACTCGGTCAGAAGCTCTGGGACCGCGGGACTCGCGGACCCGATCGCCGTACTGGATTACGGCGATCGGTCCCCGGAGCTGAAGAACGGGGAGAGCCACGTGTAAAGACGGCGTCCCTGTGCTTTACTGTGGCGGCTGCATCGATCGTGTCATCCCTGTTATAGGGGGACACAATCGATGACGTCAAACCTACAGCCACACCCCCCTAGTTGTAAACTCACATTAGGGAACACATAACACCTTCAGCGCCCCCTGTGGTTAACTCCAAAACTGCATTTGTCATTTCCACAATAAACAATGCAATTTAAATGCATTTTTTGCTGTGAAAATTACAATTGTCCCAAAAATGTGTCAAAACTAAGTGTCCGCCATAATGTCCCAGTCACGAAAAAAAAAAAAAAAAAAAATTAGTAGTAAGTAGTAAAAAAAATGCAATAAAATAAAAATGCAATAAAACTATCCCCTATTTTGTAAACGCTATACATTTTGCGCAAACCAACCGATAAACGCTTATTGCAATTTTTTTTTACCAAAAAGTAGGTAGAAGAATACGTATCGGCCTAAACTGAGGAATTTTTTTATATATATATATATTTTTGGGGGATATGTATTATAGCAAAAAATAAAAAAAACTTTGAATTTTTTTCAAAATTGTCGCTCTATTTTTGTTTTTAGCGCAAAAAATAAAAACCGCAGAGGTGATCAAATACCACCAAAAGAAAGCTCTATTTGTGGGAAAAAAAAGGACGCCAATTTTGTTTGCATGTCGCACGACCGCGCAATTGTCAGTTAAAGCGACGCAGTGCCAATTTGCAAAAAGGGGCCTGGTCCTTTAGCTGCATTTTGGTCCGGGGCTTAAGTGGTTAAAGGTGGTCCTCCAGGCCTCCCTCCTCAGTTATTGTGTTTCCTGCTAGACGGGAAGGAGCATGCTCAGGAACTTAGGGAGCTCCAGGTCTCAGGACTGTCCTGAGCTGTGACTCTCCTCGGCCTGGACACCCCTCTGTCCCGTGGGGAAGAGCGTGGTTGCTGGTCCCACCGCTGTCGTCTGCTCAGCTGAGCAGAACCCTTTGTTTGGCACAGACCCCTAGCCCAGGATTACCCGCATGCGCAGTATCGTGGTCGGCGGGCGGGAGACGTTGGCTGACCACGCCGATTCGACCACAGTGGAGGTTTTCGGAACAGCGCTGAGGGGCGGGGCCTCTGCGTTCCAACGAGCGGAAATGACGGTTGCCGGCAGAACGATGTCATCAAAGGGCGCGGCTCGAACAGGTTCCTGTCCATCAGCGGCGCAGCGGGGGATAGCAGGCATCTGGAGTTGCGTAAAAGGCTTGGCAGGGTCGCGCAGACACTGGGAACCATGGAGGAAGCTGGGCAGGCTACAGACTCTGGTTCAACAGGCTCCGGCATCTCTCAGGTAAGGTGGTGAGGGTGGACCACTTCTTATACTGGGGGATCATGGTCCTCGGACCTATGTACTCCCTCCCTGGGTGGGGAACCTAAGGTGATGGGTTTGGGCACTTCCTAAACTGACTCAGACACAGAGGTGGAGTGGGTCAGGGAGGTATTCTAATTAGACCTTGTCCTCTGGTTTTAGGTTAAAAGCCCAGGACAAGACACCTGTACAGATACCTAGGAAGAAATGTGTCGTCTGTGGGGCTAAGTTAGGCTCTAATTGGAGGAAGCCACTATGCCCGGATTGTGTCAGCAGCCTTGTCAAAGATGACTCAGTGGCAGAGTGCCAAAAAATCTTAACGTCTGTTAAAGACGAACTAGCATCCACTTTCCAATCATTCAGGGTATGATGGACAGGGTGCAGATGCCACCCTCCCTCTCCAGATCAGCCACTGCACCTTCCCTGTCTAAACCCACAGAGGTGGGAGCAGCACAGGAGGAGGAGAAAAGGGAGAGGTTTTCTAGATCACAGACCTCTTCTCAGGCGGACTCAGCATCCGGTTCTGAGGCGGAAGAAGATTCTTCCAGGGATCGAGGTATAAAAGTTATCCCTTGATGACGTGGGCGATTTGTTGAAAGCAATTTACGACACATTGGAAATTCGCGAGGAGCCGGTCCAACTCTCCAGGCACGACCAGATGCACGACCTATCAACACTGGGAAATTCTTTCTGTCTATTCAATATAATTCTTGATGGACTGTATAATTACCATATGGACTTCAAATCGTGTTCACTGTTCACTACTACTGTGTTTTTGATAAGCTTGCTCATGTGTTATTTCAGTTTGCACTAATGATACTTTCCACGTATTTTAAATAATTTTTTTACTGTATACCATTTATAGCGCGACTTCATTTTTTCTATATATTGTTTTGGTGTTGTATAACACCTTTGAGACGCTGCTCAATATTTGTACACTTATTTTGTTTAGATTTGCGCAATTTTCCTTCTTATTCAACTGTTACTCTTATACTTATTATTGCTGCAATCTATTGTACTTCTTCACGGAAGTGGGTCACATTTTTGTAACCCATTATCCACATGGATATTTTTGAATTTAGGGCCACACGGGTGGTCAACACTGAGGGTGTATTTGAGACCTTTAAAGATGGTGATGGCGATTTGGGTGGTCTATTTATGAGACTTAAGAATTTAACAGTCTCTGAGCTACACACCCAATGGGATATTGTATTCTTGGATACATATATCAAACACCAAATGGTACCTAGAAGTCTTAGATGGGAGATTTACCCACAGAAGGGTGACACTGATCTTGAAGGGTGGTATAAATACTTCAATGAGTCAGGGCTTAACCTTTTGAAGTTTTTAGGTGAACGAAAGACCACCAAACTAAAGAAACTAGATGATGAGATCATACAGATTAAGGATAAACTTATCCCTCTTATGACCAGTACGGAATATATTGAAAGGTCTAAGAATCTGTTGAAGATTCTAGAGAAAGAGGAAAGGGAACAAAAAATAAAGAAAAAGAAAAAGTTTAATCGGGATATGGGAGACTACCAAAACAATATTGTCTTTGACTGGCAAAAAAAATTACTGGCAGAGGCCCATGCAACCAGTAATGCCAACACTCCAGCTATGGAGCCCACTCCCTTACCAACCACTACCCTTTCCACTAACAACATTCCGCCTCCATTAATCTCTGGAGGGCGGAGCTATCCACCTAAAGGGAATACACCAAAAGGACAGCATAAAAACAGTCATAAAAAATCTGTGATGGCATATCCATCTAATAGAGGACGAGGGGTACTGGCTCACGAGGCCAGTTCGCCCTCCCCCCGACTGTTTTTCCCCCGAATTGGAATCATTACCAACCTTTGGGCCCCCCTAGGATACAAGGGAGAGGTTATTCTAAGGGCCCTCCGCCCTATCCTAACCAGACATATAGTTTGGGACAGTATAATCAATATACTGACCCACAAAGTTTCCAGTCTATGAAAACACCTAGTTATGGCCCTCCACCTGCTTTGGCAGGTCCAGAGGTGGTGCACTATTCGGGCAACCTTGAATCTGAATACAATATTCCAACACATAACAATTTTTTACCTTTAGGTGACTGTTCTAACCAAGATGGAGGATTTTATGGTCCACCCCCTGGGCCTAACTTCCAAAACGGGGAGATCACTGAAACATACGAGTTTGGGTATGGATGTGATAATGCCCTTATACAACCCACTAACCATGGCCAGCCACATTGGGGTTTTCCCCGGGCAGGCCAAGGCGTCAAGAGAATCGCAGAACTAAAAGAGGGACTAGAGGGGGGAGGGCTAGGAAGCCCAAAAAGACCGAGAACATAATTGGAGCTGGTATTTTTAATTTGAGTTCACATGTTTTGGACAAAGCAGAGCTTTTAGTCCTGGACAAAGGACTTAAATATGTCCCTCCTAAAAAACTTGACAAATTTAAGACCTACATGGATATTCATAAGTATGTACGGAAACTGAATATCCAACGATATATGAGCTCAAATCCGTTTAATCCTTCCACGACTTCAACGTTAAACTATACACATTCTGGCCTGGCCAATGCCTCTGTGTATAACCCACCAGGGCAGTTACCAGCAGCCCTCAGGGTGTTTAGGGACTTAGCCCTTAAAGACCTTGAGGACATGGAGATCAAACAAATACGTTGTAAAAAACAGCTAGAGGAAGGCATTGATTCTCTATGTAGGAACAAAAATTTAGTTATACGTCCAGCTGACAAGGGGGGTGGAATTGTTGTCCTTGATAAGAAAGACTATCTGCAGGAAATGCAACATATCCTTGGTGATAAGGACACCTATGTCCCTTTGATATTAGACCCTGGAAAGAAATACAAAAAAATTCTACAAAATATCGTGGATAAAGGCCGACGGAATGGTATACTTAATGAAAAGGAATCTGTGTTCTTGGTGCCTAAAGCTCCAAGGACCCCTATTATGTATTACCTTCCAAAGGTCCACAAAAATCCAGTTTGCCCCCGGGACGTCCCATTATAAGTGGGATTGATTCAATCACGTCCCGGTGGGCAAATATATTGATTTCTTTTTGCAACCCCTCGTCAAGAAAATGCCGTCATATATTAAAGATACTAAGCATGTTATAAACCTACTATCTAACCTGAAACCTACTTCTAACATGTGGATGGTTACAGCTGATGTAACATCGCTGTATACTATTATTCCACATGACTTGGGTATCGAAGCGGTATCCCATTACTTAAATAGGGATAGTGGTTTACTGGATGAACAGATTTCCTTTATAATAGAGCTTTTGGTTTTTGCCGCGACCCATAATTTCTTTTGGCATGGGGGTCAGTTTTACAAACAGAATCGTGGTGTCGCGATGGGAGCCAAATATGCTCCAAGTTTGGCAAACCTTTTTATGGCCAGATGGGAGGAGGATGCCGTCCATGATCAGCCTAGGCCCCAGATTCTTCTGTGGGCCAGGTATATTGACGACATCCTCCTCCTGTGGGATGGTACTGAAGGTGAACTTTCCCAGTTCATTGATTTTCTTAATATCAATGAGCGTGGCATCCTTTTGACATACGAGGCCAGTAAGGAAAAAATTTATTTTTTGGATCTAGCCATATCTGTTGAAGATGATAAATTTGTGACCTCAACATATTTCAAATCAACTGATAGAAATTCTTATATTTCCAGTGACAGTTGTCACCATTCTTCCTGGCTAAAATCTGTGCCTAAAAGCCAGTTTCTACGCCTAAAAAGAAACTGCACTGATGACGCCATGTTCAAAACACAAGCACAGGTTCTTATGGAACGTTTTTTGACTAAGGGTTACTGTCAGAATTTTCTGAGTGATACTTTAAAATCAGTATCTGAGAGAGATAGGGCAGATTTACTAACAGAAAAAATCCCGTACTGACACTGCCCACCGATTTAAAAATCCGTTTGTTACAGACTACTCGTGCCAACATGCAAATGTAAAACATGTTGTTTCAAAACATTGGCATGTGTTAAGAAGCGACAATGTTCTTAAGGGATTACTACCAGAAAAGCCACAGGTAGTATTTAGGGGTCTCCCTTCCCTTAGGGATAAATTGGCCCCTAATGTGCTAAATCCCCCGAAAATACCATCGATGTTTTTGGCAGATCTTTCTGGCTTCTATAAGTGTGGGAAATGTCAGAGCTGTGCTTTGAATGGCATCAGATCCAAACGAAGTACTACATTTCGTTCTACCAGCACCCAGAAAAACTTTATGATTAAGCCCTTCATTACCTGTACAACTATAGGGGTTATATACATGCTCATGTGCCCATGCGGATTGCAATATATAGGCAGAACTAAACGCCCTCTACATATACGCCTTAATGAGCATATTGCAAATATTCGGAATGGGTTTACTGAACACTCTGTGTCAAAACACTTTCTGTTGGTACATGATAAAAATCCAAACAACACGGTGTTTCTGGGCATAGACAAATTCAATCCCCATTGGCGTGGCAACGACCTAGTGAGAAGTATTTCTCGCTCCGAAATGGCGTGGATACATAAAACAAAGTGTTACACCCCCCACGGGCCTGAACATTGAGGTGGACATCAATTGTTTTATTGATAATTCCTGATTCCATCTAACAATGGTTAATATATAAATATCTATCCATTTGTGTCACATAACAGAAAGGATTTTTCACGTATTCTTATGTGTAAAAAATAGGGACTTTAGGAGTTTTTTTTCCCATTTCCCCTATATCAATCGGGACATATAATGATTATCATTTTTTATTTAATGTCCTACATGCCAGCGTCCTTTTTACTATGTTTTTTGTACCGTAGCCCCCCCCCCCCCCTCTCCCCTGTGGGGGTGTCTGACATGTAATATACTGATGTCAGTATAGCCATATATATACTTTTTTCAAGGAGGAAGTGATAAACATGTCTAGCACGAATTTATAGATTCACATAGGTATTAATGTCAATGTTTTCATTTTTAATTTTTATTATCTTCCTTTTATTACATTTTGTAAAATAGAGAATATATATGCTTATTGTTGACTGTCAGACTAATCAGCATCTATATGGCTGTCCAATTTTTGTTACATATATATTTCCAATGTTTTGTGAGCATTGCAGTATAACAGTGCTTTATATGTTGTTTTTTTACATATGTATTATAATATAGTAGTTGAAATGTATTTTATTACAATGTGCATACATTATCTGCTGTTTGTGTGTGGGGCTTTGATTGCCTCCGGCCTCACTACATATCTATGACACAATGTATACCAGGTATAAATTGACTCTGAAAACACACCGTTTGCCGTATTACACGATAACATGGTGAGTTGTATTACAACAGGGCTGCCGTTTCGGTTTTGCCCTTAGTTGCTGTACTTAAACCTATTGGTATATGTAATATGTTTTCCAATAGTTAAAATGGCGAGAGTACGATCAACTGGGATTACCCTGGGGATAGCTCCGCCTTCTCTTGTTTACATATACGCGGTGACTCGGAGCGTCGCCTCATCCCGTGACCAAGTCCCTTTTGTGACGAAACGTCGGGAGGCGACGCTCTGACGTCACCGCATCACGTGTGAGGACCCGGAAGTCGGGTAAACACGCTCCAAACGCCGGCCGGCTCTCTTTGAATTTATGCTGATATATGCTGTTTTAATACGGATGGATGTAAGTGCATACAATCCTTTTTTTATTTGATTAAAAGTACGGTTTTACGCTATGTGGATTTCTCTCAATTTTTTATGTAACCACGGGTTGATATTTGATCGCTGTTTGAGCCGAATACACCTACTGGCTGGAATTTGTGGATGTCCTCTTTCGTTCCCTGCTGAAACATGAATGTTACAAATTGCTGATATTGATCTCGGTGAGATCATAGACTCTGGTAAGGGTCAGTGTTTTCTGTGCGGTGGAGGTCTTTGTTTTGTCACTACACATATCTGTCTGTGGACCTATCAACACTGGGAAATTCTTTCTGTCTATTCAATATAATTCTTGATGGACTGTATAATTACCATATGGACTTCAAATCGTGTTCACTGTTCACTACTACTGTGTTTTTGATAAGCTTGCTCATGTGTTATTTCAGTTTGCACTAATGATACTTTCCACGTATTTTAAATAATTTTTTTACTGTATACCATTTATAGCGCGACTTCATTTTTTCTATATATTGTTTTGGTGTTGTATAACACCTTTGAGACGCTGCTCAATATTTGTACACTTATTTTGTTTAGATTTGCGCAATTTTCCTTCTTATTCAGATGTAACAGGGGTGCAGTGCTCAAAAAGCCAGCGTGTTTCCTATACATAAATCACTGAGTCGATTTTACTGGAGTGGGAAGAGCTAGAAAGGAGACCCTTTTTTTCCTGGTAGTCTCAAGCGGAGATTCCCCTTTGA
The DNA here is from genome assembly GCA_029574335.1 of Rana kukunoris. Taxonomy (NCBI): domain Eukaryota; kingdom Metazoa; phylum Chordata; class Amphibia; order Anura; family Ranidae; genus Rana; species Rana kukunoris. The sequence goes on from CM056056.1 coordinate 155,833,207, forward strand.
GGCCGATGCTTCCCATACCTTTAGCCAAGGTATCTAAGAAAACAGACCTGGCGTTTGACGACTTGGGGTCGCTGAAGGACCCCATGGACAAGAGAGGCAATGTGCTGCTTAAAAGAGCCTGGGATGACAAATGCCACCACGGATTACATTCGTGGTTTGCTCGGGGGAATATAATCAAGATGAGCATCTTACCAAAGATGTTGTATCTGTTCCAGGCACTACCGACTGATATTCCAGCAGCCTACCTCTGTCAAGTAGGTGCACAACTGAGAAATTTATATGGGCGGGGAAACGACCAAGAATTAAGAAAGATTTAATGATGTTACCCAGGTGCTTTGGGGGGATGGCAATCCCAAATATAGAGAAATACTATCGAGCAATACACCTAGCAAGGTTAGTTGATTGGTGTAGACACACAGAACTTAAACGTTGGATAGGCTTGGAGCAACAATACAGTCAGATCCCTCTACATAGAGCCCCATGGTGTTATACGGCATTGCCACTTTTTGTGAGGAGACACCCTACCATTGGCCTGACACTACGAATTACAGCCAGGATATGCAGGGACCCTAAACTTTCCTCGGGTAAATCCCCCCTGTACCCCGTTTTGGGGAACCCTAGTTTCGCACCAGGTATGGAAGCAGGAGCGTTTAGTAAATTGAAAGAGAAGGGAATATCTCAGGTGTCACATTTTTTACAGTCAGAAAATTGGCCAACTGTGAACATGATGATGAAACGAGGAGGGCCTTTTGAATTAAACTTTTGGCAAGCAATTCAAGTAAGTAATTTTTTGAGCTCTTTGGGGTCGTCGTTGACTTTCAGCGGCAATTGACAACCTGGAAGCAATGTGCGAAGAGGAGGAACCACTCTCATGAGTGGTTTCTAAGATGTATGAACTGTTAAATGTGCCCCCAGAGAATTTTGAAATGCCAGGGATCAGTAAATGGGAAAAAGATTTGGAGAGGTCATTCACCCCAACCCAGCGTAAACATTATTGAACTGGCTATGAACTCCTCAATCTGCACACGGATTCAGGAGTTCAACTATAAACTTCTGACACAATGGTATTACACACCAGCAAAGCTCCTTAAATTTTCTAATGAAAACTCGGAATGTTGTTGGAGATGTGGGACAGAGCGGGGAACCTTATTGCATATATTTTGGACATGTGGGAAAATACAGCAATATTGGTTGGAAGTCCGGAGAGTCTCTCAGGGACTCACAGATCTCCAAATACCAGATGATCCCGCTTTTCTTTTGTTACACTGCACACAGATCCCAGTGCAGAGATATAGAAAATCGGTGAATAGAGATACCGGGATTACCTTACTGCTCTGAAGATTAATATAGAGGTGGAGAAAGTAACGGCGAAGAACAGAAGTAAATATATATATAGGGAAATAGGATTGAACAATGAACAAAGATTAGATATTTAGAATTGGAGATAATGTATTTTTTTTTTTTTATTCTATTTTTTCTGTCCCTCCATATGTAGATGGAGGAAATGGGAAAATGATTATGTCTTTCTCATTTATTATTGTTATTCAAGTTTCCTTATATAATAATAAAAATCTAAAGATGAAAAAAAAAATAAAAAAAAAAGAGCCTGGGATGCCTCTTCAATAGGGCCGAAACCAGCCCTTGCAGCCACCTGTGTGGCCAGGAATCTGGAGTGCTGGCTCACACAGTTGCAATCTCACATCTCTTCTGGTACATCTAGGCAGCAACTACTGAAATCATTCCCCTTGCTGTTCAAGGCAGTTGGATTCCTAGCAGAAGCCTCGGCGGAGTCGGTCAAACTGGCGGCAAGGTTGGCTGCATTGGTGAATGCGGGCAGTTTGGCTCAAAACATGGATAGGCTACTCGGCCTTCAAGCTGAAACTCTGTGGCTTACCCTTTTCGGGCAACCACCTGTTCGGACCTGGCCTCCTGGAGGCTCTAGAAAGAACTCAGTATAGGAAAAAATCCTTCCCTGAAAAGAGAAAGAAAAACGAGAATAACCTTTTTTTCGTGGCTTCAAGCAGCAAGGCCAAAATGAGAGAGATGCCCGGCCCAAAAAACATTGGACAGGTTAAAAAGGGCGTGGAAGAGAAGGTATGCTGTTCAATCCTCCTCAAACCACCCCCAAACCCCAGTGACGCCTGTCTCCCAGTGGGAGGGAGACTGGGGGAGTTCCTTCCACAGTGGACAAAATCAACTCCAAGCCTGTTCGTTCTGGACATTGTAAGGAACGGTTACAGGTTGGAGTTCGATTCAACTCCCCCCCCCCCCCCAATGTTTCTGCTGACCCAGTTACCAAGAGACTGGGAAAAAGCAGCAGTCCTAGGTCTGTTACTAGGGGATCTAGTAGTCCAAAGAGTCCTGGTTCAGGTACCCCGGCAGGAAGAGGGCCAGGGGGTATATTCTTACGTATTTGTCGTAAAGAAACCTTCCGGAAAGTTCAGGTTAATTATGAATCTCCGTCCTCTGAACAAGTTCATAAGATACAAACCGTTCAGGATGGAGTCAATATTCTCGGTGACAAACTTCCTGTTTCCAGGCTGTTTCATGGCCACAGTAGACCTCAGGGACGCTTACTTCTCATTTGGAATTTTAAAAAATTTCTGAGGTTGGCGGTGCAGAGAGGTTCAGAAGTTATACACTACCAGTTCAGAGCACTACCCTTGGCCTGTCTTCCTCTCCGAGAATCTTCACCAAGGTTCTAGCAGTACCCTGGCACCACTGAGGATCAAAGCAATTACGGTGATACCCTATTTGAACGATCTCCTTTTCATTGCCTCCTCCGGTCCCCAATTAGAAATTAGAAATCTGGGATACAGAATCTCCTCATTGGAGATGAAAGTTTTTCTTCCCAAGGAGAAAGTTCAGAAGGTGGAGTTGGCAGTAGCCCAACTTCAAACCAACCAGGTTGCCCTAGTCAGAGATGTGATGAGGGTATTAGGTTTTATGTTGGCCTGTTTTCCGGCAGTGCCATGGGCCAGGCTTCATCAAATGACCTCTACAAAATCTCATGCTGAGTCATTGGGACGGCAGAAAAGAAAGTCTAGACCTGCCTATGCCCATCTCTGCCAGAATAAAAAGAACCCTATGGTGGTGGCGGACCCGGCACAACTTGGAGAAGGGTTTGTCCTGGAGCACGCCTACGGCCTTGGTGGTAACTACCGATGCCAGTGCACTAGGTTGGGGAGCCCACCTGGAGGGGAACTTAGCCCAGGGATCCAAGCACCGAAAAAAAAATTCATCCACCCGCACGACCAAGTCACGGGGATAGATGCCTTCTCCAATCCGTGGCGTTTCAGTCTGGCTTATGCCTTCCCTCCGGTTGAGGCCGATAGCCAAGGTCCTCCAGAGATTCCTCATAGAATCTATGGATCTAATTATGATTACACCATTCTGGTCCAAGAGGCCGTGGTTTGCCAACCTGAAGAAGCTAGCCATCTGTCCTCCATGGACACTTCCGGTCAGGGAGGACCTAATTTCCCTAGACCTGATTCTTCACCCGCAAGTAGAGAATCTAAAATTGACGGCATGGTATCTGAGGAACAATTGCTGAAGGCTCATTGGTTCTCAGATAGAGTGGTCAAAACACTACTAGAATGCCGTAAATATGTAACCAGGGCAATTTATGCCAAAGTTTGGAGGAAATTTAGTTCCTGGCTGGCGGTGTTGGATTTCCTCCAAGCAGGGGTTGATATGGGTCTATCTATCAGTACCCTAAAGGTGCAGACAGCAGCCTTGAGTATATTTCTCCAGATTCCACTCCAGCAAAATCAGTTTGTAAAACATTTTTTTAAGGCCCTGGCCAGATCCAAACCAGTGAAGGTGAGAGCCTGCCCCACTTGGGAACTGACCTTGGTCCTTAGGGCCCTTATGGGTAATCCTTTTTGAGCCCCTGGAGAAATCTTCACTAAAAACCATAGTACTAAATACTGTTTTTTTAATAGGGTTCACGTCAGCCAGGAGGGTGAGTGATCTGCAGGCTCTATCTACTCAGGAGCCTTTTTTGTTAATTCTGGATGATAAAACAGATCCTAGTTTTCTACCGAAAGTGTCTTCTATGTTTCATAGGACCCAGGACATTGTCCTACAAACCTTTCATTCCACCTCAAAGGAAGATGAGGGGGAATCATTAAGTTTGTTAGACGTTAAAAGAAGTCTTTTGATTTATTTAGAGGCCACTAAGGCCTCGTACACACGAGGGGATATGTCCGCTGAAAACGGTCCGATGGACCGTTTCAGCAGACATCTCCGCTCATGTGTATGGGCTAGCGGACAGATTTCTCCACCCGACAGATTTCAAAGCATGCTTTGAAATCCATCCGGTGGAATTTGTCCGCCCGACATGTCTGCTGGTTAGTACACTTACCAGCAGACATGTCGTCCCCCACCGCCGCCGCGCCGCCGCCAAATGGATTCGGCGCATGCGCGGAAGTGTTTAACTTCCTGGTGCGGTGACGTGGCGGCGTCAACGTCACCGCCGCGTCACCGCGCTGTCCGGCGGGGAATTTGATCCGATGGTGTGTACACGCCATCGGATCAAACTCCCGATCGGACATATCCGATGGAAATGGTCCGCGGACCGTTTTCATCGGATATGTCCGATCGTGTGTACGAGGCCTAAAGGTTTTAGTCGCTCAGACTCACTTTTCGTTAATTTCGTGGGTGCCCACAAGGGTTACGGAGCATCTATTGCTAGGTGGTGAAAAATGGCAATCATAGAAGCTTATCAGTCAGAGGGTAAACAACCCCCTTTAGTCAAGGCACATTCAACCCGTTTGCAAGACACTATCGTTTAGATCTACTGTCGGACTAGGAACAAACATTCGAACGAAAGGTCCTCCAGACAGTAGCCCCACCCTAACAAGTAAGTTCTTGCTTATCATCTCAGAGGCTGTCCTGGAAGACGATTCGAGTCTTCCAGGACAGCCAGGGTTTTTTTTTTTCCCCCCTGGTCATTGTTTAACTGGTATTGGAATTATGAACTGACGTTGTGTTAGTGTATTATGTCTTTCAGGTCCTTCTGGTAGGCCTGGAGGACCTCTATTAAAGAAATGGGTATGCGTGTTTCCTGGCCCAGAGGGAGGAGCCCAAGGTCTCAGAGGCTGTCCTGGAAGACTCCTAGAAAAAAAGAGTTATTGGTAAGTCTAACTCCGGTTTTTTTCTTTCGTTCATGGACGGACACAGCAGCATAATCTTGACAGTAAGGATGTCCCCATGCAGTGTAAAAAAAATGAGGGGTGGGAACAGCAACCAAACAAACTTCTCCCAAAAAACAACCAGAGCTATGTCAGACCGATTTGATCGGATTTATTTGGTCGTGTGTACGCAGCCTTAGGGGTGTACCCACTTTTGTTGCCAGCGATTTAGACATTAATGGCTGTGTGTTGAGTTATTTTGAGGGGACAGCAAATTTACACCATTATACAAGCTGTACACTCACTACTTTACATTGTAAAAAAAAAAAATGTAATTTCTTCAGTGTTGTCACATGAAATGATATAATAAAATATTTACAAAAATGTGAGGGGTGTACTCACTTTTGTGAGATACTATATATACTGTAGACTAACAGTCTTTAGATAGTGTCTGCATAATTTGTTTTTCAGGCTTTGTATCCTTGATATTTACCTGGTGGTCAAGCAAATAACAGTTCCTGTCGTTGGGTGGCAACACTCACTCAAGGGACAAGGACAATGCATTTCTGGCAGGATCAGCAGGTCTTATTTTTACTTGCTAAAAAAAATTCTTAGCCTGGAAATAAAAAACAAATGCAGCCACCAAATCTAAGAATGGGTTAACAGCAATATACTGTATATTTAATGGTTTTGGGTTTAACTATATTTTAATGAAAATGCATTGAACAGAAATATCACGTGTATAGTCTTTTTGTAGGGTGCCAACTGTGTAAGATACATTGCAGCATAGTTGTAGTAATCTGCACCAGCATTTGGCACACTGTAATATAATAAATGTTACCTAATGGGACAGTGACAATTACATGATCTGCCACAAATGTGTCTCCATCCTCGCACTGCACTTGCACCGGGTACACACGGTCATTGCCCTGGAAGGAGCCATCCCAGGAAATTCTCTTAACAGCTTTGTTCAGTATTACAATGTCATTTGGCATATTTTCTTTAATCCGATTCACAAGACTTTCGAAGCCCCTGTAATTATTAAAAAAAAAAAAGTTTCAAGTGTGAAAATTTGCCAAATTACAGTATATTTGTTAACCAGCTTTCCCAACAAGTATAATACGGATTACATATATCAATGTCTTTATCCTTGCCATAAACTTTAAGCGGAGCTCCACCCTTCCGGTGTCACATTTGACACCTTTCAGTGGGGAGGGGGGTGCAGATACCCGTCATAGACAGGTATTTGCACCCACTGTGGCAGGCGCAGCACTATGAAGTGCCTCATGCGCTGTGGCATTAGAAGAATTGTGATATCTCTGACTTTTCAATCCAACAAGACTGTCTATTACTCTGAAATTCCTCTATTGCCGTTCTATGGAAGCAGTAGGTTTAAAGAGCACACCAAATGCTTAAAATAACTTCTTTAATAACTTCACTTTTCTTCATATAAAATACTGTTTAAAAGTCAGTTGTTGCTCAAAATGTTGGGGGGGGGGGGGCACAAACTGAAAAATAAAAAAACATCAGTTGCTGCCACTGTGATATCAAACGCAACCACTGTGCCATCAATTCTCGCCACCATGCCCATCAATTGCCGCCACCATGCCCATCAATTTCCGCCACCGTGCCCATCAACTGCCGCCACCGTGCCCATCAACTGCCGCCACCGTGCCCATCAACTGCCGCCACCGTGCCCATCAACTGCCGCCACCGTGCCCATCAACTGCCGCCACCGTGCCCATCAACTGCCCGCCCAGTACTTACCTTGTCTTGGTGGGGCAGCAGATCACGGCGATGTCCTCCACGCGCCATCAAATTACAGTGCCTGTCGTTTCAGCCAATCAGGTGACAGGTAACACAGACCCGAGCACCTAAATGGCTGAGAGGCGGTTCAGTTCACCTTTTTGGACGCCTATTACAGCTTAAGGCTCTAATCAGGTGTTTATAAAAAAAACAAAAAAAACAGCCTATGTAATTCAGGTGCCCGGCACCTGAAAGATTCATGCAGTGCATGAATCTATCGATGGTGATAGACAGGTGGCTGGAGAGAGGAGGCGGAGTCCGTGCGCACCGCCACTGATATTTGTAGTAAAATGTAGTGTGCTCATAACATATATTGTATATAAATAATTTCTGCATAGAATGCATTAGGATAAAAAACCTTCTGCCTTTACAACTTTAAACGGATACTGCATTGTTTGTGTACTTACTTAGGAAAGGTGCAATCCAGTCCTAGAAACATTGTATACTCTCCATAGGGACAAAGAGCCACATGATCCATTGTATGGGTTCCGCTTACACAGCACTCAATATTAAGAAATGTCCTTAAAACTGCCATATTACGCTCATGTGTGTCCTTATCCCATTCCTTTGAACCGCGAAAAATCTCTTGGCGTAAGAAACTTCCCACACTGGTATCTGGACTGCAGGTATCTTTTGTGAAATTCCGAGCATTTTCCAGCCACTCAAAGTACAAACTTGTTAGATTCATCACTAATGGCGGACTTATTTTCTTTCCAGAGCTGCTATAGATAACAGGGATTTCAGGAGGGTGGCCTCCCACATCCATTTTCTGGTTCTCCTCAAGCAGGGCATCAGGACCTAAAAGATTATACTGGGCTGACAGCTGGAAAACTGGGTTCTCGGGGGACGGTCCATGAATCCACTGTGCACCGATCTCGGCCAGGCCCTTTGCTTAAAGTGAAAAAATAAATAAAAATTATGTAATTTTCTTAAAAAAAAAAAAACAGTTTGACCTATGTCTTTTAAAACATTTGATTTTAAACTGCAGCACAAGCAAATACATATTAAGTTCCCAGGGTGCCGTGCTCCAAAACATTTTACTATAATGGTGAACAAACGCTTTAAGGGAAGCTGGAGGAAGCAGCCAAGATGCTGGCTGTTTTTTTTTTTTTTTTTCTTGGATTGCTCAAGGTAGATATGATTCCTTACTCCTAACTATCTGAGATTCCAAGGTGGGACACATATATATAATATATATATATATATATATATATATATATATATATATATTTATATTATATATATATATATTATATATAAAAGTATATATTGCATGGTTTTAACTGAAAAAGCAATACCGGGATAGCTGTCACATTTGTGCGTGTCCTCAACCAAACTGTCAAACCATCATATGGCTGGTGTCATAGCTGATCACACGAGCAGCATCGTGGCAGTTAAAGTTTAAACAGTAGCAGCAACCTTGACTGTAAAGGGTAGGAGGGTTTAATTCTGCTTCAAGGCTGACAGCAGATCGGCTTCTACAAACTCAACAGTGCCTAAAATGGAAGAGAAACTGAGCATGTGCTTTTTAGCATAGGTGTCAATGCACACATAGGATTTTAGAGGCAGAAAAATAGAAACATAGCCAGTGCACCCAGGAGCAGCAGCATTTTGGCAAAAATAAATAAAAAATTGACATGTGTAAACGTGCATGAACTCTAGATGCGTTTACCGCCTCAGCA